>CM064580.1:20134490-20146833 GCA_032716605.1 Paralithodes platypus | reverse complement strand
ACTTATACTTGAGCTCAGCCTCTCGCTGCCGCTGCTCGAGCTCAAGTTTGGCGAGCTCGAGCCGAAACAACATCTCGGCAGACAAACCTTGAGGAGGGGGTGCTACTATCGGGGACCCACCCCGTGAATCACCTAGAGGCATACCCAACCGCCAGCGGGCATCGGCCTGCGGGAACGTACCCGGCTCCGGAGCACGAGGGGGCGCCATGATAGGAGTCGAGTGGAATGGGGGCTGGGCCGAAGGTGCCCCAGCTCTCGCTCCACCCGAAACCCCATGCACCCCACCCAGCACACAGTCAGCCAGCTCACTTCTCGACATACCGCTAGTACTGGAAAACCCTAAGACCGTGGCCACACACTGCAGTCCATACCGGTCTAGCCCCGACACCCGGTCCGCCGACATAGGCTTCCCCCCCAAGATACGAGCATCCTCCTTACTGTTCACCACCCGAACGCCGCTTAACAACTCCACCTTCTCCACCTCCTCGCCTGCCTCTCGCACTGTCCCCTCACTATGCTCAGACCCGTCCAGTGACATGATGGAGTAAAACAAAAAAAATCTCAAGTCCAGACAAAAATAGCCAAACTCTTGCGTAGCTTTATTCACCAAAAAATATTTGAAGATGTTCTTGAGTGCAATACTAGGTCACCCATAACTCCAACAAGTTCTATGTATCCTCAAAACAATGTCTACTGCCAACAATGCGAGAAATAAATTCAACCCCCAAATGGCAATAAGATTTCTCCAAAAAAAAACTGCAATATTCAGTTCACTATATTCTGGTCTAAGGTCGCCATTTGTTACGACCGGCACTACGAAATAAACAAGGGCACTCAATATTGGACTAGATGATAGGCTATATCTGCAACAACGGTACGCTAATTCCAAACCCTCGAACTATTTCGCCGGCGAACAAAACGCTCAAACCCTCCAGAGTTAATCTCCTGGATAACGGGGTATCAATTAACTGTGTTTTAGTGCACTTCTACAAAGGCTTTCCGGTGACGGCAAAGCCTACTCTCAAAAAGGAGTACTTACGTTAATACTAGTGAGCAACTTCTCTTGGCGCTTAGGAACAAGAGTTTGCAACTTATCTTGAAGAATAATGCTCTTAACCCCCGTACAGCCCCAGCGACGCGTCTGACGCGTCGGCGATGTATGTAACGCACAGCCCCAGCGACGCGTCTGACGAGTCACCCTAATTGCTCCGACCGTAACCTCAGGTGTAGCCACTCGAGAGGGCTCAGATTTGTATGGGAACTGTGTACGTATCCCACGCAACCGTGCCGATGGTTGAAAACTCTCAAAGTCCACGTGCGTGCTCGTGAGCGCGCAATAACCTGCTTTTTTGGGGGTAATTGCCTTCAATTTTTTACTCTTGTAAAATAGGTTTTCGGGGGCTCTGTAGGACCATTCTTTAAGCTTTTTGAGCGGTTTTTCGTGGTTTTTCCTTCATTCCTAGCCCATTCGCTATTGTTTCTGGAATAAAACAATTTTTTGAAAACCGGCCGGGTTCTGGTGAACAAACAATACAAAACTAGCCGGGGCTCCACGGGTTAAGTAATAACAATGCTTGAATAAACTATAAGATTAAATAAAGAAATATATGCTTACGTTAACTTTAGTGTGAGTCCGTACTCAACACTAAACTCTACAATGCTCCATGAAAACACTGGAAGTCTAGTCCTACAGCAATCAGATATGGAATCTTCTGAAAAGGTCTGATGCTCTAAGATGCTCTTTGATACAGAACAGAAATAAATGCTGGGGCAGGACACCAAAGCGTGTATCTTAAATACACCAATAAGTAGGATACATATATATAACAAGGGAGTGCAACAGGAGTGCAAAGATAAAAGAGACAATGAAAAGCTGGGGAACGGAAGAAAACACGACGATGAGGATCTGGAGGATGCCGCCGTGTGTGTGGATGATGCTAGGAGGGTCCGGGCAAGTTGGCAGGAGTCTACCGACAGGACGTGTGATGCTGTGGAGGTGTGCTCTACCCTAAGGAGAGATGATGATGCTAACGGGACTTCTGCAGCTACAGGTAACAAAAGATACAGCTCAACGTATGGCAGTGAACAGAGGGCGGACCAGAGAGGAAATAAGCATCTTTCCAGCCCACCAAGTATAGTCACAGCCAGAAGTACCGGTGCTGTCACGAAGAAACTTCACCGCATCCATACCAATGGAGATCCAAGAAATTCTCCATACTCAATGAAGCAGACTAGTGCTTCAGCAGACAACGATGGCTGGACAGAAGTACGCAGGAAGAGGGAAAGGAGAGGAAGTACTAGGAAGGTAAATACTGGTGTTACCGGTATGAGAAAACATGAAGGCACGTTTAAAGGTGTTAGTAAATTGGTTGATGTCTTCATAGGTAGAGTAGACAACAGTGTATCCTCCTCTGATCTAAATAAATATATTAGTGATGTTTTTGGAGTTCAAATCAAGTCGATAGTAGCGTTAAAAATCAGAACAGAGGAGCACAAGGCTTTTAAGGTGGCAATAAAACTTGTGGATAGAGAAAAACTATTTAATGCAGAACTTAGGCCCGAAGAAGTAATAGTAAACAAATTTTATCAGAGAAATAGAGAGCCTGAGAATAAGGCTGATAGTTAATATACGTCTCCATATCATTGGTATTTTCTACTTGTTTATTTATTACTATTATTATTATTATTATTATTATTATTATTATTATTATTATAACTTATATATTATTCTCTTTTTATTTTAGACCAACATGGAACAATTTCATTTTAAGGCATGCACATTTATCTGTTGTTCACTGAAAAAGAACATTGCACTTATTAGAGGATTAGCTGACGAAGAATATGATATAAATTTGTTACAGGAGACTTTTGTTACAGATAATAACCTAGGAACTTTAGATTTTATAGATGAGAGATATGAGTGTACAGGTGTTGCCGCCACCTACTCTGAGAGAGCCCTAGCTGCCATGGCTGGTCGACCTTCAGGAGGTATGGCCATTCTCTGGAGAAAACAAGCTATATTTAAAGTAAAGGAATCATTTTAAATGACAACTTTATGATAATGGATATATCTTTTAATAACGTAAACATAATACTTGTTAACGTATATATAAATAGTGATGTATGGGAGGTTACTACTCTCAACAACTATCTTCATACTCTTTCATTACTAGAAAGTATTTTAACAGATTATAATTTTGATGCAGTTTATTATATAGGTGATTTTAACGCCGATCCTTCTCATGGACGAGCCTGGCAGAATCTTAATGATTTTAATACTCGAAACAACCTAACTTGCCTCGATGTTAATGAACTTCCTAATGATTCATTCACTTTTGTAGGATATGGCAACTCTCATACTAGGTGGCTGGATCACATAGTGGGTAGAAATGAGGAACAGGTAAATGTAAACAATATACAAATCTTAGAAGATATCATAGGATCTGATCATTTGCCGATCGAATTTATTATATCCGTAAAAGCTAATCCTTCAAATGTAGGTCAAGTAATGAACAATGAAAAAGAAGTAAAGAGTCCCTTTGTGAAATGGAATAGTTTGAAATCCGACGATTTTGCGGATATTAATGATTTTTTCGGTGATCATCTTGTGCACATTTTTGATCATGACTATTATTATTGCACGAACATAGGCTGCCATAACAAAAATCATTTAAAGTGGATTGATAATCTGTATAATCATATTGTGAATGCAGTTCGAATTGCTACTGAAAGATACCGAACCCAAGGTATTAAAACAAATAAATATAAAATAATTCCTGCTTGGAACCGGCGCGTGAAGCAGCTTCACTCAGTGGCTCGCGACCACTACCTAACCTGGGTGGCTGCAGGTAAACCATTAGGAACGGAACAACACGCTCGTATGACCGACTCCAGGAAACAATTTAAAACGGCACTCAACGAATGTCAAAAAAACGAAAATATTGAAATATGTAATTCTATTATTGAAAATTTCTCTAGTAAAGACAAACAACACTTTTGGAAAGATGTAAAGAATAAAAAGTCAAAGATAAAAACTACTAACATTATTGATGGCGAAAATAAAGCTAATGACATAATTGATATATTTACTCAAAAATTCCTAGTTGCTCAACAAAGCACAAGTAATGCAAGTGAAAGGGACTTCTTAGACGAACTTAAAAGAAATTGGGATGATAATGGAAAAATGTTCATCAAGGTTTCCAGTGTAAGTTTACGACGAACGATCGGGAAATTGAACTCTGGAGTTGGTCATGATGGCGTTCATTCACTTTTCCTAAAAAATGCATCAGAGGATGTTCTTGTTGCTTTAGCTAATTTGTATATTATATGCTTTAGTCATTGCTATCTACCTTGTGAACTTCTGAAAGGAATCATTACGCCTATAATTAAAGATAGAAAGTGAAATATATCCAAGTCAGATAATTACAGACCTATTATGAACTCTTCATGTTTACTAAAATTATTTGAAATTACTATTTTAGATATATTAAGTGAAAAAATTCAGATTAATCAGAGGCAATTTGGTTTCAGAAGAGGCATGTCAACCAAGGATTGTTGTTTTTTACTAAAAGAAATAATGCATAAATATTCAAGATCAGATAAAACAGGAATTGCTACCTTCATAGATTTGTCCAAAGCCTTCGATCGAGTAGATCATTTTAATTTAGGTTTAAAGCTGTTGAAACTAGGTATACCTAGCGATATTGTGTATATGATAATGCACTACTTACGAAACCAACTTGCCCGGGTTACATGGAAAGGATTTAATGGTATGTTTTACTATATAGATAAAGGAGTGAGACAGGGAGGCATTTTATCTCCATTTGTATTAATGTGTATATTAATGAAATTATAAATGAAATATCAAAAATGGAAATTGGTTGCACAATTGGATCAACCAGATGTAATATTTTATGCTACGTTGACGATATAGTACTTATCTCATCATCAACTCATGAAATGGAAATGATGTACAGTAAATTTAGTGAACTTGTGGATAATCACAAACTCCTCATAAACAAGAATAAAACTAAATGTTTTATATTTAATAGTAGAAAGAATAGGAATCCTATTGATGTAATACAATTGGGTAATGATAATTTGGAAGTGGTGCAGAAATTTAAATACTTAGGTCATTTATTGAGCAGTGATAACTTGGAAGACTTAGAAGATGTAGACTGTAGACTCAAAACATGTTATGCTAGGTTTAATAGTATACAGAGGGATTTTGCATATGTTAACTTGGAGACAATGATATTTTTATTTAACTCGTATTGTAAGCCTGATTATGGGTTGGCATTGTGGAATAACTGCAAGACAGGAAAATCTAGAATTTTTTAAACTTTTAATATTGCATATAACAAGGCTATGATGTCCCAGTGTATGCCAGCAGTCATGAGTCTGCCAGTGCTTGTAATCTTCTGTTACTAAACCATCATGTCTCACTAATACAATGTAGGTATGCTAAAAGAATTGAAAAATCTAGTAACTACATTATAAGAAGTAATATGTCTTTTTTTAAATCGGGTTTCTTTTTTCCGAGCATTTACAAAAGAATGAAGGATTCTTACTCAATTGATATCATACACGAGGAATTCGATATAATTTCGTCTAGGATTAACTGGATACAGAGTCACGAAGAAAGAAGAAACCCGATATACAGTATTTGATATGACGACATATTTTTATTATGGTATATGATGGGGTTTCTTAGTATACCTTCCTGCAAATAGAACTATTGATTTATGTAAAATTAGTATTCTCAAAGCTAATATTCGTAAAAAAACAAAAACAAAAACAAAAACATTAACTCCTTGCGACATATTATGTTCCAATAAGTCCGAGGAGGCGGTTGACAAGTATTTTAGGTCTTGAATTTGGCTCATGAGTGTTGTCGAAGCCTTACATTTTTCGCGATTTCCATCCACCAGAATGCTGTTTATTGTGATGTATCATATATCAGTGGAAAGAGGAATATTTATAGTACATGATAAAACAAAAAAAAATGTAAATAAATCGAAATATGAAAGTGTAAATGAGTCCGGAATACAATTATTTCCCATGCAATTGTCTTCACACCGTCCTAGCTCTAAATTGTGAGTGATGACCATATATTTTTTTTGCTCAAATTATAGTATTTTTTCTCCTCTTTCCAAATCTGAAAACAGAAATTGTTTATCTTCAATAGTTCTCAAGCAGTGACCGAAAACAAAAAATATATGATTTTGATTTATATGGTTTATAACATTTTCGATTTATTTCGTTGCTACGAAGTGTATGGTTTTAAATTTAGGCTGTATGAATTCGGCAAATAATGCTGATGAGTATAAAACAAACTAGAAGTTCCTAGGACAAATACTTTTTGCGCTATGAATATTTGAAATGAAGAGCCAAAATGCGAATATTTACGCTTCACCCATCTCTGTTCCGGCGATGGTAGCCGGGTTCCGAGCTGTTCCCCACCTCGTGGTTGCGTTATTTGCTCGGATATGTATATAACTGTATATATCACCGGAATCGGAAAATTGTGCTCTTTCCAATGGTGAAAACAAAAATAATATAGCGTAATTGGTTCGCGAGCTATGCACAATTGTTTCCATGCAGTGACCGAAAAAAAAAAATATATGATTTTGATTGATATGGTTTATAACATTTTCGATTTATTTCGTTGCTACGAAGTGTATGGTTTTAAATTTAGGCTGAATGAATACGGCAAATAATGCTGATGAGTATAAAACAAACTAGAAGTTCCTAGGACAAATACTTTTTGCGCTATGAATATTTGAAATGAAGAGCCAAAATGCGAATATTTACGCTTCACCAGTCTCTGTTCGGGCGATGCTAGCCGGGTTCCGAGCTGTTCCCCACCTCGTGGTTGCTTTATTTGGTCGGATACGTATATAACCGTATATATCACCGGAATCGGAAAATTGTGCTCTTTCCAATGGTGAAAATAAAAATAATATAGCGTAAATGGTTCGTGAGCTATACGCAATTGTTTCCATGCATTGTTATTGTTATGAAAATATATGAGAATGTTTATACAGTTGTATATCTTTGCCACAATATACAACACTTTTATATAATTTGTGTTGCCAATAATTGTATAATGTTCATAGAAGACATGTCAGTCATGAAGGTTGCCAATTTTACTTACCTGGTAGGGCTACAACCCTTTCCAACGAGAAGGGAAATGGCTCCTGGGTTGACACTGAAAAAACAAAATAAGAAAGCCAGGTTATCTTCAGGTAATAAATTCAGAAATAATTCTATTGTACACGAAAATAAAATAAAGTAATATATATATATATATATATATATATATATATATATATATAAATATATATATATATACATATATATATACAAGGTGTCAAACAAAATATAAAGAATGGTAAATGGTAATGTATGTGTGTGGATATATATATATATATATATATATATATATATATATATATATACAAGGTGTCAAAATAAATAATGGTAAAATCAATGTGTGATTGTGTGTATATATATATATGGTGTCAAACCAGAGAAATATGTGCAAATTTCCAAGCCACCCAAAGAGGTACTGCACTGGACTCGTTATTTTTTTAGAGTGGTTTCCCCAGGAGGCCTATATCCACTCTAGTGCAAATTGAATTGTGTCACAACCCTTTCCAACGAGAAGGGAAATGGCTCCTGGGTTGACACTGAAAAAACAAAATAAGAAAGCCAGGTAATCTTCAGGTAATACATTCAGAAATAATTCTATTGTACATGCAAATAAAAGAAAGTAATGTGTATATATATATATATATATATATATATATATATATATATACACACAAGGTGTCAAACAAAATATAAAGATTGGTAAATGGTAATGGTAATGTATGTGTGGATATATTTATATATATATTATATATATATATATATATATATATATATATATATATATATATATATATATGGTGTCAAACCATAGAAATATGTGCAAATTTCCAAGCCACCCAAAGAGGTACTGCACTGGACTCGTTATTTTTTTAGAGTGGTTTCCCCAGGAGGCCTATATCCACTGTAGTGCAAATTGTAGTTTTTTTTTTTTTTTTTTTTTTTTTTTTTTTTTTTTTTTTTTTTTTTTTTTTTTTTTTTTATGATGATGGTGATGATGATGATGATGAGTGAATGAAGGTGGGCCCCGAACCTTGGAAGTGATGATTGAATGAATGAATGAATGATTGAATGATTGAATGACTGAATGAAAGGGTGATGAAGGTGAATTATTGATGATGATGATGATGATGGGTGAATGAAGGTGGGTGAATGAAGGTGGGCCCCGAACCTCTGAAGTGATGATTGAATGAATGATTGAATTATTGAATGATTGAATGACTGAATGAAAGGGTGATGAAGGTGAATTATTGATGATGATGATGATGGGTGAATGAAGGTAGTGAATGAAGGTGGGCCCCGAACCTCGGAAGTGATGATTGAATGAATGAATGAATTATTGAATGATTGAATGACTGAATGAAAGGGTGATGAAGGTGAATGGAAGAATGCATAAAGACTGAATGAATGAATGGGTGATAGTGATTGGAAAGGAATAATGAAGGTGAATAGGAGAATGCATAAATGAATGAATGAATCGTGCAAAGATCCTGGCTATAGGACATCTGCATCGAATTGATGGTACTTGTTAAAGCAACCATTGACATCGATGCAGAGGCTAACGCGGCAAGACCTGCAGCGAAAGCTCGTGTCCTTGCGAATTTGGCTCCTGTAACACACACGGCACCGCTTTCGCTTTCCGCCTGGGATAGTCTCGAAAACGTGTTCCAAGTTCCTGTTGTACCGGTCATGGTCCAGTACAACAGGACGTGGCCTGGAACCCCGTCCTCTAAGAGGACCTATCCGACGGCCTCTTGGTGCCTGAGCCCTAGCTTGAACGTCCATTACTAGTGGAACCCAGGCGGCATCCATGAGGGGTGCTGCCCGAGCGCCACCAGCAGCAGCAGCTGCACCCGGTACTACTGGTGCGGGGGGGTCAAGTGGTAGGTCATCCACTTCCTCCTCATCATCAGTAGCATCGTCCGAGTCCCATACTGGTGCCGCCTGGGGTGCATTCTCAGCGAGTGCTCCCCCGACGGCAACAGCAGCAGCAGCAGCATCTGGACCTGGTGAGGGGGGGGGGTCATGAAAGAGTGCTCCCCCAACGCCTCCACCAGCAGCAGGAGCACCAGGAGGAGTGCCAGGATCATCAGCAGGAGCGGCTGGGGAGTCTGGATTGTCGTCCGGTGGGGGCGACCCAGCTGAGCTTCCGGAGGATTGCCGCCGACGCCGCCTGTCTCGCCTGAGACGGGTGCATGGCTCGTACTGACCTTCTGGCAAATCCTGTGCACGCCGGATGCGTCTCCCCGACAAAGGCCACTCTGCAGGGTTGAAGTGCAACAAGGAACGGACTATGCTTTCCTGGAACGCCAGCATAGTTCATCTTCCTGCGGGGGTTGCACTTCTTGAAGAGTACGAAGGCATTGAAGAGGGCCATTTGGATGAAGTAGAATACGATCTTCTTCGTCCATTTGACCGTTCTTCGCTGGATGGGGTAGTACTGGATCATCTGATCAAAATGATCCACCCCACCCATGTGGCGGTTGTAGTCGTCAACACAAACGGGCTTCATGATGTTCTTACGAGTCCGCTGCCACCTGCCTTGTACCTTCTTCTTGACAAATGACTGCTTTGGAATGGTGCTCTGGTCGTGGAAGGTGGACACCATGTTGACAATCCGTTTGTCTTTCCAAAGCATCACTAGGGTTGTGCCGTTGTTCATCGCCTCAATTGCATCGTCTTCCAGTGTCGATGCATGGGCAATGTCGCGCAACCGCTTCGGAGCCCCTCGTGCAAGCCTCAGGGTGCCACACACATAGATCTGGTGGTGTGTGAGCATGTGGTGGCACAGGTCAACTGAGTTGTAAAAGTTGTCCATGAACAACTTGTAACCCATGCCTTGCAGGGACTCCGTTAAACCCTCAACCGTTTTCTGGAGAGTTTGACCAATACCAGTGTAGACTTCAAAGTCATACACGAAACCAGTCGTGGACTCTGCCAGGATGTACAGCTTGATAGCGTACTTCTTCGGCTTCATCGGGTTGTAGCACTTGAATGAAAGGCGACCCTTCCACCCAAGGCAGCCTTCGTCGATGGACACCTTCCTCTCCGGGACGTAGGCAAGCTTGAAGCCAGCAAGCAGGTAGCGCATCACCGTGCGGATCTTCACTAGCCTGTCTTTGGTCTGCTTGATGACTGCCTTGCTGTTGAACGTGTGAAAATTGCTCAGCAAGGCTTGGAACTTGGTGACCTGCATGGTCGTGCGAAACGTTGGATAATTATGGACTCCATCATTTAGCCAGTAGTGACGCACAGTGGGGAGTTTGTTGACACCCATGAGGAAGTACAGACCAAGGAATTTGGCCATGTCCTCCTCACTGAACGATGTCCACAGAGAACCAACGAATAAGGCATACGCGTTGGTCTCATTCACCAGGAACCTGAGCAGTTCTCTTGTAAAAAAGAGCTGGAAGAACTGCAGTGGTGTCACTGGTGCTGGAACCCGCAAGCCAGGGGTTCCAGTGAAAGGATCAACGTTGGGTGTGAACGGGTCTGACGTCCACTCGTGATCCTCAGCATACACGGTGGGGGGGCGTGGAGGTGCACGTGCTGGGAGAGCACCACGTCGTCCGCCTGGACGACGTATGTAACCTCTGCGGCCCCTGGGCCTACCACCTCGGCCCTTCACGGGCCCAGATTTTCGGCGGGGAGGGGGAGGGGGGTCGTCTTCTGCGGAAGACGAAGGGGGTGGGGGTGATGGTGGATGTGATGAGGGTGATGGAGAAGGTGGTGTGGTGGAGTCAGGGCGTGTGGGTGATGGTGGATGTGATGAGGGTGATGGAGAAGGTGCTGTGGGTGGATGAAGTGGGGCAGGAGGAAGCCTCTGTGGAAGCTCCTCATCGATTGCCGCAGCAATCTCATCGTGCATGATTTGGCGATGTTCAGGCGGAACAAACGCCATGTAGCGCGCCTCGCTGCCCCCGCTGTTCCCCAAGGAGATCAGCGAGGGGGAGGCTACGCTGGGAGACAGGACATGTGATGGTGGGGTGTTCAGACTACCCACCGGCAGGAGTGGAGCCAGGATGCGGGGGCTGTCTGAAATGTTGCTGGCCGGTGATTCTACGTGAGGTAACAAGGGACCGCCATGCAGGTTGTGTCGTGAAACAGGAGAAGAAAAAGAATAGAATGTGTGGAAGTTCGGGAATGGTGTGACGACATGAGAGGATGTTGATGGTTGTGGTGAGAGTACATGAGTGGATGTTGATGGTAGGATGGGTGCTGGTAGGACGGGTGGGGATGGATGAGGTGGGGTGATGTGGAGTGATGTACGGGCTAGGTGGACGGCTGGTGATGAGAGGTGGCGAGGTAGGACGACGGGTGATGATGAGCAGTGGCGAGATGGGGTGGTGTGGAGTGAACAGTGGCGAGATGGGGTGGTGTGGAGTGATGTACGGGCTAGGGGGACGGGTGGTGATGAGAAGTGGCGAGGTAGTGCGACGGGTGATGATGAGCAGTGGCGATGAAGGGGGACGGGTGATGAGGAGACGTGGTGAGGTTGGGCGACGACTGGAGGTGGAGGTTGTGGAGTTGGTGGAGTTTGTAGAGGTGGAGTTGGTGGAGGAGGTGGAGGTGCTGATGTGATGATCCTCCTCCTCTTCCCCCTGGGCGGTGGAGAATTGGTCAAACCATCTTCATCTCCATCCGTCTCACCCGCCTCATCTGTCCACTCCTCTTCCTCGCATCCCATGTCGTCCTCGCTCTCGCTCTCGCTACTGCTCATATCAAGGATGGTGTTGAGGACGGA
Source organism: Paralithodes platypus (assembly GCA_032716605.1). Taxonomy (NCBI): domain Eukaryota; kingdom Metazoa; phylum Arthropoda; class Malacostraca; order Decapoda; family Lithodidae; genus Paralithodes; species Paralithodes platypus. Next base: position 20,134,937 of record CM064580.1, on the reverse strand, counting down.
GGCCAGCTGGTCCTCCGGGATGGGGCGTTTTTTATCCATGGCAAGCTAGATGTGTAACGGATCTGTAATGGGAGGGGGGGGGGGGGGGGGGTATAAAAACAAATGCACAACAGAACCAAGAAAAATAACAAACAAAAATATATATATATATAAGTATATCAATCTACAATTAGAAAACAATATGGGGCGTTTTCTATCCATGGCTGGCTAGATGTGTAACGGATCTGTAATGGGAGGGGGGGGGGAGGGCGGGGTATAAAAACAAATGCACAACAGAACCAAAAAAAAGCAAAAATATATACATATATATATATATACGTATATCAATCTACACTGAGAAACAAATATATAAATACAAAAATAACCCTCCACCAAATTTGATTTTATATATATATATATATATATATATATATATATATATATATATATGGGGGGGGGGGGGTATTC
>CM064580.1:19701990-20129490 GCA_032716605.1 Paralithodes platypus | reverse complement strand
AGATTATATGGGGGAGTGGGGTAAATGGGGGAGGGGGCATAACAGATAAAAACATCAATACGAATGATATTATATATATATATATGGGAGGAGGGGGGTATAATGGGGGAAGAGGGGGAGGGTGTATAATGGGGGAGGGAGGGGGAGGGGGCATAACTTAGATAAATACATAAATACGAATGATTTTATATATATATATATATATATATATATATATATATATATATATATATATATATATATATATAATATCAATCTACAATTAGAAAAATAAAATAAAATAAAAATAAAAAATAACCCCCCCCCACCCAAAAAAAAAAAAAAAAATATATATATATATATATATATGGGGGGAGGGGTAGGGGGAGGGGGAGGGAGGTGAGGGGGGGAGGGGAGGGAGGTATAATGGGGGAGGGAGGGGGTATAATGGGGGGAGGGAGGGAGGGGGAGGGGGCATAACTGATAAATACATAAACACGAATTATATTATATATATATAGATTATATGGGGGAAGGGGGGAGGGGAGGAGGGGATGGAGGAAGGGGAGGGAGGTAGGGGGTATAATGGGGGGGAGGGGGGAATAATGGGGGGGAGGGAGGGGGAGGGGGGTATAATGGGGGGGGGAGGGAGGGGGAGGGGGCATAACATAGATAAATATATAAAGATTATATGGGGGGAATGGGGTATATGGGGGAGGGGGCATAACATAGATAAATACATAAAGATTATATGGGGGGAGTGGGGTATCTGGGGGAGGGGGCATAACATAGATAAATACATAAAGATTATATGGGGGGAGCGGGGTATGTGGGGGAGGGGGAGGGGGCATAACAGATAAATACATAAATACGAATGATATTATATATATATCAATCTACAATTAGAAAAATAAAATAAAATAAAAATAAAAAATAAACCTCTCCCACCCAAAAAAAAAAAAAAAAAAAAGAAAAAATATATATATATATATATGTGGGGGGAGGGGGAGGGGGAGGGAGGGGAGGAGTATAATAATAATCTATAATAAATAGATACTAGCCTAGTATTATTTTTATGGGGGCAGGGGGAACGGGGGGGAGGGGGGGGTTTGAGGGAGGGGAGGAGTATAATAATAATATATAATAATAATATATAATAAAATATAATATATAATATAATGGGGGAGGGAGGTATAATGGGGAGGGAGGGGTAGGGGGTTATAATGGGGGAGGGAGGGGGAGGGGGGTGTAATGGGGGAGGGAGTGGGAGGGGGATATAATGGGGGAGGGAGGTGGGAGGGGGATATAATGGGGGAGGGAGGGGGATATAATGGGGGAGGGAGGGGGAGGGGGATATAATGTGGGAGGGAGGGGGAGGGGGATATAATGGGGGTATGGGGTATACAAATAAAAAACATAGTATATACAAGAGATCAAGTGACTGTCTAGGGAAGGGTCACTCAGGTCAACTCAGGTCCAGGTACCCTATTAGGAGGTGTGAAGCCAAGGGAGTGGTATTCGAAGGTGTGAAAACCACCACAACTACCATCATCACCACCACCACCACCACAACTACCATCACCACCACCACAACTACCATCACCACCACCACAACAACCATCACCACCACCACAACTACCACACCTAACACCACCACCACAACTAACACCACTGTGTTGACAGAAATGTGGAGGCATATATATACAGTAGGCTATATATATATAATTATACATACATAATAGGGGGAAGGCGGGGGGAGGTGGGGTATAGGGAAAAAAAATAAAATAAAACAAAATATATATATATATATATAGGCTCCCCCAAAAAAAAAAAAAAAAAAAATATATATATATATATATATATGCTGGGCCTACCCCTAATAAAAAAGAAAAAAAAAGAAAAAAAAATATATATATAATTATATATATATATATATATATATATATATATATATATATATATATATATTATATAGAATAAGAGTTTGTGGTGGGGGACATTTATGTTGGGTATAATAATAAATAATAATAAATAATAAATAATAAACAATAAATAAATAATAAATAATAATAAATAATAATAAATAATAATAATAATAATAATAATAAATTATAATATAATAAAGCAAAAATATAAATTAAATACCAATATAAATACTTTTTATGGGTGATCCCATACACAGGAATAACAGGTATAATAATAAATAATAATAATACAAATAATAAAATAATAAAATAATTAAATGGTGGTGGTGGTGGAGATGGTGGTGGTGGTGGTGGAGATGGTGGTAGTGTTGACACAAATAGGGTTGAGTTCATTTTCTGACCTGACCCACGGTCAGAAAAGGGACCCTACCCTATTGGTGTCAACACCACCACCATCTCCACCACCACCACCATCATCACCACCACCACCATCATGACCATCACCACCACCACCACCGACAATCATCACCACCACCACCACCACCACGACCACCACCACCACCACCACGACCATCACCACCACGACCACCACCACCATCATCACCACCACCACCATCATGACCATCACCACAACCACAACCACCACCACCACCATACCCCTACCACATCCATCACCACTACCACCACCATACCACCACCACAGCAATCACCACCACCACCACCACCACGCCCACCCCCACCACCACCACCACCACCACCACCACCACCACCACCACCACCATCACGTCCACCGCCACCACCACCAAAAATGTTGACTGTACTTACTCACACTGCTGAGATTCCCTCGTGGCACCAAGCCGTATATGTAGAGTGCTTTTGCCAATAAAAAACTTACCTCCCAAGCACTTTCCACCAATAAATTATCGAGCAAAAATGCAAGCACTTTCCACCACTAAATTTTCGAGCAAAAATGCACAGGGCTGAGGGAGCATGGCGACATATGCTCGACCAGTAATGAAAGTTTTTTCCACTAAGAAACACTAATACAAGGTAAGATACACTACTTGAACGGATAAATAGCAATATAAATGACTGATATTTATATGAAAGTGTTCCACAAACAAGCAAAACGTTGGCAAAAAAGCATGGCCCCTCGTGGGCTCCTCCACCTTGGTCACGTAACACCAGAGAATGCTCGACCAGTAATGAAAGTTTTTTCACTATGACTCACTATTACAAGGTAAGATTACACTACTTGAACAGATAAATAACAATATAATTGACTGATATTTATATGAAAGTGATCCACAAACAAGCAAAAACGTATAGGCAAAAAGCATGGCCCCTCGTGGGCCACCTTGGTCACGTAGCCTACACCATAGAATGCTCAACCAGTAATAAAAGTGTTTTCACTACGAAATACTTATACAAGTAAGATACACTACTTCATGTGATAAATAGCAAATAATTGACTCGATATGGTATGAAAGTGATCCACAAACAAGCGAAACCATGGCCCCCCTCGTGGAGCCCACCTTGGTCACGTACACACCAGACTAGCAAAACACATCACTAACATGGTTATTTTACCCTAAATAAGAATAACACAATAATCCATCGATAACCCAATGATATAGCACTTCGTTTGGGTTATATTAGGGCGGGACTACCAGCCAGGCTGGGCAAAATGGAGGCCCTTTGGTTTAAAGGGCCGCGCACACCCACCTACTAGGCTGACTGAAGGGAAGAGACTGGCTCTCTCTACCACCGCGGGGCCCTCACAGGGACGCTAGGGGGTTGCTAGATGTGTCCACATGTACATCTAACTTATCGGACTTACCAGCCAAAAGACCGGCTCAATTGCGTCATAAACTTATATTCTAGCAATAAAATAAGTCCATATGACGCGATCGCGTCATATGAGTTATTGGTTCACTCTGCCATATGACGCGATCGCGTCATATATGTCTGAGAGAGTTAAGCTAATCATGTTCATATTCCCACTGCACTATGGTAGCCTAATGTTTATGAAATGCCGGGTGTGAAGGGAATTCATGGTCTCCTGAAATATCCCCAGGCTACCTTTAGGATCAACTTTTCCTGGTACCTGGCGCGGGGTACGAACCTCTGAAGGGAATTTAACCCCCCTAAAAACCCACAGGTTTTGAGATGCCTTGGGTGGGGTTCGAACCCTGGTTAGTGACCCAACCATCACCACCAGGCCCGCGCGCTAACCCACTGTACTACCACGGACGTACTAAAAGTATAGCAACCTTAGTCCGATTTTTAAGAACCAGGTGATAGTCTCGTGATGTTATCACGTGATGAGTTTATTGGACTTACCATCTACGACTATTTTACGCTATACCTGACGTCAACTCGGGTTAGTATTATTGTGGGTGCGGGACATTTTCGAGGGCATTACATTACATCCTTCTTTAACTAGGCCAGTCCCTAGCCTATTTTAAGGTCGTAAGGTATCGTAGCTGTATTACCTCAGCAATCTCAATATTGTTGGTATAGGGTTCGCGTGACGGGTGCTCCACGTAGCTACCTGGTCACGAATCCCACCGCTGCCACCAATGAAATGCCGGGTGTGAAGGGAATTCATGGTCTCCTGAAATATCCCCAGGCTACCTTTAGGATCAACTTTTCCTGGTACCTGGCGCGGGGTACGAACCTCTGAAGGGAATTTAACCCCCCTAAAAACCCACAGGTTTTGAGATGCCTTGGGTGGGGTTCGAACCCTGGTTAGTGACCCAACCATCACCACCAGGCCCGCGCGCTAACCCACTGTACTACCACGGACGTACTAAAAGTATAGCAACCTTAGTCCGATTTTTAAGAACCAGGTGATAGTCTCGTGATGTTATCACGTGATGAGTTTATTGGACTTACCATCTACGACTATTTTACGCTATACCTGACGTCAACTCGGGTTAGTATTATTGTGGGTGCGGGACATTTTCGAGGGCATTACAGTTTAAGTGAGAGGAAAGAATATTCATGGGGCACAGATCACATATAGAACAGCCTCGCTATGAAATATCCCTGAACCTACTGATAATTAATCTATTTTTTATTAATTTCACCACAACACCAAACACCAATGAAATTAATGAAACCATATATGTGATCCCCCAGGATTCGAACCCGGGTTATCACACAGATTATCCATTCTCGAATACTGTATATTAATCTAATCATGTTCACATTCCCACAGCACTATGGTAGCCTAATGTTTAACCCGGCAAGTGCAGAAACACTAATAAGAGTTTTACCGCTGCGCTGCGGAACTCCTTATATAATCCAAGGCCTAAAAAAAAAACATTTAAACCAGCCCAGTATCAATTTTTTTTTTTTATTGCCCCTTGGCCATGCCAAATATCACTCCTCCACATCCCCTCCTTTCCCCCCCCCCCCTTCAATTATCACCTATTCTCTCTCTTATTCCCTTATTTCGTCATATATTTTCGTGCTATCAATAGCGATTCATAAGCAAGCTGTGCTTGTATGTGCTACACAGGGAATGAAAGAGAGAAAGAGAGGGAACAACACGACAGTATCACTCCAGACGTAGTAATGGGTGGTAGGCTGGCAGGCTAGCTCAGCCTTCAGTTATGTAACTCCCGATCTAATTTGCCGATTTTGACCATCCAAACGCTGTTTCCACTTGTTTTATTGCTGTAACAGGTTAATATCTCTATAATCAACGTAAAATAGGCGCATATTGATAAGTATTAATGATATTTATGGTACGATGACGATTTGAGTGTAGGAAACAGTCTAAATACACAGGGAGGGGTGGCCACTACCCCACCTGTGCAGCGGAGAGGTTAAGTGAGATATTTATGGTACGATGACGATTTGAGTGTAGGAAACAGTCTAAATACACAGGGAGGGGTGGCCACTACCCCACATGCGCAGCGGAGAGGTTAAGTGAGATATAAAGAACTACAACAGCCATTCCAGGAAGATCTATCTATCTATGTATCTATTGCCTGACGCCGCAATCCCCGAAGGGGTGGCCACGAACGAACCGCCCCCATGCACCTCTGTCAGTCGACGCCCCTCCTCCCAACCAGCACCGCCTTCATTCATATACTTCCTCACGCCATCCTTCCACCTCTCCTTCGGTGCACCTCTCCCTCTCTGTCCTTCCACCTCGCTCTCGTACACCCTCTTAGTCAATCTCTCACTTTCCATACGTTCCATATGGCCGAACCATCTCAAGTTGTTCAAGTTGTTCCAGGAAGATGAACTGGGAATAATAGGAGATTATTTATTCAGAGAAGAACATCTAGAAGAGAAAAAGGAGATTTTATATAAGATGTGGAAGAAGAGAAAAATAATAATTCAAAGTTTGACATCTAATTAAGACAGATACAATCATTGACTGTAAACTAGGAAATATTAAATAAACTTAAATCTTCAGGGAGCTGACATTGCTAAGGCGTTCTGCCCCTTGGAGACGACATCCGACTTCCGACATCCGGGACTGGTACGAATACTTTAATAGTTGGCAACAGTGTCATATGCATCAATCACTGAACTAGGCCTATTGGCATCAATAGTCAATAAAAAGATTCGTCAGCTACAAGATGTTAGTTTGGTATTTGTGACGTGCCCTCATTGAATCTTTACTATTAGACCTAGTAGCAAGGTACGTAATTGTTCAGTCCAACACCTTCCGCTTTAGTGAATAAATAACCGATAATTATCGTGAATAGACTCGCAGCGTTATTATACATAATTTATTAGGGAAAGTGAAGCTCTATGGAATCCTTATAATAGGCTAGGCTATAGCCTACTCACATAGATTCCGTTGTGGTAGAATAGTTTTGTGTTCAATGTTTACAAAAAGTGTTCGGAATGGAGTACACTCGCTACGGTAAAGTGTTATGTTCTACAGAGATGTTACTGTATGTCTAATATAGGCCTATGAACCCACAGTAGCTGGCATGCAAGGGCTAGTTTTGTATCCCACGTACTGGGTCTAGGTTAGGTTAGGTTGGGTTGGGTTGGGTTGTTTGGTTAGGTTAATAATTATAGGCTACTAGGTCTCTGAAACAAGATTCGTAGTTGCGGTAGTATTTACACGAGTAACCAGGGTGTCAAACGACGCTGTTTTTTTTAGTGATAACGCAATGAACTTTTTGTATAGCTAATGATAACAGAAACTCCCCCCCCCCCCAAAAAAAAAAGGTAGGCTAGGCTAAATTGACACAATTTTGGTCTCTATATTTACCATCTTGATTGGTTTTTTATTGCAGGAAATACTGTTTTAGACACCTAAATTCTCAAAAAAAAAATCTGGGGGGCATGCCCCCGGACCCCCCTTCCGGCCTTTGCCGCGCTATAATGATAACAAAATAATAAACCATAATGATAACACAATTCATATTTTGTGGATTGACACCCTGTTTAGGCTACATCAAAACTATAGTTAACTATCAAAACTATTCTCCCACAGTGGAATTATAACTAGGCTAATAGCATCAAAACTACCATTTCCCCAAAAAAATGGAAAAAAAAAAACTCGCAAATAAGGCTGCGAGTCTTTTCACTAAAATTACCAGTATAACTAAACACGGTAAGTTGGTCACCAATTATTTTGCAATATTTGAAAACAAATATGGATTTTATATGCTCTAAACATAATATGAAAATGTGTTTTAACCCGTTAAGCCCCGGCTAGTTATAATATTTTGTTCACCCCAGTCCCAAGCCATTTTCACTTATTTTTTTTTTGTTTGCTAAAATGGAAGACAAGGATGAGAAATGAAAAAAAAAAAAAAATCACCTCTGACATTTTTTTTTTTGGGGGGGGGGGGAGCCTCAAAAAAATTTGTTGAGCCAAAATGGAAGAGAATGGTGAGAAATGAAGACAAAAATAAAAAAAAACTCATTTCGGTCATTTGGGGGGGGGGGGGGGTTTCAATAGTTCGTCTCCCCCGCATGACCACCCGCCCGGGAGCACTAGGGTAAAAACTGAGTATGGCATTATACGGCATACATCCTAAGGAGTATCTCACATAAATCTCAAGCCTCTAGCTCCCATACGACCGGAGTAATGAAGGTTCAAAGTGGCGGTGAACTAGGGGTGTAAACTATCCCCACTAAGCCCACCACCACCAGCCGCGCGGCTGTCTCGGCCCGCTCACACCTACTGGCCCGGCTCCCACACACACTACGGTACCTCCCCCTCCTATTCTCCCGCCATTTCCTACCTTACGAGCCACGTAAGTGTTTTTTATATGTCGGACGCACGTGATGAGTCGCTGGGAATTGGTGATCAAACACTGCCGACGCAACACGTGAGACGCTGGGTCTCAACGGGTTAAGCCTCGGCAAAACCTAATAAAAATATATGGTACTAAAATGGAATTTTGTCGTAACATGGTTGTCAATACCTTCCTATAGACGGCACCGATTCGTACACACGCCATTTTCACCTGTCTCCCGAGGTCTGTCCACCAGCTTTTAAGTCAACACTAACTCCACCTGCCCATCTCTGTCGAAACTACAGGTGTTCATTTCCACAGCTTTGCGCATCACGTCACGATATACTAGGTCTCAGAAACAGGATGTCAATCCACAAAATGTGAATTGTGTTATCATTATGGTTTATTATTTTGTTATCATTATAGCGCTGAAGGCGCGAGCTCTAGGGGGGTCCGGGGGCATGCCCCTCCGGAAAATTTTGAGAATTTAGGTGTCTAAAACAGCATTTCCTGCAATCTAAAAGCAATCAAGATGGAAAATATGGAGACCAAAATTGTGACAATTTAGGCCTACTTTTTTTTTTTTAATTAGGCTTGGCCTAGGCAGCACTTGGCTAAGCCTATTCCAAAACTTAAGAGTAGGCTTAGGCTAGGACCTAGGTTAGCCTAAGCTGACCGTTTTGGTGGGGTCAGTACTCAAGGTATTAGTGAGATGGGTCTATAATTGGGCCTTGTAAATTTTGGGGTTGGGTGTGACAGGGATCTGCCTTGTATGGGCCGATCGGCTTTTTGCAGACTCCCATTTTCTTACCGTATGTTCTTAGGCCTAGGCTATGTAGCCTAGTCTTTAAAAGAAAAAAAATACAGGTAACAGGAATGTTAGGTTAAATAGTCCTAGGCTTGGCATAGGCTATAACCTATGTTAGGCTAGCCTAGACTAAAATCCAAAGGTACCGGTAGGTTACGAAACAAAATTTACGATAAAAATATATTAGGCTATACCTATAGCCTAGGCTAGCCTAGGCCTATTCCCACAAGTAGACTAGGCATCGTCATATCTGTAATCTAACCTCCAAGGCTAGGCCTAAATAACACTTACCTGGCTAGCCACTAGCCTAGGCTTAATTTCTTCCACTGTCCACCTACACAATCAGGGTGCCAAAACAGAAAATATCAAGTTCTGGATCATTTTTCTAAGCTAACAAGGATCAACTTGGTGCGGGGGGCACAGCCCCCCGCTAGATAACAGGGGGTCCGGGGGGCATAGCCCCCCGTCCGCCGGAGAAATTTTGAGATGTGAAGGTAAATATACGCACAATACATGCTCAAAATTTATTAAAAGGAATGAATAATATTGTAAGTAAAAGGGATGTTATGTATGTTTCTATCTATCTATCTATTGCCTGACGCCGTGATCCCCGAAGGGGTGGCCACGAACGAACCGCCCCCATGCACCTCTGTCCCCAGTCAGTCGACGCCCGTCCCCCCAACCAGCACCGCCCTCATTCATGTACTTCCTCACTCCATCCTTCCACCTCATATTCGATCTACCTCTCCCTCTCTGTCCCTCCACCTCGCTCTCGTACACCCTCTTAGTCATTCTCTCGCTTTCCATACGTTCCATATGGCCGAACCATCTCAAGTTGTTCCTTTTCACACTTTCCAGCACATCTACCTCCACACCACACCTCCTTCTTACTTCCTCATTAGTCTGTCTATCCCTCCATGTAACTCCGCACGCACTCCTTAAGTAATTCATTTCCACTGCTCTCACTCTTGGTCTGAGTCTCTCAACCAACGTCCATGCTTCGCTTCCGTAAGTCAGTGTCGGGATTACCACACTGTCATGCAAGGACTTCTTCACTTCCATACTGACCACCCTATTTCTTGTTACTGCTTTTAGCGTTCCTACAACCCTCTTCCCCTGTTGTACCCTCTCCCGCACTTCTTCATCCATAGTCCCATCTTTACTCAACACACTGCCCAGATACTTAAAAGAGTTGACGATCTCCATAGCCTGACCGTTCAGCTTCACCTCACACTCTGTGACTTCACCCCTTTCGAAGACCATAACCTTGCTCTTCCCCGTATTTACCTTCAAATTCCGTTTTTCGCACACTGTTCCAAACTCATTTACCAGACCCTGCAACTCCCATTCATTATCACTCATCAGAACTGTATCATCCGCAAACAGCAGTATAGGTAGCTTCCACTCAATTCCCTCCTTTTTCAGCGATCCACCAACATCCACTGCTCTTGATAGTATCTCTTTCATGACTCCATCCATATATACAGTAAACAACCACGGGGACATCACACACCCCTGTTTCAAACCAACATTCAGGTCAAAGAACTCGCTCTGCTCACTCTCCACACGTACTGCCGCCTTTGCACCCTCATACATGCTCTTCACTGCTTTCAGCAACTTGCCCTCTACTCCATATATTCTTAGTACTTTCCACAAACCTTCTCTATCCACTCTGTCATAGGCCTTCTCCAAGTCCATAAAGGCAACATACACCTTTTGTTTCTTCTCCAGATACTTCTCCACAGGAGAAGACCCAGAGACCAGGGTCACCAAGGTCGCTCCAGCACTCCCCCGGCCCCCGACCACCCGGAGAGGTTCCGATCTCGGCAGGCAGACATGCAGCGGAGCCAAAGCCACAAGCCCTCCCACCACACTTCCAGGCGCACCCTTCATATTAATCGTCTCCCCGGGCCAGGCGCCTGATGGACTATTATCTAGTCCAACTTGCGCCCGACCCCTTACTCCAAATGACCACGTGTTCACTCAACTATTCACAAGCATTCTCCATTCACTCCTGTCCACCAACACTTCCCCTGCCTGATCTATAGTCATTCCTCTATCACCCAAAGCCTTTCTTACACAGTCTCTCCATCTCAATGGGGGTCTTCCTGCCCTTCTATCTCCCCTTGTACCTGACTCACATATTCTCTTTGTAAGCCTTTCATCTCCCATTCGTTCAACATGACCATACCAGCTCAGCACCCTTCTGTCCACTCTGGCTGACAAATGTTCCTGCTGCCCCACTCTCCTACATATCTCTTCATTCCTCAATCTGTCTCTACGAGTAACTCCACACATACTCCTCAAGCAGCTCATCTCCATCACATCCAGCCATCTTTTCTTCTTTTTCTTCAGAGCCCATGTCTCAGCCCCATACATCACTGTTGGCACAACAATTCCTTGATACAGTGCACTTTTTACTTTCACTCCGAGATTTCCACTAATATAGGCATTGAAAACAGGTTTTTAAATTATTCTTAGCAGTCCCTGTTTTAGTTTTGTAACTTTTGTCCAATAAAGATTTCATGTATATTTGTTGTTGCATTCCAAGAACTATTACATACTGGTACTTAATTTATATCCTTTCATATGATACATGAGTTACTAGGCCTATAGAGTACTGGTTAAAATACATACCGGTACCAAGTTTCAAGAATAAACTTTGATTAGAACATGTGTTTGTCTATTATTTTCCCTGGGCCGAGTAAAAAATACCTGGGTAGGCTATTCCCATCTCGGGTTAAGTCCTTACCTAACCTAACCTAACCCTAATATAATATAATATACCGGTATAATCTATTCTATTGCCTGACGCCGTGATCCCCGAAGGGGTGGCCACGAACGAACCGCCCCCATGCACCTCTGTCCCCAGTCAGTCGACGCCCCTCCCCCCAACCAGCACCGCCTTCGTTCATGTAGTTCCTCACTCCATCCTTCCACCTCATATTCGGTCTACCTCTCCCCCTCTGTCCCTCCACCTCGCTCTCGTACACCCTCTTAGTCATTCTCTCGCTTTCCATACGTTCCATATGGCCGAACCATCTCAAGTTGTTCCTTTTCACACTTTCCAGCACATCTACCTCCACACCACACCTCCTTCTTACTTCCTCATTAGTCTGTCTATCCCTCCATGTAACTCCGCACGCACTCCTTAAGTAATTCATTTCCACTGCTCTCACTCTTGGTCTGAGTCTCTCAACCAACGTCCATGCTTCGCTTCCGTAAGTCAGTGTCGGGATTACCACACTGTCATGCAAGGACTTCTTCACTTCCATACTGACCACCCTATTTCTTGTTACTGCTTTTAGCGTTCCTACAACCCTCTTCCCCTGTTGTACCCTCTCCCGCACCTCTTCATCCATAGTCCCATCTTTACTCAACACACTGCCCAGATACTTAAAAGAGTTGACGATCTCCATAGCCTGACCGTTCAGCTTCACCTCACACTCTGTGACTTCACCCCTTTCGAAGACCATAACCTTGCTCTTCCCGTATTTACCTTCAAATTCCGTTTTTCGCACACTGTTCCAAACTCATTTACCAGACCCTGCAACTCCCATTCATTATCACTCATCAGAACTGTATCATCCGCAAACAGCAGTATAGGTAGCTTCCACTCAATTCCCTCCCTTTTCAGCGATACACCAACATTCACTGCTCTTGATAGTATTTCTTTCATGACTCCATCCATATAACAGTAAACAACCACGGGGACATCACACACCCCTGTTTCAAACCAACATTCAGGTCAAAGAACTCGCTCTGCTCACTCTCCACACGTACTGCCGCCTTTGCACCCTCATACATGCTCTTCACTGCTTTCAGCAACTTGCCCTCTACTCCGTATATTCTAAGTACTTTCCACAAACCTTCTCTATCCACTCTGTCATAGGCCTTCTCCAAGTCCATAAAGGCAACATACACCTTTTGTTTCTTCTCCAGATACTTCTCCACAGCACAATTCAGGGTAAAAATCTGATCTACACATCCTCTTCCCTTCCTAAAACCTCCCTGCTCGTCGCCTATCCATTTCTCCGTTCTCACTCTCACTCTCTCAATCACTACCCTACTGTATACCTTCCCTACGCTTAGAAGACATATTCCTCGGTGGTTACCACACACTCCTCTTTCCCCTTTGCCCTTATATAGGGGGACTATTATGCCAGTCTTCCAGTCATCGGGTGCACTCCCCTTCTCCCATGCTAGTTTGCACATTTTCCATACCCATTCTATCACTATCTCACCACCATACCTCAACATTTCCCCACACACTCCATCTGTTCCTGGTGCTTTCCCCAACTTCACTCTTTTCATGGCTTCCCACACTTCTGACCTCCTGATCCCCACCTCCTCCTCCACTACTTCTTCTTCTCCCTCCCATACCATATCCAGCTATGTTTGCTGGCTCTTCATTCCTTTCATTTAGCAACTCACTGAAGTACTCCCTCCATCTTTCGACTCTCTCTTGCTTCTCGGCTAGCATTCTCCCATTCTTATCTTTCACACCCTTACTGTTTCCCTTGCTACCTTCCCTAACTTTCTTGACTTCTTTCCAGAACAGTTTCTTACTCTCCCTCCATTTTACACTCAGATTCCTTCCAAATTCCTCATCTACTCTTCTCTTACTTTCCTTCACTACTCTCTTCACCACCCTCTTACTCTCCACGTACCTCGCTCGTTTCTGTCTCTCGGAATCTTCATTCCCTCTACTACCCAACCACACTCTATATGCTTTCTTCTTTTCTTCCACAGCTATTCTTACCTCTTCTGTCCACCATGCTGTACCTTTCACTCCCCTCCTCTTCTCCTCACTCACACACCTCCTCACATGCTGCACAGATCTCATCCTTAAACACCTTGCTCATCTCCTCCACTTCCTCCATAACTTCCAGGTCGAACCCACCTAGTCGTCTTTCCACTGCTCTCCTGTACTCCTCCCTGACTTCCTCCTCCTGCAACCTCTCCACCCTCCTCACCATTCCACCCTCCTCTCGCCTCCCTCCCGCTCTCCTCACCCACTTCTTTTGTATCCTAACCTTAGCTACCACTACATAATGATCAGACAGACCCCCTCCAATACCCCTATACACCCTAGCATCCATCACAGATTTCTTCATTCACCGGTATAATAAGTTATGTCATAACTTAACATTACCTGGGAAAGAGAGGGCAGGGACCCTGGCCCCCCAGGTCATTTTAACAGTTCTATTGCTTCTATATATCATATAATACACCATAGAGTACGTTTTTAATAACTAGAAAAAAAGGTCATCTTATAAATAATTACCTTAATAATTAATTGAGGACCTTCGCCGTTCCCGGGTTAAGAGGTGGGGGCTCTACCAGAACCAGATTCCCAGAAATAATGAGAAATTCTCAGTAACGCACAGTAACACTAAAACACAGATCTGAAACAATGGGGGGTCTTCTGGAATCTGGTCACCGTGCCCGCACTGATGTAACACTATTTTCAGCATACACACGAACATCACTAGTCAGGCAATAGTCTCCAATATCTAGGTGATTTCGGCCTTATATGTGTAAACACTACTAAAGTCTATGACAGTTTAAAGCACACACACATGCTATTACAATTACTGTCTACACGAACTGCTCAGCAATATGGCGGGACTGGGGTCAGAGAATATTGTTGGAACTGGACTAGAATGAAATGATAAATGATACTTATAACTTACCATTTCACGCAAACAACGCACTTGAGTCTCTGATAGCCTTCAGTTTTAAGGCTATAAATCCTTAGTTTATAGATCACATTAACGTTTGTATGCATGAATGATGTCGATAGACCTTACAGCTTCCGTGTTTGATATTATTATTGATACAAAACCCTTATTAAAACTTATATGGTGCTATACGTGATGCGATATTTCTTTGCGTGCTTCTCGATAGTCCACGACATGTTGTTTGTTTACATCAGTCAACATTATATAGATGCCATTTATTTGAGGCGAAATTTATTTAATACTGTATGTCAATGTTTACCATTTTAAAATAATTATATATTAATAAAAGCTATTTAGAGAAACTTGTAATGCATTCTTACATTATTATATGACACATACATTATTTTTACAAGCGTTGATATTTCGGGAAAGAATATTGGCCTTCTTTTTAATCTGCCATTGGCTGCTTATACAAGGCGCCAATTTTAAATAACCATATATAAAAGTGTATTAAGATAGTAGGCCTAATTTAATACAAGACCTATCATTAGGGAAAGCCTATCCAGCCTACTGTTTGACTGGAAAGTTGCCCAAATGAAAATGATTTGGAGATACGAATTTGTACAGCAATTTCTATTATGCATTTATAATAGTCAATTAAATTTGGTAAGTAGGCTACTAGGGAGTTTATATATTTCAAAACTGCAGCCTCTCATGCAGAAACTATAAGGTCAGACATTCCCTAAATCGAAATAGTCGAACAAGTTCCAATAGTTAAAGAAGCCTAATGTTCTTTTAATTTTCATTGTGGATGGGTGGATAATATATGCAGGTAGGAGAAGGATACTTTAACTGTAGGCTTATTTCTTACCGATTCTCCACCTTACTGATGCTGGATCCTGGATATTCGTTGCGATGAAAAACCTTCCTCTCCAGCGTTCTTCCTGGAATAATCTTGGCCATTTCATAATCACAAACAGCATGAATTCTCTCTTCTAGATTTCAATCAATTTCCCTTCGGAATTATTGTACTGTATAACTGTATTCCATAAGTTAGACAGTCATGAATGACTACTACCTATTCAAGAAGTGACAAGACCAAACATTAAATCTATATTATTATTATTAATATTTAATATTATTATTATTGTTATTTTTATTGGCATCGAAGTATAAACATCATCTATGAGTATCTGTGAGTATCTGTGAGAGAGATGCCATTTCATTCTATGTGTCACACAATTTTTGGACTTACAGGTATATACCTCGGTCTTCGAAGGTATAATACTTACTATAGCATATATTGCAATTAATGTGCGGAAGAGTAAGGTTATGTAATGTTTGACAGGCTGAGGTTGGTAACTTGGGAGAGAGGTATCCTGACCAGGATTCGAACCCACTCACTCAGGTATGTTTGTGAGAGTTGGGCACCGTATTCACTCGACCATGAGCGACAGTAGCATTAGATTTGTCATCAGAGAGGTTCCATATTAGTACCAGGACGATTAAAATTGTATCACTTAGCCAAGTTGGCAGGGCCAGGGGCAGGGGGAATGTGTAAAATAGTCATTGTTGAAGTCAAGTAAACTCGCCATGTGTATGAAGGCATAAACCTCCGTAACACTATAACCTGGTTCTCCAAATATGAACTAAGGTTGGTTCCCTTGTATCCGCTCATGGTTGAGTAAATATGGTGCCCAACTTTCACAAACATACCTGAGTGAGTAGGTTTGAATCCTAAACAGTAATGTTTTGGCCTTTAAAACAGGGTTGCTCACCTGGTAGGGCCGCCAATCGGTAGCGCATGACAGGCCAAGGATTAGGCAGCCCAGGAGATAGCATGACACGCCAGTGCTTACCTATGAATTGGTAGTGGGGAAATAAGAATTGGTTTCTTGTGTGGTCCCCACCTCTTAAGACGTGTCAGCCTAAATGTTCTCTATACCCGTGTGTCTGTCGTACCGTGATTTGAATGTGGCTATCGTGGGTGCAGTTACTATCCCGTCTGGGAGTGAGTTCCAGTCATCGATCACCCGGATCGCAAACCAGTTCCCTTTTAGTTTTGTTCTCCAGTGGTCCGGTTTCGCTAGTTTCAGTGAATGTCCTCTCAGATTGTTTGCGTTGAGGCAAAAGAATTTGTGTAAGGGATGTCGTCGAAGCCATGCATTAGCTTGTAGGTTTCGATCATATCACCTCTTTTTCTCCGGTCACTGAGTGTTTGCAGTCCCAGTCGCTGACATCTCTCCTCGTAGGGCAGGTGTGTTAGTTTTCAGATGCAACATTTGATGTACTGGAGATGCTTGACAATGGGGTGACTGGTAGTGTGTGTCGGACCAATAATATGATGGGGTATCAGGGGTTGAGATGTTGCTTAAAAATGGGAAAGGGGATTTTATGGGTTGAAGAGTGAGTTGTGGAGGTGTTGGGTCAATTTAGATTTGAATTGAGCAAGGGAGGGGGAATCAACTATTTCAGCTGGTAGGGAGTTCCACTGATGGATTATACGACAGGAGTGGTGATGGGCTGGTCTATCAGAGTGAGAATTGAGCGATCTCTGCCATACCCATAGCTTACTCTGACTGTTCCTCTTACTTATATATTTTCTAGATCTCAAGTGACGGCGTCTCTTCCGTGGATTGACCTCCCAAACTACCAAGATTGGAAGCCAAAGTGTCACATTTTTCCTTTGCCCCTCGACTTTATCTTCATAATTGCTGAGGGGCACAGGGCCCTGGGTGGGGCTTTGATTTCCCGGGCGTTTCTGCACCCTCAGCTCCCCGCCATGGAGTGGCTTCGGTCACCCAGGTTTTATTGTGGTCGGCAGGGAGGGATCTGTAGGAGCGCTCGGTTATGGCCTTGGCCTTGCTCGGGGCCTTGGGGCTGTTCGGCCAGGCAGCTTGGGGAACAACAACAACAACGACAGGAGAAAAACCTTTTTCTTGCTTCGGTTTCTGTGTGGGGAACAAAGATCTTGTATTTATGATCTCTTACTCCTTGGTGGGGTGACATAGTGAACAGGTCATGGTGTTTAATGGGCGAAAGATTATGGAATATTTTGTAACACTGAATAAGGTCGGTCCTCAACAATCTGCCTTTAATTGAAAACAGGTTTAAGGTAGAGAGACGGTCATGATAAGTGAGACTTGAGTGGTTGGTTACTTGTTTCGTCCACCGACGTTGAACAGACTCTAGAAGATTAAGATCGCCTTGAAGGCTTGAAAACCAGTATTCCAAACAGGAGAAGCAAAGTCAAGCAAGGGTCTGATGTCAGAGATGAGGAGGGAGATTATAAAGGAAGGTGAGCGGCATATGGTAGATTTTTAGTAGGTTTGTAGCTATACTCCTCCAGCTTTAGCCACAGTTTTTCAAATGTGTGAATGGAATCTTAATTTAGTGTCTATGGTAACCCCTAGGTCTTTGTGTGAAGATACTGTACTTAAAACATTTCCATCTAGATGATAGATAGCATTGTTTTGTAGCTCGAGTCCATGCTTAAATTGGAGATGGACACACTTGTTGGGTGCGAACTTTAGACCCCAAGAGGAGGCGGTAGATGCTAAAATGTTGATATTTTGTTGGAGATCTTGAGAGCTTGATTGTGGTGACTTACTTGGATGCTGGATGTAGAGTTTGAGGTCGTCAGCAAACAACTTGTAGTGCGGTCACAGAATGTGAGGTTAGGTTGAATGGTCGGATTATGGAGACTGTTAGCTCATTTAAGTATTTTAAGGCAGTACCGTGTGGAGTTACCTGGGGAGATAGACAGACAAATCAAGAAGTACGAGAGCATTGTGGTGTGGATGTGCTGGAGAGTGTGACTGTGATATTAACCCTTGTCTAGTGGGGTGTTTTGGGCTCATTTGGGCATATTCAGGCCCTCCTGCATGATAAATCAAGCATCTACATGAACAAAAATTATTTAGCAAAAAACTAGGCACTAAAAGCTTCAAAATGAGACCAGAACGAGCTACGTAGCACTCGTGGTTCTCTTGCAGTGGTGCCACAAACATGGAAGTTTAGCATATATCGGTATGTTTTTCCCAGCTATGCTCACTACTGGCTACACTGCCGGCCTCTCGAGAACACAGGGAACATGAGTTAATGGGCGGCGGTAAGCCCTGGGAGTCGGCTGTCTGGCCCGCTGCTCTCCCGGCCATTTGCACTCAATTTTAACCCTTTAAAAGCCTTAATAATGCTCCTAACTTGCTGCAAATTGGTGCACGACTTAAGTCGAGCGCCGCTCTTTAAGGGTTAAGGAACACTTTGAGATGGTTCGGTCATAATCAGCCTTGTAGTAGTTCCTGGGTTATAATTGTAGGCCTACAATTTATTTTTGGATCTGGGTTCCAGACTAACTTCTTTATAGAACGAATCTCGCAAGTGGTCAATTTCCTCATTCAGTGTTCATTTTTTACACAGGGGGATAGTTTCCTATTCATTCCGATATATTTGTCAATTTCTAATAGTTTAGGTCAAGCTTCGAATAGTTGTTGGGTAAATCTTTGCCTCCTACACCTTTATATATGGTTATTTAAAATTGGCGCCTTGTATAAGCCAATATGGCTGACTGATGAAGGATAATATTCTACACCTAAACTTGTTCTCTTGTAAAAATAATGTATAGTGCCATATAATATACAATAGATTGTAAGAATGCATGTAAAGTTTCTCTAAATAGCTTCTATTAATATATAATTATTTTAAAATGGTAAATATTGACATATTAAATGAAATTCGCCTCATATTATTGTCCCCAGAATAATGTTGACGAATGTAAACAAACAGAAAATGGACCCTACTTGGGATAGCTCGCAAAAAAAGCTCGCACCACGCATACCGTCATATAAGTTTTGATAAGGGTTGTGTATCAATAATTATATCACACACGGAATCTGTAAGGCCTATAGACATCATTCATGTATACACACGTTACTGTGCTCTATAATCTAAGGATTTATAGCCTTAAAACTGAAGGCTATCAGAGACTGGCGAGGGAGATTTGCGTGAAATGATACGTTATAAGTTATCAGTTTATTCCAGTTCCAATAATATTCGGTTCTTCCCCAGTCCCGCCATATTGCTGAACGTTCGTGTAGACAGTAGTTGTAATAGCATTTGTGTGTGCTTTAAACTGTCATAGACTTTAGTAGTGTTTACATATATAAGGCCGAAATCACCTAGATATTGGAGACTATTGCCTGACTAGTGATAAGTGATATTCGTGTGTATGCTGACCTGAAAATATAGTGTTAAATTTATCAGGATTATCAGGGCGGGCACGATCATGGATGACCTGGGGCGGTATTTATAAAGCACTTTTAGGCTTAAAAGTAGCTTTTAACCCTCCAGCCCCGGCTATGTAATATATATATTCCTCGAAACCCGGGTGTTTTGGCCGAAAAACGTCTAGGCTAGGCTACCGTATATTCGTTAATCAGACTGCTTCCCGCATTCCCGCGCATCCCCAAGCGTAGCTGTGTTATTTACCTGTAGAATGGCATTAAGTAGAGCTCTCTAAGTCAACTGGTTGAGCTGTGATGATGATTTGATTGGAGATAACTTTATGGCCAAAACAGCCACTTTACACCACTTTTCGATACTTAACAACAACATACAGGCACACAAGAACAAGCGACGCTCTCCTTCTTGTGGCCGGAGATGCGGAGCGTCGGTCCAGCCGGCTGTTGTTTACATGCGTCGGACCGACGCCTCGCACACGAAGCTCACAGGCTTTCAACCACTGGGCGTTCAAGAGGCCTTCCGGGTACCTGTTATATGCTTTTTTATGGGCGTTCATGAGCCCTTCCGTGGTGAGAGGGTTAAAGATGGCGGCCACTTTTAAAAGATAAAAGTTGGGTAAAAAAACTTTTAACGGCTAAAAGTAGCTTTTAAACCCGGCGAAAACTAAAAGCCCTCCTGGGGACTTTTAGCGCTTAAAAGTTACTTTTAGAGGACGATGAAGATGGTTGAATAACAAATCCACCACCCCCTGCCAAGGAATGTTCATGTTAGAAAGACTAATTGGATTAATAGGCCTATAGCGACTCTGAGTTAATCAAAAGATACCATATAAACCACGAATGAAACTTAGAGGAACAAAGCTCCTAACCCCGAGATGAAAGTGTGTATTACCCTACATTATTTGGCAACGGTCAAAATGTAACTATGAGTAACTCATGATTGTAGGTTAACTATATTATCAAATGCAGTATGTTAGGTAGGCTAACTCTTGATTCTATCCATATACCACCCCGCACATCATACTACTCAAAGGTGATCCACTGTGTGTTCTCCAACGAATAAGCTATATTAGAAAGTAACCTACCACCATATATATCAACCTACTTTAAACATTTCGATTCATACTGTATAATTATATGTCCGACTACATTTTTTTCCGCGGTCGGTCTCTCATTTTTAGATGGGTAAATCCTCCTCCCACAACCTCGACAGTTCCAACGTCCTCGTTGACAAATGCCTATACTGTACTTGTTGGAAGAACACTAACAAATAGACCAAATTAAAGGAGTGTAGAAGGACTATGATATAATATTTGATTGTCACAAGATAGGCCTATTTCATAACATCCGAGAACAAGTAGCCTATTTGCACCCTATTTTTTAGCAAATTACCGTAAACTGGGGTGATTTCGGACTGCGGTCATAACTTCGGCGATAATAAGTAATTAGCCATTGTCATTATACTGTATAATGGAAACGCTTTTACCATACAAGTCCGAAGTTTTCCACTTTTCAAGAATACTTCGGACATCATTTAGGATAAGGATATTATGGGGGATAATTTTAGGAGGCTTCCTGGATTACGGCGCACGGCGCATTATCACTACACATTACTTGACCTACTTAAATCTCTACAATGTGTTTACAGTCAGGAGAAATTGTAAAAAACAAACTCGAAAAATTTCCGAAATTACCCCACTTTACGAATTGTGAAAACTCGCGAATTTGGCAACTATCTCAGATGCTGCCACACCGGAGTATGCAATTGTTTTGGTATGGTAAATATATTACCCTTTCAATTTAGCAATATATAGATGATTTCACAATAACAAAATATTGCATAATTACCCTAATGTTTTATAGTAATTAGTATATGCAATTAGAAGCCTATACTTACCTATTAAACGTTATTCATCAATTGTAATCTTGCTAGATGTAGCGAAATAGCGATTGTGGCAGCTTTCTTAACGCTTCCACTAAAAGCTGCTTTTAAATGTTTTATGAATAACTTTTAAGGATTTTCTTTTAGTTAAAATTACTTTTAGGGAAATTTTTAAATTCTTTTATCATAGGGCCCTAAGGCCCTAATGGACTGTGTAAATTGTAAAATTTGTAATGTCTGAATGTCAGTGTTTGTGTTACTGAGATTTTCTCATTATTTCTGGGAATCTGGTTCTGGTAGGCTCAGACTCTCAGAGCCCCCACCTCTTAACCCGGGAATGGCAAAGGTCCTCAATTAAGGTAATTATTTATTAGATGACCTTTTTTTCTAGTTATTAAAAACTTATTCTATGGTGTATTATATAATATATAGAAGCAATAGAACTGTTAAAATGACCTGGGAAGTGTATATTAAACCAAATACTAAACTAAGAGCAGCTGCCGCCTGCAGTGGGAGCCTAATTATTTGCTTCTATATAATTATTATTATAATAATATAATATATAGATAATATAGGCCTATAGCCTATCATATATGAAATAATATGATATCATACACCAATCACCATAGAATAAGTTTTTAATTTTAATTGTAAATTTATAATTCATATACAGTACAGTATTATCATAGGCCTTGGGGAATATTGTAATATATTTTGCCACTTGTTAAGTTGTTACTACATTACTACACTATAGGCTAGAATGTATAATATGTATTTAGCCTATAATCCTATTAGGCCTATTCCTATATTATAATATTTTTCTAGGCCTATTAACTATTTGATTGCTTTTAGAGTTTTAGAAATTTAGAAGGCAGGAAATGCTGTCAGACTGTCTTGGACAGTGGACTGTGGAGTGGTCCGAGTGGACACCCTTAATTCCAAAAGTGACAAGTCCAAAACAAAATCCGGGGGGGGGGGGGCCCCCCCCCCACCCCAATCACTTTGGCAATTAGGCACTCCAAATTCTTGTGAAGTTGTTTTCTGTAACATTACAAAAAAAATAAAAAAAAAGTTAGCCTAGGGGAGTTTCTGTTATCATTATAGCCTACAAAAAATTCATTTGCGTTATCACTCAAAAAAACAGCGTCGTTTGACACCCTGCTCAGAAACAAGATTCGTAGTTACGGTAGTATTTACAGAGGTATCTGGACACTTCGAGCGAATTCATATTCGAGCGGAGGCGCATTTAGGTTAGGTTAAAGTTAGGTTAGGTTAGGTTAGGACAGGACCGTTAGGTTAGGTTAGATTAGGTTAGATTGTGCATCCGCTCGATCAGGAATTCGCTCGAAGTGACTCGCATTCTTTACAGATACGGCTGAATACCGGTAGGCTACTAAATGGGCGGCGGCCCAACCGCCATGTTGTATCCCACGTAGGCCTACTAGGTACTACGGACACATTGTAGGCATTAGGTGTGGATTAGGCTTGTATCCAATGTACTAGGTCTATGTTACTGGATATTTATGATTTAAATAAGTGCTACGTTTTCGATAAATCTGGTTATATGGCTTTGCAATTAGGGAAATCATGAGCCGATTACCGACATTTAGTTAGTCTTTTTCGATTCTCAAAATCCGATCCAAGTTTTGCCAAAAATTGGCTCGGGTTTTCCAAAATTATGCTTTTTGGGGTTTGCAATTTAGGGAAACATGAGCCAAAATTCTAAATTACCGGTAGGTTACTGTAATTTGTTTACTCTTAAAACTCGCAAAATCCGAGCCAAGTTTTGCCAATGGCTCGGGTTTTCCAAAATTCAAGTTTTATGGCGTTGCAATTTCGGGAAACCTGAGCCAAATTTCTAAATGATGTTACTGTCATTTTGTTGTCTACAAACTCTCAAAATCCGAGCCAGCTTTGGCCAAAACTTGGCTCAGGTTTTCGAAATATTGGGTTTTAGGCCTTTGAAATACCTTAAAACCCGAGCCAAGTTTTGCTAAAATACGTTTTTATTGCCGTTTTACGCATTTAACCCCTCATTTTCCCTGTACTTCATAGCCCTCCCCACTATCGGGCGGTGTGTCTGAAGATCGTTGTATAATGGGAAAAACGGTTTCGCCGAGGGTTGTAATTATTTCCAAACACTATATATTGATGAAAACTAACAGGGAAAAATAAACAAATCCATGGGAAAATTGGTGACCATCTTATTTAGTTTTTCCAAATTACCCCCCTCCCCCTCCATGAATTATTGAAATCGTCATCTATGTTGCCAGCAGAGGGTAAATATCAATTATACTGCATAAAGAAGGCGTTTGTAAACAGTGAGGATGTCCGAAAGAGCTCTGAGATTGATTAGGATGGGCGTTTTTTCTATTAGGCCTAGGCTAATATCGGGTTTTATAAATGTGATGGCTTTAACCCGTATAGCCCCAGCGACGCGCCTGACGCGTCGGCGATGTATGTAACGCACAGCCCCAGAGACGCGCCTGGCGCGTCACCCTAATTGCGCCGACCGTAACCTCAGGTGTAGCCACTCAAGAGGGCTCAGATTTGTATGGGAACTGTGTACGTATCCCACGCAACCGTGCCGATGGTTGAAAACTCTCAAAGTCCACGTGCGTGCGCGCGAGCGCGCAATAACCTGGTTTTTTGGGATAATTGCCTTCAATTTTTTACTCTTGTAAAATCCATTTTCGGGGGCTCTGTAGGACCATTTTTTAAGCTTTTTGAGCGGTTTTTCGTGGTTTTTCCTTCATTCCTAACCCATTCGCTATTGTTTCTGGAATAAAACCATTTTTTGAAAACCGGCCGGGTTCTGGTGCGCAAACATTACAAAACTAGCCGAGGCTCCACGGGTTAAATGGCTATGGAGATCGTCAGCTCTTTTAAGTATCTGGGCAGTGTGTTGAGTAAAGATGGGAATATGGATGAAGAAGTGCGGGAGAGGGTACAACAGGGGAAGAGGGTTGGGGAAGGATGTAGTTACCGGGTGTACCACTACCGACATACAACATAAATTATCTATAAATATTTATAACAAATAAATACTTATAAATCTATAATACTAGGTTAGGTTAGGTTGTTTGGTTAGGGTAATGTATTTTTGTATCCAAAGGCAGTCAAAATAGACGGGAACATGATGGTGAGCGTCCGCGTAGTGTAAGCAAGACGGGCGGTACACCCGGTAACTACATTCTTGCCGAGGGTTTTAGGAATGCTACAAAGGTTAGCAAATCTTACACACTCAGTAACAGCAAGGAGTTGTAACAAACTGTTAATTGGGAAAATATTCTGGAAAAGTTTAGCTCTACCCGGGATCCTATATGCAGCTAGTGTTTTGGAGTACAATAAAGAAGAAAGAAAAAAACTACAAAGAATAGAAAAGGTAGCATTCAAGGAGACTACCGCAGGACTTACCTCTGACCGGGTATAGGCTATCCTAGTGTTTACTATACCCCTTTGAAATGGCATTAGCCTAACCTAACAACCTTACCTAACCTGTGGTGATGGGCTGGTCTATCAGAGTGAGAACTGAGCGATCTCTGCCATACCCATAGCTTACTCTGACTGTTCCTTTTACTTATATATTTTCTAGATCTCAAGTGACGGCGTCTCTTGCGTGGATTGACCTCCTAATCTACCAAGATTGGAAGCCAAAGCGTCACATCTTTCCTTTGCCCCTCTCTTCATAATTGCTGAGGGGCACAGGGCCCTGGGTGGGGCTTTGGTTTCCCGGGCGTTTCCGCACCCTCCTCAGCTCCCCGCCATGGAGTGGCTTCGGTCACCCAGGCTTTATTGTGGTCGGCAGGGAGGGTTCTGTGGAGGCGCTCGGTTACGGCCTTGGCCTTGCTCGGAGCCTTGGGGCTGTTCGGCCAGGCAGCTTGGGGAAAAACAACAACAACAACAACCTTACCTAACCTATCCCTATCCTAGTATTATGGGTGAGGGCTGCCGCCCCCACCCCCCCGCTGTTTGA
Source organism: Paralithodes platypus (assembly GCA_032716605.1). Classification (NCBI taxonomy): domain Eukaryota; kingdom Metazoa; phylum Arthropoda; class Malacostraca; order Decapoda; family Lithodidae; genus Paralithodes; species Paralithodes platypus. The sequence continues at coordinate 20,103,772 of CM064580.1, read as the reverse complement.
CATCTTTGACTTAGATTTTTGGTGTATTTGTATGTGAAGTGGGTATTTTTTCAATTTGTCGATAACGAAAATTCTCCATGTGGACAATATGGAGAAAAATATGGCGAATCTATTGGTGCCTATTTTCCCTAATAAATTGTTTCTCATAATGCTGCAGTAGTGTCGTTTAAAATAACCATAGAAAATTCTGTTTATAGAATGCTATTGGGAGGATCTAAAGGAGGATGGGTGGATGGGACTCGTTAGCCTTGGTCGGCAACTCATCTAGGGGAGACAACCTTATACAAATCCGGGTGGATGGGACTCGTCAGCCTTGGTTGGCAACCTGTCTAGGGGAGTAAACCTGATACAAATCCGTACTGCTTACCTAAGGGTAAGGCAGGTTAGTGGATGAATTAGCCGAACACCACTGTAGAAAAAGAGTGCTAACAAGATGCACAGAGGGCCTCGGAGTCGGACGGATCCTAAATTGAGTGGTCAATCCTGTAAGTCCTTCACTAAACTGGCTCGGGTTGTCCCTCTCACAGGGAATAGGTCCGCTTGGGGGTATTCTGTGTATGACCACCCTCGTAAGGGGAGTAAGGCGTCCGGCAATAGATAGATAGATAGATAGGATCTAAAGGAACCCCAATTAGCTGTCTTCGAGGAGAAGTAGGAGCATCCCTGTTGGAATCAAAACTAATGAGATTAAGACTACAATAGTTACAAGGCATAATGAACGGTGATGGAAATAGAATGTTATATGAAATAATTGAAGAAGGTTTAGAGGAGAATAATAATAAATGGGTAAAAGAATGCAATAGGTGTCTCAAGGAGCTTAAGGGGAGCGTCCACCATGGGGTATTAGAGGTGCAAGTTGAAAAATCCGAAATTGAGATTTTCATTGCTCCCGTGAGGGCAACACTCTAGGCATCTGGCAAAATTTTAGACTCGTAAAATAAAAATTACCGTAAATACAGCCCCCCCCCACCACCCACCCCCCTCGTTGGGTAATGGATAAATTTAGTTTTTCGACTTTTTCTCAAAACTAATTATTCGAACAAAAAACCTAAAAACTTTAGTAATTTTGGTCCGATTTTAATAAATAAAAAAACATTGGAAAGAGGAGAGTAAATGCAGTAGAATGTACTGAGGAATTTTTGATAAACCCATAACTTTTTTGACAGGAGGTTTGAAACCGTTTAAATATATAAAAAAAAAAAAAAAATATTAATAAAAAACTATAAGGTGTATCAAAAATCCCTCTGTACATTTTATTGCATTTTTTCTCCTCTTTCCAATGGTATTTTTTTGATGTAGATTGGACCAAACGTTTTTTAGTTTTTAGGTTTTGAAAATTTGGCCAAAATGCGAAAATCCGAGGTAGCGAAAAAACTATTTATCCGAATTTATTCATTTTTGGATATGTTGTTCCTAGAAGTGGTATCTATCACCTGTAAAAAAATGAACACGATCGGACCATTTTGAAATACATAGCGGACACTCCCCTTAACATAAATAGAACAAAATTGAGTACAGTAGAGTCACGCATCTCACGCATTTTGATCCCACGATTACGCATCCCACGGTACTATCCAATGGCTACCTGAATTCTCATCCCACGAAAAACCACACGAGTCCCACGGATGCGCACCGACGCATCGTGGATAGCATTTGTTGGCGGCCATGTTGATGACGCGCTCCTAGGCTTCCCGCTCAGTGTTCCTATTGTCCCAGCTCTCTCACGTGTGAATTATTCAAGGTTACCTGTTTTTTTCATTGTGATTACCCGTCCCGCGGTCCGACCCACGAACAATGATGGCTTCCCAGGGTAGTGGGGGCCCCAGTGGTCCTAGTGAGGAAAGAAAGGAGCCACCTAAGCGACCAGGAAAGGCCAAAGAAGACAAAAACAAACATCATCGGTGTGGCCAAAAACTGAGGAAGTATAGTGTAGAAGAGAAGAAAAAGATTATTCAAATGATCGAAGAAGGCTACAGAAACTGTGATATAACAAAACGAATGAACTGTCCAGAAGGAACTGTGAGAACATTTAGAAAGAATAAGGAACAGATGAAGAAATCGTTGGCTGTTGCTGAGAAATATTTTGGTGGTGAAGGTGGTGGTGCTAGTCGGGCAGTGGTGGAGTACAGTGAAAAAAATCAAGTGCTAGCTATAACTGAACATTATTTGTTAAAGTGGGTTCAGAGGCGAGATAAAGAGAAAGCAGGTGTTGCAGGCCCACAAATTAGAGCAGAGGCACGTAAGATTTACGATGCACTATGTAAAAAAAGAAACATACAAAATCCAGTGCCTTTTAATGCCTCAGTAGGTTGGCTTCAAAAGTTTAAAACAAGGTGTGGGGTGAAGCATGCTGTGTACCAGGGTGAGGTGGCTTCTGCTGATGAACCTGCAGCCAACTTTTACCCTGCAATTGCTCGCCAACTGATAGAAGACGGAGGTTATTGTTTGGACCAAATATATAATTGTGACGAGACAGGACTTTACTGGAAGCGAGCACCAAAATCCACATTCATCTCAGTAAAAGAAAAGCAAGCAAAGGGGGTTAAAATGGCAAAGGATCGCATGAGTGTTCTCTTGACTTGCAATGCGTCCGGAACTCACCGAATGAAACCTTTGGTAATTTATAAGTTTGCCAGGCCTCGCGCCTACAAGAACTGTGACATGAATCGTTTGAATGTGTACTGGAGTAAAACTCGCAAGGGATACATGACCACACCCCTCTCCATCAGCTGGTTTGATGATTATTTTGTCCCGGATGCTAAAGCCCATTGCAAGCGCCAAAACATCGATTTTAAAGTCATTTTGTTTTTGGATAATGCGCCTAGCCATGCAAAGTTTCTGGTTGGTCGCCACAGTGCTGTGCAAGTCTGCTTTCTTCCCCCCAATACCACCTCCAAAATCCAGCCAATGGATCAGGAAATCATTGCCAATGTGAAACTTTTATTTTACAAGCAATTGCATGACAAGATGAACCGAGACACCGATTCACAAGAGGAACTGAAGGAAATTGGAGAGATGGAATCAAGTGACTCAGACGAACCTCCTGGCAACCCCTCAACTTCTTCCGCCGCCTCTCCCCCTGCCTCACGCTCTGCCTCACGCTCTGCCTCACGCTCTGCCTCACCCTCTGCCTTGCAACCAACTTCCAATACTGCCGATGCTACTCTGACTGTAAAAGAATTTTGGAAGCTTTTCAATATTCGTCATGCAGTAGACTTCTTTGTGAAGGCTTGGAACTATATTTCAGTGGCCTCTATTAAGCATGGTTGGAAGCCACTGTTACCTCACTTAATAGTGGATGAGGCTGCAGAAGGTCAGGATCTGATGAGGGCAACTCTTGAGGCAGTGAGGAGTGTTCGAGCCCCCGGATTCAACGAAGTCAACGAGGAACTGATTCACAACCCACTAAGGCCAGAACAAACAGCAGAAGAGATGATAGCGGAGGACGAAATGGAAGAGACAGAGCAAGAAGAACAACCACAGCAAGTTGAAAAACAGAAAGAAGCAACAACTCAGCAACTGTCTGTCATCTTGGGACTTTGTGAAAACCTGAAGGAAGAGCTGGAAGGCACATCTGGCATCTCTGATTCTCGTGAACAGTTCCTGGGATACATTCAGAAAATCAGCACAAGTTTCCATGACCTCTACAATGCCAAAGTAAACGATCGCCACCAAGCCCTAATGACCCGCTACCTGAAGAAGAAGAAAGATGATGATGAGGCAGATATAATAGAAGCTCTACATGACGCCGAACTTGATGCCATCGACGATGATTTCACGGGCTTTGGCGGCGACGGTGGGGTGACGGAGAACGAGAGTGGGGCCACGGAGGGTGGTAACTAACATCCGCCTCCCGTCTATCACCACATCCATCACACTAAGCACCTCATCAACTTTTCTAAGGTTTGTGTTTGTGTTTTACTTACCTTTCTTTTCATTAAAGCAACTTACCTTTTGATTATTGGCATGTAAAGTGAAGGTCAATAGTCGCCCGACGATAGCCTCCAGTACTTTTGTAATTTTCCCCATTACTTTAATACTCCGCATCCCACGAATTCCGGTCCCACGGTCATATTTCGGTACCAATAAATCGTGGGATGCGAGATTCTACTGTAGGATGACAAAGACAGAACTATATAAGGGCAAAGGGGAAAGAGGAGTGTGTGGTAACCACCGAGGAATATGTCTTCTAAGTGTAGTAGGGAAGGTATACAGTAGGGCAGTGATTGAGAGAGTGAGAGTGAGAACGGAGAAGTGGATAGGCAACGAGCAGGGAGGTTTTAGGAAGGGAAGAGGATGTGTAGATCAGATTTTTACCCTGAATTGTGTTGTGGAGAAATATCTGGAGAAGAAACAAAAGGTGTATGTTGCCTTTATGGACTTGGAGAAGGCCTATGACAGAGTGGATAGAGAAGGTTTGTGGAAAGTACTTAGAATATATGGAGTAGATGGCAAATTGCTGAAAGCAGTGAAGAGTATGTATGAGGGTGCAAAGGCGGCAGTACGTGTGGAGAGTGAGCAGAGCGAGTTCTTTGACCTGAAGGTTGGTTTGAAACAGGGGTGTGTGATGTCCCCGTGGTTGTTTACTGTATATATGGATAGAGTCATGAAAGAAATACTATCAAGAGCAGTGGATGTTGGTGTATCACTGAAAAGGGAGGGAAATGAGTGGAAGCTGCCTATACTGCTGTTTGCGGATGATACAGTTCTGATGAGTGATAATGAATGGGAGCTGCAGGGTTTGGTAAATGAGTTTGGAACAGTGTGCAAAAAACGGAATTTGAAGGTAATTGCGGGGAAGAGCAAGGTTATGGTATTCGAAAGGGGTGAAGTCACAGAGTGTGAGGTGAAGTTGAACGGTCAGGCTATGGAGATCGTCATCTCTTTTAAGTATCTGGGCAGTATGTTGAGTAAACATGGGACTGTGAATGAGGAGGTGCGGGAGAGGGTGCAACAGGGGAAGAGGGTTGTAGGAACGTTGAAAGCAGTAACAAGAAATAGGGTGGTCAGTATGGAAGTGAAGAAGTCCTTGCATGACAGTGTGGTAATCCTGACACTAACTTACAGAAGCGAAGCATGGACGTTCGGGAAGAGACTTGACCAAGAGTGAGAGCGGTGGAAATGAGTTACTTGAGATGTGCGTACGGAGTTACATGGAGGGATAGACAGACGAATGAGGAAGTAAGAAGGAGGTGTGGTGTGGAGGTAGATGTGCTGGAAAGTGTGAAAAGGAACAACTTGAGATGGTTCGGCCATATGGAACGTATGGAAAGCGAGAGATTGACTAAGAAGGTGTACGAGAGCGAGGTGGAAGGATGGAGTGAGGAAGTATATGAATGAAGGCGGTGCTGGTTGGGAGGAGGGGCGTCGACTGACGGGACAGAGGTGCAGGGGGGCGGTTCGTTCGTGGCCACCCCTTCGGGGATTACGGCGTCAGGCAATAGATAGATAGATAGATAGACAAAGACAGAATGTGTAAGAAGGTCTATGAATGGGATACACAAATGTGGCAAAAAGACATGGAATCAAAAACCAGTCTAAGCATTTATATGAAAATATAACAAGAGATTGGGGGAAAAGATGAAGTATATGACAACACAGCAGCCTCAGTCACACTTTTCAAGACAGAAGGAAACGAGGAGATAAAGCAATACTTACATAGGTGTTGGAAAAGGAGAGAAAAGAGGATAAAAGTACTTGACAAAAGAACGGAAAATTAAGAACACAGGAAAATTAGGAGAGCTAAAGTGTTTTGTAAATTAAAAGAGAATAAGAAAAGTACAAAAAGGATTAATACAAAGAAAAGAAAAGTGACTTCAAATTTGGAAAACAAGTACATTTATAGAAAATAAGGACCCCAGTAAGAAGATGAAGAAATAATACATCTACAGTGAAGAAAGAAGACTGGGGAAGGTGTAAGAAGACAAACGAGGTGCCGATACTTAAGGCTATCCCTCAACATCATCGCATCGCATTGCATGCTGATAGCAGTAACAAGAAATAGGGTGGTCAGTATGGAAGTGAAGAAGTCCTTGCATGACAGTGTGGTAATACCGACACTGACTTACGGAAGCGAAGCATGGACGTTTGAGAAGATACTCAGACCAAGAGTGAGAGGGGTGGAAATGAGTTACCGTTACTTGAGAAGTGCGTGCGGAGTTACATGGAGGGATAGACAGACGAATGAGGAAGTAAGAAGGAGGTGTGGTGTAGAGGTAGATGTGCTGGAAAGTGTGAAAAGGAACACCTTGAGATGGTTCGGCCATATGGAACGTATGGGAAGCGAGAGAATGACTAAGAAGGTGTACGAGAGCGAGGTGAAAGGACAGAGAAGGAGAGGTAGACCGAGAGAGAGGTGGAAGGATGGAGTGAGGAAGTATATGGTTGAAGGCGGTGCTGGTTGGGAGGAAGGGCGTCGACTGACTGGGGACAGAGGTGCATGGGGGGGGCGGTTCGTTCGTGGCCACCCCTTCACGGATCACGGCGTCAGGCAATAGATATATAGATAAATGCGATCAAAATTATTCTCCCACAGTGGATTATACATGAGTACAGTATAAGGATTCTATAGACCTACATTGCCCCTAACAAATTATGTATAATAAGGCTGCGAGCCTATTCCCTATAATTATCTTTTTTTGGTATGATTTTACTTACAGGACACGCATTTGACAGGTACCACCAACGTTTTAATACATAATTGTTTTCGGTTTCCACACATCCAACACAAAGCTACACCTTTTTCTGGTCCGGTAATAGTATTGAAAACGATATAATCACTTTTTAAATGTGGTTTTCGACGAGAATTAAACAGCACGTTTGTGCCGAAAATAGCCGGGAGTCCGTCGTCTCTTCCGATCGTCGGTTTGTTTATTACAGGACGCTCGACAACGCATGACAGTACAGTTGGTCCTCCATTAACGCGGCCAATGTGTTCTGGTTACCGCCCGTGTTAGCAAAATCCGCGTTACCGTACCCATATGTTTACATGTTAAAGGTAGGCCTACCTTGGTGTTCTGGGGATTTCCACAAAGTCCACTTTTTCTCCATAGAAGCCTATGTTATAATAATTAAATTAATTATAAAGGTTATTTGACATGTGCAATGAGTTGATTTGCCCATTGCAACAACTCTTACCTCTGAATAAATATTTTGTTTAGGCTAGGCAGCTAGGCTAATGAGAGAGAGTCACAGCAGTAGCCGACATTTTTCGATCGCTCTGAAATCCCTCCATCATATTTCTCACCTCACACAATAACTACACATTGTAGGGTGTTCTAGTCTTCACCCAACGCACAACAACGATCATATCTACCTCTGGTATGCATAAACACTTGGCTAGGCCATTTATTTGCAGAGATATGAGCATCGGTAAATTACGAAAATCGTAGCTTCGGAATTCCCGCCTAACTCGCCGTCTTATTATTTCTCACCTCACACAATAACTACACAATATAGGGTGTTCTAGTCTTCACCCAACGCACAACAACGATCATATCTACCTCTGGTAGGTATAAACACTTGGTAAATTACGAAAGTCGTAAGTAAAGATTCGGCGACCGAGATAGCATAGCCATGTTGTCCACACAATGACAACACACACACTCACTCGACAGCCAAACAATAACATAAGTGTGTTTCGGTAATTATTCTCACCTCACACATTAACTACACAATGTGGAGTGTGCTAGTATTCACCCAATGCACAGGAACGATCATATCTACCTCCGGTATGCATAAAAACTTGGTTAGGCCATATATTTTAAGATATGAGCTACGAAAGTCGGGAGTAAAGGTTCGGAGCCCAGCTGGACCCCGCGCCAGTCTAAGTATTGACTGCATTAGTAACATTTTGGATATTTGGGGTGTACCGCGTGCCACCAAATCCGCGTTTCTAAAAGTCGCGTTACCGGAGGACCAACTGTATTGTCATTAACCTAGCCTAACAACCTAACCTAACATGGGGGCTGCCACCCCCAGACCATTGTTTTTTTTAGTGTTTCGTACACCAGAAAAGGGTGTAGCTTGGTGTTGGATGCGTGGAAACCGAAAAGAAATACAGTAAAAGTCCGTTAATCCGACGACCGATGATTCGAATCTCCCAATAGTCCGAATTTTTCAATTTGAGGCCAAATCCGAATTCACCCGATGGTCCGAATTTCAAGAAGTCCCAAAGTCCCCTTTTTGAGGCATTAGTCCACTCAAATGACACATAATGGAGCACACACGTATCATATGTTCATGAATTCACTTTAAAAGTTTACCATTGTCATTGTAGCCTATTACCTACTTCAAAACATTCAGATTAATGGTCAAAGGAAGCTACTGATATAAACGTAAACACCACATCGTCTGCTAGAGAGTTTGTTTTGCTCTTGAACGCATCCTTGGGACGCTCCGATGCGCTACTGGCTTGCACCGCATTTTCTGCAAGCGCATTCAGTCTTGAGCTTGAAAACGCACCTTTGGACGTTCCGATACGCTACTATTTATAGTTCAGTGATCGGAGCGTCCCAAGGGTGCTTTCAAGACAACAAGACAAGGGTGCTTTCAATACAATATAATATAACAGAGCACGTCACAAAAGGAAAATCACAAAAGGAAAATTACAAGAACCTCTCAGGGAAGTGCCGTTGTTAAGGCATTACTTCCCGAACCACATCTGATCTGATCTTCAAGAGCAAGACAAACTCGCTAGTAGACGGAAGAAGAAGAAGACGACGATGCGGATATATGGTGTTTACGTTTATATCAGCAGATTCCTTTGACCATTAATCTGAATGTTTTGAAGTAGGTAATAGGCTACAATGACAATGGTAAACTTTTGAAGTGATTTCATGAACATATGATATGTGTGTGTGCACCATTGTGTCATTTGGGTGGCCTAATGCCTCAATGTTTTCGTCATACACAGGTTCATAGGGGTAAAGTCCGATAATCCGAAAAATCCACTAATCTGAACGAGGGCCGGTCCGCTGCCCTTCGGATTAACGGAAGTTTACTGTATGTATTAAATCCTTGGTGGTACCTGTCAAATGCGTGTCCTGTAAGTAAAATTGTACCATTTTTTTTTTTTTTTGCTTTTATCTGTAAATTTTCATCAATAGCCTATAGGGTAAGACGGGGTAATTTCGCCGCGGCGCTAATAATTTGCATTCAAAAGCTGATATCTCCGAAACTATTGCATGGATTCGGTTGCAGTTTGGCTTAGGTTGTAGAGCAGTTTTTGCTTAGGTTGTAGAGCTAATTTTGCTTAGGTTGTATAGCTAGTTTGGCTTAGGTTGTAGAGCTAGTTTGGCTTAGGTCGTGTTGCAGTTTCACGGGGCCTGGCGCGAAATAATCCATGAAATTCTCAAATTGTATACATGAATTAAAAAAAAAAACAATAATAATATAACAATAATAATATAGTACCGCACCAATGTAAATGTTTTGCCAATTTTAAACCAAACTTTGAAAGAAAATTGTATGGACTACAGTTTTGTTTACAATAACAACAATAACCAATTTTGTTTCGTTGTTTTTGTGCTATGCTAATTTTGTATTTTATGTTAATATTGTAAGCTGTTGTCAATAAAAATATCTATCTATCTATATCTATCTGTGTGGGGATGTTTGTGGGTGTACTCACCTAATTGTAGTATACAGGATTTGAGCCTAAGCTCGTGTTGTCCTGTCTCTCTCTCTACATTTATCCAATTTTGCTTTAAAAGTTTGGATATTTCTTGCTCCCACCACCTCCCCATCCAACTTATTCTAACAATCAATGCTTCTATACGGGAAGCTGAACTTTCTTACATCAGACTTACATACAACTTTCCTCAACTTACATTCATGACCCCTGGTTCTTCCCTCGTCCCTCACCACAAAATCTCCCTTGTCGATCTTCTCAAAACCTTTCACACACTTAAACATCATGATCATGTCACCTCTCTCTCTCTCCTCTCCCTCAGCGTTGGCAGCTTTAGCCTCTCCAATCTCTCCTCATATGGCAGGTCTCTAAGGCTAGCTATCATCTTAGTGGCAACTCTCTGAACTCTTTCCAGTTTTTTATTATGTTTTATAAGGTGTGGAGACCACACCACTGTTGCATACTCCAGTCTTGGTCGTATTATTGTCCCTATTATTTTTGCTAACATCTCTTCATCTAAATAATTCAGAGCTATTCTCATGTTAGTCAACACTGCATAGGTTTCACCAGTTGTTGTTGTTGTTGTTCCCTAAGCTGCCTGGCCGAACAGCCCCGAGTCCCAGAGGAAGGCCATGGCCACGATCCGGCTTTCCCACAGAGCTCTCATTGAGTGTAGATTGTGTTGTTGGCGTAAGTGGTTGTGTGAAATGCAGTCTTCTATGATGTGTTTAATGGTATGGGGTGCTGTGTTACATCCCGGGCAGGCGTCGACAACGGAGTCATCCAGTCTCTTCTGATAGCTCAGGAGAGCTGGATGGTGTCTGCATCTCAGCCTGGCCAGGTGGACTCTGTCCTCGCGAGGAAGGGAGGATTCGGAAGGATGGATTTCGGGAGGTCGTGCATGCAGCTGCATGTTGTCTGTGAGTGAGTGGATGGATCGGTGAGAGATATGAGTATGGATGTGCTTCTGGAAGTTGGTTCGGGGTGGGCAGGGAGGGAGAGAGGACAATAATTGTGTATGATACCGTGTGCTGGGTGTTGTTTTGATATTTCTTGGTGTCTGTGGGTGTTGCCATGTAGTTTAGTGGGTGGTCTTGGTTCGTGGAGGCTGCTGCCAGGAATTGAGTGCCTCTCATGTCCAGATGGTCTTTGACTTTGAGGATTTTGGTTTCTTGATGTAGGTGATCTGTGGGTACAGTAGCTGTGCAGCCTGTAATGATCTTCAGGGCTTTGTTTTGAATAGTCTGTAAGGTCTTATGATGTGTTTCAGCTAGGTTAGAAGCCCAGGCTGGGCTTGCGTATTCCATCACTGATCTTATGTATTGTTTATATACTGTGGTGGTAGTTTCTTTGTTGTGTCCAAATTTTGTGTGAGCAAGTGACCTGAGGGCGTTAAGTCTGGGTGTCAGTTTCTTTTTAATGTTTGTGGTGTGCTGTTTGAATGTCATATGAGTATCATATGTTACTCCTAGGATTTTGGGTGTGTGTGTATGTGTTAGGGGTGTGTTGTTTATGGTGAGTTGAGGGATGTATTCGTGTTCTGTCCAGCTTGTGAGCAGGGTTGCGGTGGATTTGGCTGGGGCTAGATTAAGTCTGTTTGTAGTGCACCAGCCATGTATTGTTTTGAGATAGGGTTGAAGGAGATCTGTTGCTCTTTTTGGGTCATGGTGTGTGCATGTGAGTGTTATGTCATCTGCATAGGAGGCTAAGTTTATTTGGGGCGTATTGGGTGTAGTTATATCGTGCATGTACAGATTGAAGAGTGCGGGCGATAGGACGGATCCTTGTGGGACTCCGTTTGGAAAGTTTCTGATTTTAGATGACTGACTGGCAAAAGATACGTGTGCACATCTGCCTGCTAGGAAGTTGGCCAGCCACCTTTTTGTGTTGTTGTGCATGTTTGTGTTGTAGATTTTGTTTGTTAGGTTGTGGCGGGGGATGGCATCGAAGGCTTTACTAATGTCGAGTGTGGCTAATAGTGATCTGTGTGGTGGTCTAGCTGAGTTGATGCCGTCAAAAGCTCTTTGTGTAAGGTCTGTGAGAAGAGTGTTTGTGGAGTGCAGTGGCCTAAAGCCATGTTGTGTTGGAGCTAGGGGTAGGTCAGGTGTAATTAGTTGTAATACTAGGCGTTCCATGACTTTAGAGGGGGAGCAAAGGAGTGTGATGGGGCGGTGCGAGGAGGGTAGCGTGGAGTCTTTGTTGGGTTTGGGGAATGTGATGATGATACCATGCTTCCATGCATAGGTTTCACCAGTTATTTTATTTATATGCTGTTCAGGTGACAAGCTGTCTGCCATAACTACCCCTAGGTCTTTTTCTTTCCCAGCTTTACTAATTATTTCATCTCCTATTTTATATTCCCAAGAAAGTCTATATTTAATTTTTCCCATCTCAAGAACCTGACACTTACTCGTGTTGAATTCCATTTTCCAAGTTTGACTCCACTCATATAATTTATCTAGGTCTCTCTGTAATTCTTTACAACTACTCCTACTTGTGTGGTGATGGGCTGGTCTATCAGAGTGAGAGCTGAGCGATCTCTGCCATACCCATAGCTTACTCTGACTGTTCCTTTTACTTATATATCTTCTAGATCTCAAGTGACGGCGTTTTTTCCGTGGTTTGACCTCCCTATTGCCAACCTAGAAGTTGGCAGATTGGGAGCCAAAGCGTCACATTTTTCCCTTGCCCCTCAACTTTCCCTTCATAATTGCTGAGGGGCACAGGGCCTTGGGTGGGGCTTTGGTTTCCCGGGCGTTTCCGCACCCTCCTTAGCTCCCTGCCTTGGAGTGGCTTCGGTCACCCGGGGTTTGTTAGTGGTAAGCAGGGAGGGTTTTGTGGGGGCGCTCGTTTATGGCCTTGGCCTTGCTCGAGACCTTGGGGCTGTTCGGCCAGACAGCCTGGGGAACAACAACAACAACAACAACAACTACTCCTACTTGTAATATGCTTCATTAATTTTGCATCATCAGCAAACATAGATATATATGAGCCTATTCTCATTTGAAGGTCGTTGATGAAGACCAAAAACATGATTGGGGCCAACACCGATCCTTGAGGCACTCCGCTTTTTACCCTTTTCCACGAGGAGAACTTTCCTTTTATTACTGTTCGCATTTCCCTCCCAATTAAATAGTTTTCCATCCACTTTAATAATACTCCCTCAACCCGCCCCACAGTCCTGAGCTTCCACAACAATCTCTTATTTATTAGTGGCCCCTCCATCATTGACGAACATGCCTATTACATAAGGCATCCTCTTCAAACACTAATCCGCCGTAGTTTGAATCTACCGTGCAGAGCATTTAAAAAACTGAGGAGCCTTCATCATGAGCGCACGCGACCTCACTCATGGCTTCAGTCATTATGAATTGGGTTCTCACTACGAAAAAACTTCGTAAAAAATAAAAATAAAAAGAAAATAAGAATAACTATCTAATAAGCTTTCCATCATATCGTGGATGTACTTGTGTGGATCTTTGACCAGACGCTGATTCAGGCGTCATTCTTCCTTCTCTGCTCTGCGCTCAGCCTGCCCGGACGTGTCTCCCCACGCTCCGCTGGTTCCGCATTTGCTGCGTCCCTAGTGAGTTTTTTCTCATTTGTTTACTCCGGGATGTATCGAATAAGGTTAGGATATGCGTAGCAGGAGTGTCCTGGGCTGGTTGCCCGCAGTGCAGTGTATTTTGGGTCGTGTATGTGGGGCATCTATTTCGGATGTACCCTCGTGGTCCTGTTGTGGACTTGTGATCGTTTCACAGTTGAGTTAGCTTGTGATGCAGGCGGCTTTCATTACGCGTTAATTATTGCTGCCTTTTATCTTTCTGATGAGGTAAGCATTGCTTACTGACGTTCCCAGCGTATTTTTCTTCACTTAGTGAAGTTTTTTCTGGGTCCCGAGTCAGTCTTCCCTTTGCCGGAAGTATTTGCTACAGTGGTGTGTTGGCGGTGGTTCCTGTTGTTATATTTCCAGTGTTTTTGTGTATATTTCAACATTTCTTATGCCGTCTACTTAGGCCTAGCCAGCCGCTCGTAGCTTTGCCACATGTACAAGTGTTATTGTTTATTTTTATAAATATGCCCTACTGTGTCATGTGTATCCGGGTTTTAGTTGTGTATTGGCTAATTCCTCGGACTATGTTTGTTTCCTGGTTTAGTTGTGTATTGGCTAATTCCACGGATTATTGTGTGGACTTAGGCTAGTCGTGCGTGGCTTTCCTTCGTGTCCGTTGTACGTTCAGATGGTTTCTGAACGGGGTGGGTTTCCTTCCGGCGGGTTTTTTCTCGGTTTCACCATGAAAAAAACCCGGCCGGGAGCCGTGTTGGGCCACACGTGGTTTCAACACAGGCTTGTGTCCCCGGCGATGAGGTGTCTGTGGCTCTCCAGGACTGCGTCTCTGTGTTGGTGCCTGTTTTCAGGCTCCCTTTTGATTCCCGGCGGAGTGGCTGTACCCATCTAACATTGTTCATGCGAACATATGTTATGAAGTTTTTCTACCCGGTTTTACAAACCACAGAAAAACCTAGCTGTTGTTAAGGGCTTTCCTCCCCGGCGATCTTTTACAAAGAAGTGGGGACAGGAACTTATGGGGTTAACGTTTTGACATCTCACCCGGCGGGTGTACCTTGGTAGGGTGGGATGAACAACTAAGTCATTCAGTTAGTTAACCAATCCATTTTTAAGTGATACTATATTCTTACAGTTTCTTACAGTAGATCCTCTGGAAAAATGTGCCTGTGTATCAGCTCAGTACCAGTGCTTGCACTGCTGCGGTCGTTCACGGTGGGCGGCGGTAGCAGACGCAACATTTTACTATTCGTATTTTTGTTTTAATCAAACTTAAATCTTGTCTTCCCCAGCTTTATCAAGATTACTTTCAAACTCCCTTATTGATTCGGAATCGACTACATACTGGGGCAGTGCGTTCCACTCATTTACCACTCTATCACAAAATGAGTTCTTCGCCTTCTCAAGCCTATTTCTTTCTTTGTAAATTTTCTTAGAGTGTCCTCTCGTTCTTGTTCCCTCCCGCATCAAGAAGATACCTTCACACACATCCTCATCGTACTTTCCTGACACTATCTTAAAAGTCTCTATCATATCCCCTCTCTTTCTCCTATATGCCAGTGTCGGAATATATATGTATCGCCGTCTTTACACTTACGGCGATTGAAGGTTCAATTAGGGTTAACATCGTTTTTTACACCCGGCGGGTGCTCCTGGGTGGAGGAAATAAGGAATTTACAATTCAATTTCGATTTAACCACTTAATTTAGTGATACGTTTAGGTATCGCCGCCTTCAAACTTACGGCGATCTTTTTGTGAGAATTCGTTAGAAATCAGATCTCGTATCAGCCTACCCTGTGTTATTCTACTAAAATAATTCAAGGGCCGGCGTCTTTGTGGGGGGTTGTTTTTGTTCCAAAATTGAATCTTGAGACAGTCACCACCAGAAAGACTATAAACGCCATGCTGGACCGTTATATTATGTCAGACGGTATTCTTCACTTTCTTAAAAAGATATGTTTAGATATTCTGAGCCCCGCCGCGTAGCGAGCTGTGATCGTTGTGTCATTACATCTCGTTACCCGGTGGGTTATTAACACTTGTGTGCGAACATGTTGGGTTAACCTTATGAGCATTAATTCCTGGAAATTTTCTTTTTTTTCCAGAGCTGGGCTCCGGCGGACCAATACAGACCCGGCAGTAGTTTTCCCCACCAGTCTCTGTTATGGCTACCTTGGCCCCAGTCTTTGCTTTATGCACTACCCCTACCTGTGCCGGTATCCCTATTTTTGCGCACACTCTTTGCATAAAGTGTGTTAAATGTCTAGACCGTTCAAGGGGTCTGTGGGTTATGCGTAATTGTTCCTTTTGCTCCCAATTAGCTGTCAAGGTCCTCTGCGACAATGATAAGACCGCAGCGGTCGCATTAAGAGAAGTTAGGCAACAGATGTCAGCATACACTACGATTGTAGCTCATAAGTCACTTCAATGTGACAACGTCCCTCTTTGGGATAGACTGCTTTTTGAACACCCTCCCCCTAAACGTTCCTCTCGAGTAACTAGTCATAAGCCGGCGGAGACTGGTCAGGGTTCTGTGTCTTCTGCTGCTACTCCGAAACGTCCAAGAGAGCCTACACCCCCGGCGTCCGCCTCCTCGTCTCGGGCGAGATCTCGGTCTAGGTCACCTCTCAGACGCCAGCCATCTAGTCTTGCCTCTTCACCATCGAGTAAGAAGAGTAGGACGGAAAGTTCCACCAGTGGTCACGGCGATGAATCCTCCAAATCAAAGAGTAGTTCACGGTCACACCGTAGCCATAAATCTTCCAAAAAGGATTCCCATAAACGAAAGACCTCCCTACATTCGCCAGCTTCTAGTGCTTCTCATCGTACCTCTACCCCAGACAGAGTTTGTGTTAGGTCTCAAGGGTCCAGTACGGTGCCTGTCCCTAAAGAGGATTTACCCATTAATATTTTAACCCTGGAATTGGAGAGTTCAGGGGGATCAGTGATTGAGAGTGTTTCAGACTCCCAAGAGAGTGTAGGCCAGGGCCTCGGTGTTTGGCGATTTTCTCGGCCGGGGTCTGACCACCCACTTCCGACTCAAACTAGTCACACAGTAGCTGACGTCCACAGGGACGCGGCGATCCCATCCTCTATTCCTGACTTATCTTGGCAGCAAGGTACCCCAGCTTCGGCGGGATCTTAACAGGAGGAGAAAGACGAGGTTTCAATAATTTCGGAGATGGAAGGGCAAGAGTCAGGTTCAGGCTTAGACGCCGCGCAGGATATTAATGATTCACCAGTAAGTTCATCATCAACTCAATTTGTCACTGCGCAGGAAATTAATGGGCTACTTAGTCATGCTTTATCTAAATTTTTTGGCCAACAACAGGAAACTCCCACAGTGGACTTGGGGGCTCCCACGACAAGTTCTACGGTACGGCCTCTGATGACTTCTATTGCTTTATCTAAGATCCCTAACCCCCCCACTCTGTCACCATCAGTGGTTACTAGGCCTGCTACGGCGGCATTGACCACTTCGAATGTAAGGGTTATAACGGATGTCAATCCACCCCCTCTAGACAAGGCGCCTCTCAGAAAGGTAGCTATGCCCTTGCTTTACGGACCAGACGAGTCATGGGTCCTTTTGACCCCCACTAAACCAGAGCTCGCCCAACCTACCTTGTCAGGGGAACTCCCAGTACCGCGTGAGTGGGTCATCCAGGGCAATAAATCAAAGAAATTAAGGGCCTTGGATACTTTGGGAAATGTACTAGACGTTAATATAAAGGCTATACCTAGTTATTATCACCAAGACTATTTTGTGTATGCTACTAAGCCAGCTTTACCCCCTGCCTCAGCTTCAAAATTGTTTTCAGACTGGTCTAAGCTGGATGGGTTTAATGACATTAAGACTCTGTCAGCTCTTACTCCTGAACTTGATTTACAAACCGTCACAGACGAAGCAGCTAATCCAGTCTTGAAGGTGGGGCAGTGGGGTCCAGGACCTTGGGTGGATTGGGAGACAGAGGCTCAAAACTTTGCAACCACATTTACTTCCAAATCTTCCCACCAGATCCCTCAAGATACTCATTCGTGGTTCTCTATGCCAGTATGTTCTGCCGGCGGAGTCCCGTCAGCTTTGTTTTCTTTCTTAGCTGCCCCTAAAATTAATCTTTGTGAGCTAAAAGACCCTTTCACTACCCCTACCCCAACTCACCTAGACCGAGAATTTAGGCTAAGGGGGAAAGCTTTTCGCCTGTTCTCTCAATACATAGTGTCTCAACAGGTAGCAAAGTCTTTACTTCGGTCCACTCAGGCAATCGCAGACGCGGATGCCAGAAGATCGGTTGAATTATCCCGGCGACTGCTTCTCCAGTCGTCAATCCAATCTCTGGGTGACATACGCACCGCCTTGCTTGAGGCGGTACGAGCAAGACAAGATCTCAGAATGTCTTTAGTTCGCAAACTGCCTGATCGCATTGCGAATCAGGTGGTCATGTCACCAGTGCTTACTCCCTCTTTAATGTCCCCTGAAGTGTGGCGAACGGTGTTTAATATGGCGCAGGCCTTTAAACACAGTCCCACCCCTTCTAAGAAACCTGCCTTTAACTTCCCCAAACCCAGGCCAACCGCTAAAGCTCAGCCGGGGGGATCTAAGCCCTTTCTTCCACCTAAGTCCTCCCCCTCCCCTCAAGGTCAGTACAGGCATAGACAGAGTAGGTTTTCAGGTCAGAGAGGACGCGGCCCTAATAAGCCAGGTCAGGGCCCGTCTTCGGCCAACACCAGCCAGCCGGCGAAGCGTCCAGCACCACCAACCCCACCATCAAAAAACTAAAGTCTCTCTCACTCCCGGTGCCAACTTTAAGGCCGGCGGACCCGAGGGTAGTACAGCCGGCGAACCCTCGTCTGCTAACTGGGTCGTTCCGAACGTGTCACCAAGCATGGCCGTTAAACACTTGGGCACGGATGGTGGCACGCAAAGGCATCACTTGGCAGTGGCTCCGGCGACCTCGCTTACGTCAGCCGACAACGGCGAATTTTGTTTCTTTAGAGGTGGAGTCACTGGTCCAGGAAATGATTGCCAAGAATGTCATCATCCCGGTTCCCCTAAATTACCCTGTATTCACGTCCAAACTATTTTTGGTTCCCAAAAGGGACAGTGTTCAGATGAGACCGGTCGTAGACCTGTCTTATCTGAACCTTCACATTCACAACGAATCTTTCCGAATGTTAACAGTACACCAAATCAGGCTAACACTTCCGCCGGGAGGTTGGATGTGTTCACTAGACCTGACAGACGCCTATTGGCATGTATCGGTCAACAAAAGATTTCAAAGGTTTTTGGCCTTACGGATCAGGCACCAAAATTTTGTTTTTCAAAGGATGCCATTCGGTTTGAACCTGGCACCTCGATTATTCACGAAATTAGTCCGGCAAGCCCTGATGCCGTCGTTAAAACAAGGAATCAGAGTGTTGTGGTACCTAGACGACTGGCTGGTGGTGGCAGAGACACAACAATTATGCATCAAACATGTCAACATAATTTTAAATCATGTCAAAACTCTAGGGTTCAAGGTAAATCTGGTAAAGTCAAACCTTGTTCCCTCACGAGTAATTCAGTGGATAGGGCTGGTCTGGGACACGGCCGCTCTCACTCTGAGTCAGAGTGTGGACAATCGCAACAGGTTTCGCAGGAAACTGTTCATGTTTCTTCACAGTCTGACTACGACGCGGAGGGTCTGGGAGTCTCTGGTCGGCTCTCTCAACTGGATTCAACTAACTGTCATGTTGGGCCGGTTGAAAGTAAAACGTTTAATATTGGAAGGCAACAAATATTTCCCACTCTTACCGGCGGGAAAATTATGGCCCATCCCGAAATTAATCCACACCTTACTAGCGGTCTGGGCAAAGAGGGAAACGTTGCACTCAATAATGTCATGGACCTCTCCTCCACCAACGGTATGGGTAGACACGGATGCGTCAGGCACAATAGGGTGGGGATTTCAGTCAAATCAGGGGCACCAGGGTCAGGGGCTTTGGTCCCACTTAGAAATCTCTCACATCAATGTCAAAGAATTACTAGTCCCCTTGTATTTCCTTCAGGCTCACGGCCCTGCGTTACGGGGCAAGTCGGTGGCCTTCAGAATGGACAATCTGAACGCAGTTCACTGTATTCAGAAACAGGGATCAACGAGGTCAAGGAGGTTGCTAAACGTGTCGGAAGAGATTTTTACTCTAGCCAACAGACTAGACATTTATCTTCACGCATCTTATCTCCCAGGCGTAGCGAACGTCTGGGCAGACGCTCTGTCCCGGAGACAAAGCACGACAGTAGAATGGGAGCTCAAGCAACCCATTTTCAACCTAATGATTGCAGAGCTCTCCCATCCACAAGTGGATCTGTTTGCGTCCGAGGAGACTCACAAACTCCCTCTATACCTCACCCGCCGGACGAAAACGCCGGCAGGGGGGCCAGACGCCCTAGTGACAGACTGGAACAGATGGAGCTCCATCTATCTGTTTCCGCCGCCAGATGCGTTACTAATGTGCCACGTAGTGAACAAACTACGAGATTATCGAGGCTTAGTCTCACTAATCGCGCCCCTGTGGCCGGCGCAGTTGTGGTACCAGCAATTGAAGACGTGGTGCCCGCACCCGGTGTCGCTCCCGGTCGGGTATTTCCACTTAGACACGATTGGCAACCTAGCGACCTCGCTGACTTTTGCATTATGGACATTCAGGAGGCCAAGTGGCTAGCACCATACGGTAGAGATGTGACCAATAAATTATTAAATCAATATACTCAGTCTACGAAACGACAGTATCACTCACATTGGCAAGCCTTTACTTCTTGGATCATTAGAACAGAACAGACTGTGCCATCAGTAGCTTTAGTTTTTAATTATTTAAATTATCTGTTTGAGCAGAAACATTTTAAGCAGAAACATTTATCTGTGGTAACGTTAAAAAATCACTTAACTGCGATTAGAGTGCCCTTTTTAGACCTTACAGGTCTCTCCATACCGGTGGCGGAGGAAACAGGTTTTATGAGAGCTTGTTTTAAACTCCGCCCACCTCCCCGTCAGCTCATGCCTACTTGGTCTCTGGACAAAGCTTTGTCTTTACTTCACTCTCGTCTGTACCAAAATACTGCAGATTTTGCATTACTCTTAAAAAAGGCTGTATTCCTTTTGGCTTTGGCCACCGGGAACAGAGTGTTTGAGCTGGCGGCGATGAGCAACACACCTAATTGCCTTAGGTTTGGTAGACTTAATGAATGTATTTACATTGCACCTTCCCCGGGATTTGTAGCCAAGAAGGAGCACAGTGCACACATGTTTTCTGAGTTCACGGTGCCGGCGTTAAAAAGGGGAAAGGTGCATCATAATCTATGTCCAGTGCAAGCTCTAACCAAATATTTGAGAGTAGCTCCTCTTAACCCCCAAGGTGCTTTATGGGTAGCAAGTACGGGTAAACGCTTACTGAAACGGCGATTAGCTTCTTTTCTGGTCGAAGTCATTAAAGAGAGTAATCCCGGCGTTGTGGGTAGGGCCCACGATTTACGCAAATGGGCAGCCTCTTTACGTTTCCTGAAGAATTTTTCAGTAGAAGATATTGCGTCCACTCAGTTGTGGGCGTCTAATCATACGTTTTTGTCTAGATACTTGTCAGTTGCTCTAGATAAACCTTCCTTACCATGTATAGCTTTAAGGCAGAGGGTCTAGGTGGCCCTGCAGTCACTTTTGTTTACTTTCAAGAAAAGGGGGGGGGGGGGGGGTGCAGTCAGTTGACATAGGACACCCTAGACCCCGCCGGAGTGTGAGAGCTGTGATACAATTTATGGTTAATGTGATAGGAAAATTTCTCAGCGAGAAATTGTGCTAGTACAATGTTAGTACAAAACAACGGGGTTGTTATAGTAGTTTTAGCTGCGAAAGCAATTTAATATTAAAACAGTGAAGATCTTTTGCAATTTATCTCCACGATTATTTTGGGGTTTATTATGTGCACATATAAACTGATAACTTGTTATTTTTGTCACCACTCGTTGAGTGGGGTGCCTTTGTAACTACAGATCTGTTCACAGAATCTTCAGAGTTACCCATTTTTTGTCAAGCAGGCTTCTTTGAAGCACGCACCTGCCTGAACCCCTTTCTTGTATATATACGGCCTACGCCTTATTAAATATATTTTCAAAAGTAAGAATACTATGTGGTTGTTTTTATTATCTGCTTTTCTAGAGTTATGATATGATTACGAATGTCCCCCTCCAGTCTTAGAAATCAGGCATGTTCGTCAATGATGGAGGGGCCACTAATAAATTATAGGTTTGACTCCTGTAAGGAGATAAAGAAAACCTAATATTTAGTAGTGGCCCCGTAATCATTGACGACTGGGGCCCTCCCGACCATCCCCTTCCCATTCGTTGATGTATTGAGGATTTTGGTTTACTTGATATGTCAGTGAAGGAAGAATGACGCCTGAATCAGCGTCTGGTCAAAGATCCACACAAGTACATCCACGATATGATGGAAAGCTTATTAGATAGTTATTCTTATTTTCTTTTTGTTTTTATTTTTTACGAAGTTTTTTCGTAGTGAGAACCCAATTCATAATGACTGAAGCCATGAGTGAGGTCGCGTGCGCTCATGATGAAGGCTCCTCAGTTTTTTAAATGCTCTGCGCGGTAGATTCAAACTACGGCGGATTAGTGTTTGAAGAGGATGCCTTATGTAATAGGCATGTTCGTCAATGATTACGGGGCCACTACTAAATATTAGGTTTTCTTTATCTCCTTACAGGAGTCAAACCTATAATGAGGCACCTTCTTGAAATCTAAGTAAATACAATCTACCCACCCCTCCCTCCCTTGTACAATATCAATTACCCTATCATAGTAACTCAACAAATTTGTGGTACACGAATGACCTTTTCTGAACCCGAACTGCTTGCTTGAAATTATTTCCCTCTCCTCCAACATACCCACCCATCTTTTTCTAATAATCTTTTCACAAAGCTTGCATATAACACTAGTTGTTGTTCCACAAGCTGTCTGGCCGAACAGCCCCAAGGTCCTGAGCAATGCCAAGGCCATAAACGAGCGGCCCCACAAAACCCTCCCTGCTTACCACTAATAAAGCCAGGGTGACCGAAGCCACTCCAAGGCAGGGAGCTGAGGAGGGTGCGGAAACGCCCGGGAAACCCAAGCCCCACCCAAGGCCCTGTGCCCCTCAGCAATTATGAAGGGAAAGTTGAGGGGCAAAGGAAAAATGTGACGCTTTGGCTCCCAATCTGCCAACCTCTAGATTGGCAGTAGGGAGGTCAATCCACGGAAAAGACGCCGTCACTTGAGATCTAGAAAATATATAAGTAAAAGGAACAGTCAGAGTAAGCTATGGGTATGGCAGAGATCGCTCAGCTCTCACTCTGATAGACCAGCCCATCACCAGTATAACACTAGTTAAGGATACCGGTCGATAATTTTATCGGGTCTGCTTTATTTCCACTTTTATATATTGGAGTTATATTTGCTTGTTTCCATTTTAAGGGAAGTTCCCCCTGTTTAATGAGTGTTGAACAATATTAAAAATAGGTCTCACTAGTTGTTCAGAACATTCTCTTAATACCCATCCAGCAATGTTATCTGGGCCCATAGATTTTCTCACGTCCAATTCTTCCAACAATGATTTTAGTTCATCCTTGTTGACTTCTATCGACTCTAGTCCCTGTATCTCGTTCAATTCCACCACAGGTTCTACATAGTCATCCTCCTCCACAAACACGGATGTTAATGTATCATTCATAATTTCACACATACCCACTGTGTCTTCATATAATTGACCCTCTACCCTAAGCTTTGTTATTTTGTCCTTTATTTTTGTTGTGCCGTTGATATAACTATAGAACAGTTTGGGTTCTTTATTACATTTGTTTACTACAGTATATCTTTTTCAACATTCTTTTTCTCCTCTCTTATAGTCTTGACATAGTTGTTTCTAGCATTCTTATACTCATTCCATTTTTCCTCAGTGTGTCTCCTTCTCACTTTATTCCATGCAGAGTCCTTTTTGTTCTGGGCAATGTGACATCGCATGTTAAACCACTCTTTCTCCTTAGCCAGCTTTCTATCCTTAAATGTTGGTACATATTTATCTACCCCCTCCCTGTAAATATCTAGTAACATGGTGTATTTTACCTGAATATTCTGTTCTTGCTCAATAAATGACCAATCTATATTTGCAAAGTATCCTCGTAATGATTCATAATCCGCCTTACTATAATTTAGTCTATATTCCCTATGTTCCTCCTCTCTGCCTTCCAGAAATTCCACTGTCAATTCAAATTCAATCACAGCATGATCGCTTTTTCCCATGGGACTCAAATATGTTAGGTTCTTTATTTCTTGGGGGTCTTTGGTGAATATTAAGTCAAGTCTTGATGGTTCATCACCTCCTCTAAATCTTGTATTTTCCGTAACGTGTTGTGTTAGTAGATACCCCATTGTTAGTTCAAGAAATTTGCTACCCCAAGTATTTTCATTTGAACCCGCATCCATACATTCCCAATCCACCTCCCCGCAATTAAAGTCCCCTGCAAGAATAAGCCTATTTTTCCTTTTACAAATAATTTCTAACATTCGCAAGGTTTCCAAAATTAATTCATTATATTCATCGTTGCTCCAAGATTTAGTCTTAGGAGGTAAATACATTGATACAATGTCTAATTTTGACCTATCATTATCCTCAATTTCAACTGCTACCACTTCAGCAATGCTATCACCAAGTTTTAATTCTTTAGCAGTAATTTTATTATCTACCATGATCAACACTCCTCCTCCTGGCTTTCCTAACCTGTCTCTTCTCCATGTACTGTATCCCGCACAACTAATTATATTCGTGTCTACCTCCTGGTTAAGCTTAGTTTCAGTCAAACATACTACCCCGGGCCTCTCTCTCTTTACATATTCGTCAAACTCAATCTTTTTGGAAATTAACCCATCAATATTTGTATACATGAACTTAGCGTTACCAGTATTTTCCCTATTTTTCTCGTCCCTGCCCGTTCCTTTCTTTTTTGTACGTACCCCTCCCAATTAATTTCCTAGCTTGTCTCCTCTTCTCTTGTCTCCACCTGAACTGTTTCTCGCTCCATTTCCACCTCCCCTCCCTTTGCCTCCACTTGGACTGTTTCTCTTTCTATTTCCACCTCCCCTTTCTCTGCCTTCTCCTTCTGCATGTGCGTACACTGGTGGTGCGCGAGACACAGTGTTGGCAGTAGCCGTCAGCTGCTGCCTGGTAGTTTGCACTAGCACCCTACACGCCGCACCCACACGAGACATGTCCACACCCGCACTAAATACTTCCACACCCGTAGGCCTAATAAATACGTCCACAACCGCACTAGACATGTCCACACCCGCACTACATGTCCACAACTTAGAAGAAGGTGGCTTACAATGGCGGGAGGCGGACGCAAGTTTTTGAGGCTCCGGCATATGTTCATGGGAATGGATAAGTAATCACGGAATATCGAGTGCATATGGGGCTAGCAAGGAGAGGAAGGATTTGTGAAGTGTTTGGAGGATATATTGGTGTGGTGGAGGGGTGATATATAGTGTAATAAGAGTGTGTAGTGACGGGACAGCGGTAGTGTTGTGAGTTGTTGAGATTGTTGTTGTTGTTGTTGTTGTTCCACAAGCTGCCTGGCCGAACAACCCCAAGGCCCCGAGCAAGGCCAAGGCCATAACCGAGCGCCCCCACAGAACCCTCCCTGCCGACCACAATAAAGCATGGGTGACCGAAGCCACTCCATGGCGGGGAACTGAGGAGGGTGCGGAAACGCCCGGGAAACCATAGCCCCACCCAGGGCCCTGTGCCCCTCAGCAATTATGAAGAGAAAGTTGAGGGGCAAAGGAAAAATGTGACGCTTTGGCTTCCAATCTTGGTAGATTGGGAGGTCAATCCACGGAAGAGACGCCGTCACTTGAGATCTAGAAAATATATAAGTAAAAGGAACAGTCAGAGTAAGCTATGGGTATGGCAGAGATCGCTCAGTTTCACTCTGATAGACCAGCCCATCACCACTGTTGAGATTGTAAACAAACATGGCGTAGGGAATTTCGGGAATGACGGAGGCGGAAGAAAGGCTACAAAGTTTTCGTGGGTTTAAGAGCACAGATAATAAGTTAGAAGAGGTTATTAATGTTGTGAAGGATTTGGAAAAGTGGAAGAGTGATACGGAGAAATGGAAGGGGGATATTGGTGAGAAAATTAAGGTACAATGTGTGGTGTGACAGGTGGGGATGGGAATAGGCCTAGCGAAGGAAGTGAATGCAGGCCTATTTCGGAATTTAATGATAGCCTAGAGATGGTATTCAAAAGGGTAGATGAACTGGGAGCAGAGAATATGGCATTGAAGGAGCAGCTGAAGGAATACGAAGGACGATTCAAGGAAGTAAATGAGTCAACTGCATGGACGGTGGTAGGTGAACAGAAAATTAAGAAGTTGGAGGATATTATGAAAGAGCAAAAGGAAGAAATTAATATGACCAAAAAAAGTGTTGAGAGTGCAGTTGTAGGGGTCATGAAGAACAAGGAGAGTGTCGTGAGGGAGGCCATGGACAGAGATAGGGGTGTAATCATGTATGGAGATATAGAGGCTCATATGAATGATAATGGAGTGAGAAAAGTGAGGGATTTATTAGTGGCCCCTCCATCATTGACGAACATGCCTATTACAGAAGGCATCCTCTTCAAAACTAATCCGCCGTAGTTTTGAATCTACCGCGCAGAGCATTTAAAAACTGAGGAGCCTTCATCATGAGCGCACGCGACCTCACTCATGGCTTCAGTCATTATGAATTGGGTTCTCACTACGAAAAAACTTCGTAAAAAATAAAAACAAAAAGAAAATAAGAATAACTATCCAATAAGCTTTCCATCATATCGTGGATGTACTTGTGTGGATTTCTGACCAGACGCTGATTCAGGCGTCATTCTTCCTTCTCTGCTCTGCGTTCAGCCCGCCCGGACGTGCCTCCCCACGCTCCGCTGGTTCCGCATTCGCTGCGTCCCTAGTGAGTTTTTTCTCATTTGTTTACTCCAGGATGTATCGAGTAAGGTTATGATAGGCGTAGCAGGAGTGTCCTGGGCTGGTTGCCCGCAGTGCAGTGTATTTTGGGTCGTGTGTATGGGGCATCTATTTCGGATGTACCCTCGTGGTCACGTTGTGAACATGTGAATTTTTTCACAGTCGAGTTAGTTTGTGATGCAGGCGGCTTTCACTACGCGTTAATTATTGCTGCCTTTTATCTTTCTGATGAGGTAAGCTTTGTTTTCTGACGTTCCCAGCGTATTTTTCTTTACTTAGTGAAGTTTTTTCTGGGACCCGAGTCAGTCTTCCCTGGGTTGGAAGTTATTGCTACAGTGGTGTGTTGGCGGTGGTTCCGGTTGTGATATTTCCAATGTGTGTGTTTATTTCAACTGTTTTTATGCCGTCTGCCTAGGCCTAGCCAGCCGCTCGTAGCTTTGCCACATGTACTAGTGTTATTATTTATTATTTATAAATATACCCTACTGTGTCATGTGTATCCGGGTTTTAGTTGTGTATTGGCTAATTCCTCGGACTATAATTGTTTCCTGGTTTAGTTGTGTATTGGCTAATTCCACGGATTATGGTGTGACCTTGGGTTAGTCGTGCGTGGCTTTCCTCGTGTCGTGTGTTGTTCAGATGGTATCTGTTCAGGGTGGGTTTCCTTCCGGCGGGTTTTTTCTCGGTTTCACCGTGAAAAAATCCTGGCCGAGAGCAGTGTTGGGCCACACGTGGTTGTTAACACTGGCTTATATCCCCGGCGGGGGGGGGGTGTCTGTGGCTCTCCAGGACTGCGTCTGTGGGTGCCTGGTTTCAGGCCTCCTTTGATTCCCGGCGGGATGGCTGTACCCATCCATTTAAAACGGCGTTCTTGTGGACATACGTTTTAGGAGTTTTTCTACCTGGTTTTACGACAACCACATGAAAAACCTAGCTGTTGTTTAGGCTTTCCTCCCCGGCGATCTTTTACAAAGAAGTGGGGACAGGAACTTATGGGGTTAACTTTTAAACTTCTCACCCGGCGGGTGCACCTGGGTTGGGTGAGATGAACGACTTAGGTCTTTCAGTTTAGTTAACCGATCCATTATAGTGATACTCTGTGTATCGCTACCTTTACTATTACGGCGATTGAAGGTTCAATTAGGTTAAATATAGATTATCACCCGGCAGGTGCTCCTAGGTGGAGGAACTAAGGAATTTACAAAATTCGATTTAACCTATTAATTTAGTGATACAATTAGGTATCACCGCCTTCTAACTTACGGCGATCTTTTGGGACAATTCGTTAAACATCAGATCTCGTATCATCCTGCCCTGGGCTATTCTACTAAAATAATTCAAGGGCCGGCGTCTTTTTGGGGGTTGCTTTGTTACAAAATTGAATCTTGAGACAGTCACCTTCTCCGAGAGACTATAAGTGCCATGCTGGACCATTATATCAGAGGGTATTCTTCACTTTCTTTAGCAAAAGATTTGTTTAGACTTACACCCTGCCGCGTGGCGAGATGTGTTAGTTGTGTCTTTGCATCTCGTTACCCGGCGGGTTATTAACACTGGTGTGCGACCATGTTGGATTAACCTTATGAGCATTAATTCCTGGAAATTTTCTTGTTTTTTCCAGAGCTGAGCTCCGGCGGACCAATACAGACCCGGCGGTAGTTTTCACCCACCAGTCTCTGTCATGGCTACCATTGCCCCAGTTTTTGCCCTATGCATTACCCCTACTTGTGCTGGTATCCCTATTTTTGCACACACCCTTTGCATAAGGTGTGTTAAATGTCTAGACCGTTCAAGGGGTCTCTGGGTTATGCACAATTGTTCCTTTTGCTCTCAATTAGCTGTTAAAGTCCTTTGTGATAATGATAAGACCGCGGCGGTAGCGTTGAGAGAGGTTCGACAACAAATGTCGGCCTACACTACCATTGTCGCGCATAAGTCACTTCAATGTGACAACGTCCCACTTTGGGATAGATTGCTGTCAGAACACCCTCCCCCTAAACGTTCCTCTAGAGTCACGAGTGTTAAGCCGACGGAGACTAGTCAGGGTTCTGTATCGTCTGCGACTACAACTAAACGCCCGAGAGAGCCTACACCCCCGGCATCCGCCTCCTCGTCGCAGGCGAGATCTAGGTCAAGGTCACCTCTCAGACATCAGTCTTCTAGTCGTGCCTCTTCGCCGGAGAGTAAGAAGAGTAAGACGGAAGGTTCCACCAGTGGTCACGGCGGAGATTCTTCCAGATCTAAGACTAGTTCGCGGTCACACCGCAGCCATAAATCCTCAAAAAGGATTCACATCGGAAGTCCTCTCGACATTCCCCTAAGTCTAGTGCATCTTATCGTACCTCTACACCTGACAGTGTTTGTGTTAAGGCCTCTGAGTCCAGTGCAGCGCCTGTCCCTAAAGAGGATTTGCCAATTGATATTTTAACCCTGGAAATGGAAAGTTCAGGAGGGTCAATTATTGAGAATGTTTCAGACTCTCAAGAAAGCGTAGGCCAGGGCCTCGGTGTTTGGCGGTTTGCCCAACCAGGGTCTGACCGCCCACGTCCGACTCATACGAGTCACACAGTAGCCGACGTCCACAGGGACGCGGCGATCCCATCCTCTATCCCAGACTTATCTTGGAAACAAGGTACCCCTGCCTCGGCGGGGTCTTCTCAGGAGGATAGGGAAGATAAAGACGAAGTTTCAATGATTTCGGAAGGACAGGGGTCAGGCTCAGGCTTGGACGCCGCTCGGGATAATAATGATTCTCCTGTTAGTTCTTCATCAAATCAGTTTGTTACGGCACAAGAAATTGATGGGTTGCTTACTCATGCTTTATCTAAATTTTTTGGTCAACAACAAGAAAACCCCACAATGGACTTGGGGGCTCCCTCAACAAGCTCTACGGTACGGCCTCTGATGACGTCAATTGATTTATCTAAGATTCCTAACCCTCCTACTATGTCACCTGCAAGGAGCACTAAGCCTGCCACGGCGGCATTGACAACTTCAAATGTCAGGGTCATAACGGATGTTAATCCACCCCCTCTAGACAAAGCGCCTCTTAGAAAGGTAGCTATGCCCCTGCTTTATGGGCCAGACGATTCATGGGTTCTTTTGAACCCCTCTAAACCAGAGCTTGCCCAACCTACCTTGTCAGGGGAACTCCCGGTACCGCGTGAGTGGTTTATCCAGGGCAACAAGTCAAAGAAATTAAGGGCCATGGATGCCTTGGGTAATATTCTGGACGTAAACATTAAGGCTATACCTAGTTATTATCACCAGGATTATTTTGTGTATGCTTCTAAGCCTGCTTTACCCCCTGCCTCAGCTTTAAAACTATTTTCAGACTGGTCTAAGCTGGATGGGTTTAATGATATTAAGAGTCTGTCAGCTCTTACTCCTGAACTAGATTTACAGACCGTCACTGACGACGCAGCTAATCCAGTTTTGAAGGTGGGACAGTTGGGTCCAGGACCTTGGGTGGATTGGGAGGTAGAGGCTCAAAACTTTGCAACCACTTTCACTTCTAAATCTTCCCACCAGATCCCTCAGGACACACATTCATGGTTTTCCATGCCGGTGGGTTCGGCCGGCGGAGTCCCGGCGGCTTTGTTTGCATTCCTAGCTGCCCCTAAGATTAATCTTTGTGAACTGAAGGACCCGTTCACTACTCCTACCCTTACTCACCTAGACAGAGAATTTAGGCTACGAGGCAAAGCTTTTCGCCTGTTTTCACAGTACATAGTATCTCAGCAGGTGGCTAAGTCTTTACTACGATCTACTCAGGCAATCGCAGACGCGGATGCTCGAAGATCGGTTGAGTTATCCCGGCGACTGATTCTTCAGTCGTCAATCCAATCCTTAGGTGACATACGCACCGCCTTGCTTGAGGCGGTGCGAGCACGACAAGATCTTAGGATGTCGTTAGTTCGCAAGCTACCTGATCGCATTGCTAACCAGGTGGTGATGTCACCAGTACTTACTCCATCTTTAATGTCCCCTGACGTATGGCGAACGGTGTTCAATATGGCACAGGCCATTAAGCACAGTCCCGCCCCTTCTAAGAAACCTGCTTTTAACTTCCCCAAACCCAGGCCTACTACTAAAGCCCAGCCAGGGGGATCTAAACCTTTTCTTCCGCCTAAGTCCTCCCACTCCCCCCAGGGTCAGTACAGACATAGACAGAATAGGTTTTCAGGTCAGAGAGGACGTGGCCAAAACAAACCAGGTCAGGGCCAGTCTTCGGCCAACACCAGCCAGCCGGCGAAACGACCAGCACCAACCCCACCATCAAAAAACTAAAGTCTCTCTCACTCCCGGCGCCTACCTTAAGGCCGGAGGAACCGAGAGTAGTACAGCCGGCGAACCCTTGTCTGCTAACTGGGTCGTTCCGAACGTGTCACCAAGCATGGCCGTTAAACACTTGGGCACGGATGGTGGCACGCAAAGGCATCACTTGGCAGTGGCTCCGGCGACCTCGATTACGTCAGCCGACAACGGCGAATTTTGTTTCTTTAGAGGTGGAGTCACTAGCCCAGGAAATGATTGCCAAGAATGTCATCATCCCGGTCCCCCCAAATTACCCTGTACTCACGTCCAAACTATTTTTGGTTCCCAAAATGGACAGTGTTCAGATGAGGCCGGTCGTAGACCTGTCTTATCTGAATCTTCACATTCACAACGAATCTTTCAGAATGTTAACAGTACACCAAATCAGGCTAACACTTCCGCCGGGGGGTTGGATGTGTTCACTAGACCTGACAGACGCCTATTGGCACGTATCGGTCAACAAAAGATTTCAAAGGTTTTTGGCCTTACGAATCAGGCACCAAAATTTTGTTTTTCAGAGGATGCCGTTCGGTTTGAACCTGGCACCTCGATTATTCACAAAACTAGTCCGGCAAGCCCTGATGCCATTGTTAAAACAAGGGATCAGAGTGTTGTGGTATCTGGACGACTGGCTGGTGGTGGCAGAGACACAACAATTATGCATAAAACATGTCAATATCATTTTAAATCATGTCAAAACTCTAGGCTTCAAGGTAAATCTGGTAAAGTCAAACCTTGTTCCCTCACGAGTAATTCAGTGGATAGGGCTGGTCTGGGACACCGCCGCTCTCACTCTGAGTCAGAGTGTGGACAATCGCAACAGGTTTCGCAGGAAACTGTTCAGGTTTCTTCACAGTCTGACTACGACTCGAAGGGTCTGGGAGTCTCTGGTCGGCTCTCTCAACTGGATTCAACTAACTGTCAAGTTGGGCCAGTTGAAAGTAAAACGATTAATATTGGAAGGCAACAAATATTTCCCGCTCTTGCCGGCGGGAAAATTATGGCCCATCCCGAAATTAATCCACACCTTACTAGCGGTCTGGGCGAAGAGGGAAACATTGCACTCAATAATGTCATGGATCTCTCCTCCACCAACGGTATGGGTAGACACGGATGCGTCAGGCACAATAGGTTGGGGATTTCAGTCAAATCAGGGGCACCAGGGTCAGGGGCTTTGGTCCCACTTAGAAATCTCGCACATCAATGTCAAAGAATTACTAGTCCCCTTATATTTCCTTCAGGCTCACGGCCCGGCGCTACGGGACAAGTCAGTGGCCTTCAGAATGGACAATCTGAATGCAGTCCACTGTATTCAGAAACAAGGGTCAACGAGGTCAAGGAAGTTGCTAAACGTGTCAGAAGAGATTTTTGCTCTAGCCAACAGTCTAAATATTCATCTACACGCTTCTTATCTCCCAGGCGTAGCAAACGTCTGGGCAGACGCTCTATCCCGGCGACAGAGCACGACAGTAGAATGGGAGCTCAAGCAACCCATTTTCAACCTAATGATTGCAGAGCTCTCCCATCCACAAGTGGATCTGTTTGCGTCCGAGGAGACTCACAAACTCCCTCTATACCTCACCCGCCGGACGAAAACGCCGGCAGGGGGGCCAGACGCCCTAGTGACAGACTGGAACAGATGGAGCTCCATCTATCTGTTTCCGCCGCCAGATGCGTCACTAATGTGCCACGTAGTGAACAAACTACGAGATTATCGGGGCTTAGTCTCGCTAATCGCGCCGCTGTGGCCGGCGCAGTTGTGGTACCAGCAATTGAAAATGTGGTGCCCGGACCCGGTATCGCTCCCGGTCGGGTATTTCCACTTAGACGCGATTGGCAACCTCGCGACCTCGCTGACTTTTGCATTATGGACATTCAGGAGGCCAAGTGGCTAGCACCATACGGTAGAGATGTGACAAATAAATTACTTAATCAATATACTCAGTCTACAAAACGACAGTATCAATCACATTGGCAAGCCTTTACTTCTTGGATCGTTAGGACAGAACAAACAGTACCCTCAGTGGCATTAGTTTTTAATTACTTAAATTATCTGTTTGAGCAGAAACGTTTATCTGTGGTAACATTAAAAAATCACTTAACTGCGATTAGAGTGCCCTTTTTAGACCTTACAGGTCTTTCCATACCGGTAGCGGAGGAAACAGGTTTTATGAGAGCATGTTTTAAACTCCGTCCACCTCCCCGTCAGCTCATGCCTACTTGGTCTCTGGACAAAGCTTTGTCTTTGCTTCACTCTCGTCTGTACCAAAATACTGCAGACTTTGCATTACTCTTAAAAAAGGCGGTTTTCCTTTTGGCTTTAGCCACCGGAAACAGAGTGTCTGAGCTGGCGGCGATGAGCAACACACCTAATTGTCTTAGGTTTGGTAGACTTAATGAATGTATTTACATTGCACCCTCCCCAGGTTTTGTAGCCAAGAATGAGCATAGTGCACACGTGTTTTCTGAGTTCACGGTGCCGGCGTTAAAAAGGGGAAAGGTGCATCATAATTTATGTCCAGTACAAGCTCTAACCAAATATTTGAGAGTAGCTCCTCACAACCCCCAAGGTGCTTTATGGGTAGCAAGTACGGGTAAACGCTTACTTAAACGGCGATTAGCCTCTCTTCTGGTAGAAGTCATTAAAGAAAGTAATCCCGGCGTTGTGGGTCGGGCCCACGATTTACGCAAATGGGCAGCCTCTTTACGTTTCCTGAAAATTTTTCAGTTGAAGACATAGCGTCCACACAGTTGTGGGCGTCTAATCATACGTTTCTGTCTAGATACTTGTCAGTTGCTCTAGACAAACCTTCCTTACCATGTATAGCTTTAAGGCAGAGGGTCTAGGTGGCCCTGCAGTCACTTTTGTTTACTTTCACGGGAAAGGGGGGGGGGGGGGGGTGCAGTCAGTTGACACAGGACACCCTAGACCCCGCCGGAGTATGAGAGCTGTGATACAATTTAAGGTTAAAATGTGTTATGAAAATTTCTCAGTGAGAAATTGTGCTAGTACGATGTTAAGTACAAAACAACGGTGTTGTTAGAGTAGTTTAGATGCGAAAGCAATTTATTTTTAGAATAATGGAGTTCCTTTGCAATTTATCTCCAAGTTTATGTTGGGGTTTATTATGTGCACATGTAAACTTATAACTTGTTATTTTTTGTCACCACTCGTTGAGTGGGGTGCCTTTGTAACTACAGATCTGTGTTCAGAATCTTCAGAGTTACCCATTTTTTGTCAAGCAGGCTTCTTTGAAGCACGCACCTGCCTGAACCCCCTTTTTCTTGTATTTGTTCGGCTACGCCGTATTTAAATATATTTTCAAAGTAAGAATACTAAGTGGTTGTTTTTATTATCTGCTTTTCTAGAATTATGATATGATTACGAATGTCCCCCTCCAGTCTTAGAAATCAGGCATGTTCGTCAATGATGGAGGGGCCACTAATAAATTATAGGTTTGACTCCTGTAAGGAGATAAAGAAAACCTAATATTTAGTAGTGGCCCCGTAATCATTGACGACTGGGGCCCTCCCGACCGTCCCCTTCCCATTCGTTGATGTATTAAGGATTTTGGTTTACTTGATATGTCAGTGAAGGAAGAATGACGCCTGAATCAGCGTCTGGTCAGAAATCCACACAAGTACATCCACGATATGATGGAAAGCTTATTGGATAGTTATTCTTATTTTCTTTTTGTTTTTATTTTTTACAAAGTTTTTTCGTAGTGAGAACCCAATTCATAATGACTGAAGCCATGAGTGGAGGTCGCGTGCGCTCATGATGAAGGCTCCTCAGTTTTTAAATGCTCTGCGCGGTAGATTCAAAACTACGGCGGATTAGTGTTTGAAGAGGATGCCTTATGTAATAGGCATGTTCGTCAATGATTACGGGGCCACTACTAAATATTAGGTTTTCTTTATCTCCTTACAGGAGTCAAACCTATAATATGGAGAAAGTGAAGGAGGTCATGAAAGGTGTGGATGTGGAAGGATATGGATGGGAAGGGCAGGTGGAGGAAGTCAGTAGGATAGGTAGATATAAAAGTGGAGAGATGAGACCTATAAGGGTACAGTTTAAAACCAGGGCAGTCGCAGAGACGGTGACAAATTTTAGTTTGAGGCTAAACACAAATGAAGAACTGAAACATATAAGACTAAAGAAGGATTTGAGCATAGAACAAAGAAAAAAAATAAAGGAATTACAAGAAAAGGCTGATGAAAATAATGGAAAGTTGGGTGAGGAGGATAAGATTTTTTTTTACTGGAGAGTGAGGGACGGGAAATTGAAGAAGTGGTTTATACGAATAGAAGGGAGGGGGAGATCAGGGAGGGAAGAGAATGTGATAGGAGTTGTGACGGAGGAGGAGAACAGGGTGGAGGTGTCACAGGGAGAGACAGGAGACAAAGTTGCAGACCCAGTAGTGCTAAGGGAGGAGTAGGGTACGGACAGGAGGAGCGGGATGGTGTAGTTGCTGAAGGAATGGTAGATGGATTAAGGATTTTGTTTAGTAATGTGGATGTGTTTACCCAGGACAAGAAAAGAGAACTGATATGTAGGTTGCAGGATGAAGAGGAAAAACCTGATGTCATAGCCTTACAGGAAGTAAGACCAAAAAATGCTAGAATTGAAAGGGAACTGGTGGAGTATAGTTTGGAGTGTTATGAGTTATATGAGAGGAATGCTATTAGAGCAGAGGTCGGAAGAGGACTGTTTATTTATGTAAGAA
This sequence comes from Paralithodes platypus, assembly GCA_032716605.1. Lineage (NCBI taxonomy): Eukaryota > Metazoa > Arthropoda > Malacostraca > Decapoda > Lithodidae > Paralithodes > Paralithodes platypus. Next base: position 20,068,496 of record CM064580.1, on the reverse strand, counting down.
AAGAGCTCAAGGTTAATGAGGTGGATATGAGACAGCAGTATTGTGAGTATTTGTGTATTGAAGTAAAATGTGCAAGAGGATCAATTCTAATTGCCTCTATATATAGAAGCCCAAATAATAGTAGGGAAGAGGATGATAACCTACTGAAAGCAATGGAGGAAATAGATAATAGAGAGAACAAATATAAGATTTTGATTGGAGATTTCAATTTGCCAATGATCAACTGGCAAATTGTACTACTCCAGCGGGACAGTGTAGCCTGGAAAACAAGTTTATAGAGAAAGTGAGAGATTGTTTTTTTAACCCTCTCACCACGGAAGGGCTCTTGAACGCCCATAAAAAAGCATATAACAGCTGCCCGGAAGGGCTCTTGAACGCCCAGTGGTTGAAAGCCTGTGAGCTTCGTGTGCGAGGCGTCGGTCCGACGCATGTAAACAACAGCCGGCTGGACCGACGCCCCGCATCTCCGGCCACAAGAAGGAGAGCGTCGCTTGTTCGTGTGTGCCTGTATGTTGTTGTTAAGTATCGAAAAGAAGTGTAAAGTGGCTGTTTTGGCCATAAAGTTATCTCCAATGAAATCATCATCACAGCTCAACCAGTTGACTTAGAGAGCTCTACTTAATGCCATTCTACAGGTAAATAACACAGCTACGCTTGGGGATGCACGGGAATGCGGGAAGCAGTCAGATTAACACATATACGGTAGCCTAGCCTAGACGTTTTTCGGCCAAAACACCCGGGTTTCGAGGAATATATATATAATACATAGCCGGGGCTGGAGGGTTAACGCAACATATTACAGAGATGACAAGATATAGAGATGGGTCGCAGGGGAGTGTACTTGATTTGATTTTTAGCAATGAGGAGGATATAGTGGAACATGTCAATGTGGATAGCCCTATAGGTCGTAGTGACCATGCCTGTATAAGCTTTAGTTGCAATATTAAAACAGAGAGGGATAATAGAAGCAATACAAAAATATACATGTATGATAGAGCAGATTATGAGCTGCTGAGACGGTGTTTGGACATTAACTGGGGGGAATACTTGAACGGTGAAGACGCTGAAGGAATATGGAGGAAAATTAGAGTCAAACTGGAGAATACTGTATCCAAAAGTGTACCAGTAAGGGAATATAAGGATAAAACAAAATTGAGGAAAAGAACGAACCCAGAATTGCCAATGAAAAGAAAGCTTTGGACATTGATTAGAAGAAAGAAACGATTGTGGGAAAGACTAAAATTGTTAAAAAAGAACAGGGGGTCTAGTATAGAAGCTAAAGAAGTGGATCTGGAACGCAGACAAATAAACAATAAAATAGGTGGGAGACAAGGAGGGGGGTGAAGGAGAGGGAGAGAGAGATTGCTAGAAATGTGAAGGATAATCCAAAAATATTCTGGAAGTACCGGTACTGTACATTCAGGAAAAGTTAACAAGAAGAGTAGGGATCCCAGAGCTGGTAGGGGGGTTGGATGATGGGAGTAGAGCGGAGACTGATAAGGAGAAAGCAGAGGTGCTGGGGAAATACTTTGGGGGGTACTAACAGTGGAGTCGGATGATGCAGTGCCTACTATTCCCATCAAACAGGCACCGGCACTAGAACTAATAGAGTTTTCCCATGCTAGAATAAGAAGGGCTATAGAAAAAATGAACAGAAGTAAGTCCCCGGGACCGGATGGGATACACCCAAGAATCATAAAGGAAGGAGGTGAGATGTTGGTAGAGCCATTGAAAATGTTATTTGAGGTATCGTTTAATACAGGACAAATCCCGATGGACTGGAGAGAGGCGAACATAACAGCTGTATTTAAGAAGGGAAAGAGAAATGACCCAGGAAATTATAGACCAGTCAGTTTGACAAGTGTTGTGTGTAAACTAATGGAAACGGTAATTAGAGAAGGAATAATGGAGCATATGAAATCAAACCAACTTTTCAGTAGGAGACAGTTCGGATTCTTGCCGGGGAGGTCGACGGTACTACAGCTAATTAAGGTGGTAGATGATTGGACGCAAATTCTAGAGGATGGTGATGTAATATACGTGGTATATTGCGATTTTATGAAGGCCTTCGATAAGGTCCCACATAAAAGGTTAATAGAGAAAGTTAGAAGCTATAATATAGGGGAGAAATGTGTGAAATGGATAGAAGCCTTCCTGAAAGATCGGAGACAGAGGGTACTGGTGAATGGAATAGGCTCGGGGTGGAGGGAAATTACAAGTGGGGTACCTCAGGGATCTGTGTTGGGACCACTACTGTTTGTTATATTTATCAACGACTTACCTGAAGTTATAACTAATGGAAGTGAGGTATACCTGTATGCGGATGACACTAAGCTGTATAGAAGAGTGAGGAGTAAGGAAATGGGTTTGCTTCAAGGAGATGTGGAGGGCATGAAGGGATGGTCTGAGCATTGGTTAATGCCTTTTCATCCAAAAAAATGCAAGTACATGCGGATTGGGACAAGCAAGAGAGACAAGGTAGGATACAGTATGTATGAAGCGATGGAGGAAGTGAATGCAGAAAAGGATATAGGAGTAGTGATAGACAATAAGTTAAATTTCTCAGAACATTTAGCGGAAAAGATAAACAAAGCCAATAGAATTGTAGGGCTGATAAGGAGGACAATTGTGTCACTTGACGAAGAAATCTTCAGGAATCTCTATACAGCGCTGGTTAGGCCGCACCTGGAATATGCGAACCAGGTGTGGGCTCCATATATGGTAAAGGATATAGAAGCAGTGGAGAAAGTGCAGAGGAGAGCTAGCAAGCTAGTACCAACGTTGAAGAACGCGGGCTATGAACAGAGGTTGAGGACACTGGGGCTTCCGACACTGGCATATAGGAGAAAGAGAGGGGATATGATAGAGACTTTTAAGATAGTGTCAGTAAAGTATGATGAGGATGTGTGTGAAGGTATCTTCTTGATGCGGGAGGGAACAAGAACGAGAGGACACTCTAAGAAAATTTACAAAGAAAGAAATGGCTTGAGAAGGCAAAGAACTCATTTTGTGATAGAGTGGTAAATGAGTGGAACGCACTGCCCCAGTATGTAGTCGATTCCGAACCAATAAGGGAGTTTGAAAGTAATCTTGATAAAGCATTGGGAAGACAAGATTTGAAGTTTGATAATAAAGCAAAAATACAGAATAGTAAAAATGTTGCGTCTGCTACCGCCACCGCCAACACCGTGAACGACCGCAGCAGTGCAAGTACTGGTACTGAGCTGGATACACAGGCCTAGTTTGCCTTTTTCCAGATGATCTACTGTAAGAAACTCCACACCCGCACTAGACACGTCCACACCCGCACTAGACACAGTGGCGCATAGGCCTACACGTAGCATAGGCCTACACGTGTGACACACCTGCATCTCTGCCCGCCCTGTTCAGTTGTGTGTGTGTGCGTGCGACGTTTTTCTATTGGCATGTTTAGTGGCAGTTTGCGTTTGTGAATGTTTTCATTGCTTTTACCTGCGCGCTAGTGTTTTGTCTGGCCATTAATCATAAGACGGGGTAATTTCGCCGCGGCGCTAATAATTTGCATTCAAACGCCGATATCTCCGAAACTATTGCATGGATTCGGCTGCAGTTTGGCTCAGGTTGTAGAGCAGTTTTGGTTTGGGTTGTAGAGCAAGTTTGGCTTAGGTTGTATAGCTAGTTTGGCTTAGGTCGTAGATCTAGTTTGGCTTAGGTTTTGTTGCAGTTTCGCGGGGCCTGGAGCCGGGGCTAGCGGCGCGTCTGACGGTATGGTCGGGTGTGTGTGGGGGTGTTTGTATGTGTGTTTGTTTGTTTGTATGTTTGCGTGTGACACAGTGTTGGCAGTAGCCGTCAGCTGCTGCCTGGTACTTTGCACTAGCAACCTACACGCCGCACCCACACGAGACACGTCCACACCCGCACTAAATACTTCCACACCCGTAGGCCTAATATATACGTTCACAACCGCACTAGACACGTCCACACCCGCACTACATGTCCACAACTCCACACCTGCACTAGACACGTCCACACCCGCACTAGACACAGTGGCGCCTAGGCCTACACGTGTGACACACCTGCATCTCTGCCCGCCCTGTTCAGTTGTGTGTGTGCGACAGGTTTAGTGTCAGTTTAGGTTTGTGAATGTTTTCATTGCTTTTACCTGTGCGCTAGTGTTTTGTCTGACCATTAATCATATAATGTTATCTAGTTTACTAGCTAGATGATGCGTAAAAATTTTTTTTTTTAAATCGGTAGTATGACCAAAACATTATATATTTGTTTAATCTATAGCAGAAAGGCTGAATGTATAGATACAACATTTAAAAATTCCATTTGTGGCAGTTTCTATTCGTCAAAATACGCGATTTTTGGCGAAATTACCCCGTCTTACCCTAATGTTATCTAGTTTACTAGCTAGATGATGCGTAAACTAGGTTGCGGTGAAATTACCCCGCCCGCCGGGGTAATTTCGCCGCGAGAATAACTTTTTTCAAAAAATCGACAGCATGACCAAAACATATTTTTTTTGTTTTTTTGGGCATCTATAGCAGAAAGGCTGAATGTATAGATAAAAAAAATAAAAAATTAAAATTCCATTTGTGGCAGTTTACACGGGTGGATGGGACTCGTTAGCCTTGGTAGGCAACTCATCTAGGGGAGACAACCTTATACAAATCCGGGTGGATGGGACTCGTCAGCCTTGGTTGGCAACCTGTCTAGGGGAGTAAACCTGATACAAATCCGTACTGCTTACCTAAGGGTAAGGCAGGTTAGTGGATGGATTAGCCGAACACCACTGTAGAAAAATAGTGCTAACAAGATACACAGAGGGCCTCGGAGTCGGACGGATCCTAAATTGAGTGGTCCATCCTGTAAGTCCTTCACTAAACTGGCTCGGGTTGTCCCTCTCACAGGGAATAGGTCTGCTTGGGGGCATTCTGTGTATGGCCACCCTCGTAAGGGGAGTAAGGCGTCCGGCAATAGATAGATAGATAGATAGGCAGTTTCTATTTGTCAAAAACCGCGATTTTCGGCGAAATTACCCCGTCTTACCCTATAGCGTTTGGAATTACAGTAAACCCTCGCCATCTCGGACCTCTAGAAGTCGGAAACCTGTACTAGTCGGACTGGCTACGGCCTCTCGGACATGCACTTCCGTATTTCGGACATTTCCGTCATCGTTCCGACAGTCTCTGACGTTGTCGGACTTTATATAAGTATTCGGAAAATGTCCGATATTATATTTTTCAATTCCATTGCATTAGAAATGATTCAAAGATTACAAGAAGTCCAAATAAGACATAGTTATGTTAATGTATAAGGGAGTTATGTAGATGCATTAGAGAGATAGATAGATAGAAAGAGAGAGTTACAGAGGGGGAGTGAGCGATAAACACAAACTATTATGAGACGGACTTAATTGGTTCTGAAAAGACAAAGGAGACTTTTATATTGACTCTTTTTCATGTTATTATTTGTGTGCTAGAAGGATAATTTATTAGTGGCCCCTCCATCATTGACGAACATGCCTATTACATAAGGCATCCTCTTCAAACACTAATCCGCCGTAGTTTGAATCTACCGCGCAGAGCATTTAAAATCTGAGGAGCCTTCATCATGAGCGCATGCGACCTCACTCATGGCTTCAGTCATTATGAATTGGGTTCTCACTACGAAAAAACTTCGTAAAAAATAAAAAGAAAAAGAAAATAAGAATAACTATCCAATAAGCTTTCCATCATATCGTGGATGTACTTGTGTGGATCTTTGACCAGACGCTGATTCAGGCGTCATTCTTCCTTCTCTGCTCTGCGCTCAGCCTGCCCGGACGTGTCTCCCCACGCTCCGCTTGTTCCGCATTTGCTGCGTCCCTAGTGAGTTTTTTCTCATTTGTTTACTCCGGGATGTATCGAGTAAGGTTAGGATATGCGTAGCAGGAGTGTCCTGGGCTGGTTGCCCGCAGTGCAGTGTATTTTGGGTCGTGTGTTTGGGGCATCTATTTCGGATGTACCCTCGTGGTCCTGTTGTGGACATGTGAACTTTTCACAGTTGAGTTAGCTTGTGATGCAGGCGGCTTTCATTACGCGTTTTTTATGCTGCCTTTTATCTTTCTGATGAGGTAAGCGTTGCTTACTGACGTTCCCAGCGTATTTTTCTTCACTTAGTGAAGTTTTTTCTGGGTCCCGAGTCAGTCTTCCCTTTGTCGGAAGTATTTGCTACAGTGGTGTGTTGGCGGTGGTTCCTGTTGTTATATTTCCAGTGTTTTTGTTTATATTTCAACATTTCTTATGCCGTCTACTTAGGCCTAGCCAGCCGCTCGTAGCTTTGCCACATGTACAAGTGTTATTGTTTATTTTATAAATATGTCCTACTGTGTCATGTGTATCCGGGTTTAGTTGTGTATTGGCTAATTCCTCGGACTATGTATGTTTCCTGGATTAGTTGTGTACAGTATTGGCTAATTCCACAGATTATTGTGTGGACCCTAGGCTAGTCGTGTTTGGCTTTCTCTCGGGTCCTCTGTGCGTTCAGATGGTTTCTGAACGGGGTGGGTTACTTTCCGGCGGGTTTTTCTCGGTTACACCATGAAAAATCCCGGCCGAGAGCCGTGTTGGGCCACGCGTGGTTTCAACACAGGCTTGTGTCCCCGGCGATGAGGTGTCTGTGGCTCTCCAGGACTGCGTCTCTGTGTTGGTGCCTGTTTCAGGCTCCCTAAGATTCCCGGCGGATTGGCTGTACCCATCTAACATTGTTCATGCGGACATATGTTATGAAGTTTTTCTACCCGGTTTTACAAACCAAAGGAAAAACCTAGCTGTTGTTGAGGGCTTTCCTCGCCGGCGATCTTTTACAAAGAAGTGGGGACAGGAACTTATGGGGTTAACGTTTTTACATCTCACCCGGCGGGTGCACCTTGGTAGGGTGGGATGAACGACTTGGTCATTCAGTTAGTTAACCGATCCATTTTTGAGATACTATATGTATCGCCGCCTTCACACTTACGGCGATCGAAGGTTCAATTAGGGTTAACATCTTTTTCACAAATTTTTCACACCCGGCGGGTGCTCCTGGGAGGAGGAAATAAGGAATTTACAATTCAATTTCGTTAACCAGTTAATTGAGAGATACGTTATTGTATCGCCGCCTTCAAACTTATGGCGATCTTTTGTGACAATTCGTTAGAAATCAGATCTCGTATCAGCCTGCCCTGTGTTATTCTGCTAAATAATTCAGGTGCCGGCGTCTTTGTGGGGGGTTGTTTTCCAAAATTGAATCTTGAAACAGTCACCACCGGAAAGACTATAAACGCCATTCAGGACCTTTATATTATGTCAGAGGATATTCTTAACTTTCTTAAGACATGTTTAGATATTCTGAAATCTTTATAGAATCCCGCCGCGTAGCGAGCTGTGATCGTTGTGACATTACGTCTCGTTACCCGGCGGGTTATTAACACGTGTGTGCGAACATGTTGGGTTAACCTTATGAGCATTAATTCCTGGAAAATTTTATTTTTTCCAGAGCTGGGCTCCGGCGGACCAATACAGACCCTGCAGTAGTTTTCCCCACCAGTCTCTGTCATGGCTACCTTTGCCCCAGTTTTTGCTTTATGCATTACCCCTACCTGTGCCGGTATCCCTATTTTTGCGCACACTCTTTGCATCAAGTGTGTTAAATGTTTAGACCGTTCAAGGGGTCTGTGGGTGATGCGCAACTGTTCCTTTTGCTCCCAATTGAGTGTCAAGGTCCTCCGCGACAATGATAAGACCGCAGCGGTCGCCTTACGAGAGGTTAGGCAACAGATGTCAGCGTATACTACGATTGTGGCTCATAAGTCACTTCAATGTGACAACGTCCCTCTTTGGGATAGGCTTCTTTTCGAGCACCCTCCCCCTAAACGTTCCTCTCGAGTAACTAGTCGTAAGCCGGCGGAGACTGGTCAGGGTTCTGTGTCTTCTGCTGCTACTACGAAACGTCAAAGAGACCCTACACCCCCGGCGGCAGCCTCCTCGTCTCGGGAGAGATCTCGGTCTAGGTCACCTCTCAGACACCAGCCACCTAGTCTTGCCTCTTCACCATCGAGTAAGAAGAGTAAGACGGAAAGTTCCACCAGTGGTCACGGCGATAAATCCTCCAAATCGAAGAGTAGTTCACGGTCACACCGCAGCCATAAATCTTCAAAAAAGGATTCCCATGATAGAAAGGCCTCCCGACATTCGCTAGTTTCTAGTGCTTCTCATCGTACCTCTACCCCAGACAGAGTTTGTGTTCGGTCTCAAGGGTCCAGTATAGTGCCTGTACCTAAAGATGATTTACCCATTAACATTTTAACCCTGGAATTGGAGAGTTCAGGGGGCTCAGTGATTGAGAGTTTTTCAGACTCCCAAGGGAGTGTAGGCCAAGGCCTCGGTGTTTGGCGATATTCTCGGCCAGGGTCTGACCACCCACTTCCGGCTCAAACTATTCACACAGTGGCTGACGTCCACCGGGACGCGGAGATCCCATCCTCTATTCCTGACTTATCTTGGCAACAAGGTACCCCAGCTTCGGCGGGATCTTCTCAGGAGGAACAGGATGATAAAGACGAGGTTTCAATGATATCGGATATGGAAGGGCAAGAGTCAGGTTCAGGCTTAGACGCCGCGCAGGATATTAATGATTCACCAGTGAGTACATCATCAAGTCATTTTGTCACTGCACAGGAAATTGATGGGCTACTTAGTAATGCTTTATCTAAATTTTTTGGCCAACAACAGGAAACTCCCACAGTGGACTTGGGAGCTCCCACGACAAGCTCTACGGTACGGCCTCTGATGACTTCTATTGCTTTGACTCAGATCCCTCACCCTCCCCCTCTGTCACCATCAGTGGTTACTAGGCCTGCTACGGCGGCATTGACCACTTCGAATGTAAGGGTTATAACGGATGTCAATCCACCCCCTCTAGACAAAGCGCCTCTCAGAAAGGTAGCTATGCCCTTGCTTTACGGACCAGACGAGTCATGGGTCCTTTTGACCCCCACTAAACCAGAGATCGCCCAACCTACCTTGTCAGGGGAACTCCCAGTACCGCGTGAGTGGGTCATCCAGGGCAATAAATCTAAGAAATTAAGGGCCTTGGATACTTTGGGAAATGTACTAGATGTCAATATAAAGGCTATACCTAGTTATTATCACCAGGACTATTTTGTTTATGCTTCTAAGCCGGCTTTACCCCCTGCCTCAGCTTCAAAATTGTTTTCAGACTGGTCTAAGCTTGATGGGTTTAATGACATTAAGACTCTGTCAGCTCTCACTCCAGAACTTGATTTGCAAACCGTCACAGACGCAGCAGCTAATCCAGTCTTGAAGGTGGGGCAGTTGGGTCCAGGACCTTGGGTGGAATGGGAGACAGAGGCTCAAAACTTTGCGACCACATTTACTTCCAAAACTTCCCACCAGATCCTTCAAGATACTCATTCTTGGTTCTCCATGCCAGTGTGTTCTGCCGGCGGAGTCCCTTCAGCTTTGTTTGCTTTCTTAGCTGCCCCTAAAATTAATCTTTGTGAGCTAAAAGACCCTTTCACTACCCCTACCCCAACTCACCTAGACCGAGAATTTAGGCTAAGGGGGAAAGCTTTTCGCCTGTTCTCTCAATACATAGTGTCTCAACAGGTAGCAAAGTCTTTGCTCCGGTCCACTCAGGCAATCGCAGACGCGGATGCCAGACGATCGGTTGAATTATCCCGGCGACTGCTTCTTCAGTCGTCGATCCAATCTTTGGGTGACATCCGCACCGCCTTGCTTGAGGCGGTACGAGCGAGACAAGACCTCAGAATGTCCTTAGTCCGAAAACTGCCTGATCGCATTGCGAATCAGGTGGTCATGTCACCAGTGCTCACTCCCTCTTTAATGTCCCCTGACGTGTGGCGAACGGTGTTTAATATGGCTCAGGCCTTTAAACACAGTCTCACCCCTTCTAAGAAACCTGCCTTTAACTTTCCCAAACCCAGGCCAGTCGCTAAGGCTCAGCCGGGGGGATCTAAGCCCTTTCTTCCACCTAAGTCCTCCTCCTCCCCTCAAGGTCAGTACAGGCATAGACAGAGTAGGTTTTCAGGTCAGAGAGGACGCGGCCATAATAAGCCAGGTCAGGGCCCGTCTTCGGCCAACGCCAGCCAGTCGGCGAAGCGTCCACCACCACCAACTCCACCACCATCAAAAAACTAAAGTCTCTCTCACTCCCGGTGCCAATCTTAAGGCCGGCGGATCCGAGGGTAGTACAGCCGGCGAACCCTTGTCTTCTAACTGGGAGGTTTGACGTACCTCCCAACCTACCAAATAGGAAAACCTACTATTTGGTAGTAGTCTTGGAAAATCCAACGTCAAGGCTATTAACCTAATTGCAATGACGACTTGTCTATTTTGACTGCTATGTCGTCATTCCAACCGCGGTTAAAAAGAAAACGTCTAGAGTCTACTCCTTATCTTGCTCTAGGAGACGTTGTACATTAACCAAAACTACCACCGAAGGTGAAAAAAGTATAGAAGAGAAGAAAAAGGGGTTTACCTTAGTTACCGCTCAAGGCCCATCCCGTGTTCCGTCATGCGCCGATCCCTGTCGAACGTGCGCATGAGCGACCCTCTCTTGTTATCACATCTCACGTCAGCAGAAGAACGCGGATGGGCAGGGGTCCGGCGTGAGGGAGGGTATTATGTACGTTGGATTTTCCAAGACTACTACCAAATAGTAGGTTTTCCTATTTGGTAGGTTGGGAGGTACGTCAAACCTCCCAATTTGTTAGTAGTCTTGGCAAATCCAACGTCAAGGCTGCATAACAAATAGGAGGAGGACATCCAAGCCCAACATACCAAAAAAACCAATGCATAAGACAAAATTATGAATGACAAAGAAACACAATTTAAACAAGAGAGTTTAATAAAAGAGTGAAAAACTGAGGAGTAGCTAAAAAGAGCAGTTTTAACACGTGCCCGTCATTCATAGTAATGCAAAATCATAGACTTGTCTTAAACCAAAAAGTACTGTACACAAAATCCCTTTTCTTCCAAAACGAACAAAAACATGGATCACATAAACAAAACACAATTTTCAATGAGGCAAAAACACTTATGTACTGTATACATATAACATAATCCCAAACTTGCAATCCAGTGTTGCAAACCCGTACTTCCCTCCCCCCCTTTTCTAAAGAAAACAAAGTAAAAGAAAGAGTGACTAGGGGGGAAGACCAGGCAACTTCGCGAGAGCCCTAGGAAACACGACTCCCGAGAGCTATCACAGGCCGAGGGGGTCTAACAATGGACATGGAGAGGTAGGAGGAGACGAAGGTATGGACAGAAGACCACAAACCCGCCGAGGCGACGTCAGGCAACGAACGAGTCTGCAGGAACCGTAAGGAGGCAGCAAAGGATCGCACATCGTGCGCAGAACCCCGACAAGCAGGGTTACTGGCACGAATGACCCGACAAATGTGGCGTCCTATCTGTACCTTCGAGAGCCTCCTACCAGTCCGAGGAGACACCCACACAGCAGTACCCGAAGTCGGAGCCACAGACTCAACATAGGAGTGCAAGGCCTGCACCGGGCACAACACATGGCGAGTATGCCCACGCTTTAAAGCCTGGATGGTGAAAGGCTTGAAAACGTGGGTCTCTCTCTCATTCTTGGCAACAAAATGAGGGGAGGGGGCTAACGTGACGACATTCAAGGACGGGGAGAAGCACATGCATTCCTGGGACCGCGACATGGCAGCGAGTTCAGACACCCTATCCCCAGTGGCCAGAGCGACAAGGAAGAGTGTACGCTCCAGCAACTGAACCGGTGTAGTATCCCGTGTATATGTGTGTGAAGCCAGAAGGTCCAGAGCACGCCCCAGATCCCACTGAGGAGGGATCTGGCGCGGAGGCGGTCGCTCCCTGAAGGCAGCCTTCATGAAGGAATCCAGCTCCTTCGGAGGAACGACCAGCCCAGTGACGGACTCAAAGACCTCCCGGATGGCAGACAAGTGGTTACGTATAGTGTTGACTTGAAAGCGACGTGTACGGAAGAGGTGAAACAAGTAGTGTAGGACGAGGGAAGGAGAGCTAACAGTCTGGCGAGTGTCCTGTATCCACCTAGTAAAAGACCTCCAGTGGGACTCGTAAGTCCCCCAAGTCGAAGACGTCCATGAACGCTTCAGGAAGTCAGTCAGGTCCCGTCCGTGGACTGGGAGCCACCGTGCCTCACGAACATCCACGATGCGAAGGCCAACGAGGTCCGCAGGTCGCCAACCTGGCTCAAGTGGAAGTTTGAGAGAGGGAGAGGGACCGGACTCGGGCACCACCGCTTCAACTGGGAGTACCAAGCCTGGGCTGGCCACAGAGGCGCTATTAGCCAGACTCTGCCGCGGTACAGCCGCAGCCGCGCGAGGACTTTGCACATCAACAGTGCGTCTGGTGGCGGAAATATGTATATCGACTGCCACCTGTTCCAGTCTTCCATGAAAGCGTCCGGACCCCCCTCCGGAGTGCGAGTCCGGAGGGATAGGTACTGAGGCAACTTGCGCGTCTCCTTCGATGCGAACAAGTCGACCTCCGGAACACCCCAGGAAGCTGCGAGGTCGTTGAATACAGTCTGTTTCATCGCCCATTCTACAAGAACGCCCTGTCCTCGCGACAGGGCGTCCGCCCACAGGTTGGCAGTCCCGGGCAGGTAGGAGGCGTGCAGGGAGATGTTGTGTCGGTTCGCGAGGAAGAACAACTTCTCTGAGATCCCCAACAGAGTCAAAGACCTGGAGGACCCCTGCTTTTGGATACAGTGGACAGCTGTCTGATTGTCCATCCTGAAGGCCACCGACTTTCCCCGAAGGGCCAGCGCGTGGTCCCTCAGGAAGAACAAGGGAACCAACAGTTCGAGGGCATTGATGTGTAGGTGTGTGTGTCCCACCCATCTGCCGTGATGTTGATGTCCCAGGTTGGATTGGTAACCCCACCCTACCTCGCTCGACGCATCTGTATCTACCCAGATCGTCGGCGGGGGGGCGGTCCAGGGCACAGCCGCAGAGAGCGTGCCCCGAGCAACCCAGTGTCCTAAGTGTCTGTGAATGGTACGCGGGATCGGCATGAGCCGATCCATAGGGGCCAACGGAAACACCTTGTTGCCCATGAGTATTAGGCGGCGCAGCCTGAGCCTCCCTAAGGGAATGGTCAGAGCGGCCCAATTCAGCGAACCCACTAACGAGTCCCAGATCCTCCTCGTGAGGGAGACCGAGTGCAACACGGCGAAGACCTTCCTGCGAAGTTTCACCGCGTTTGGCTGACTCTGGGTCACTGTAGCGTTGGTCAGATCCCAGTCGAGACCTACCCACGTCACGACACGCGACGGGGTCAGGCGTGACTTGGGAATATTGATTTTGAACCCTAACTGTGTGATGTGTTGAACTACTGTGAGGGTGTCGTGGACACACTGTTCTAGGGTGTCTGAAACTATCAACCAGTCGTCCAAGTAAAACAGGATCTGGAGGCCGCCCCTGAGGAGAGGATCCAGAGCCTGCTTTACCAGTTTCGAGAAGATCCGCGGCGCGATGTTGAGACCGAAGGGAAGTCTGTCGAACATGAACACACGATCGGAAGTCTGAACGGCCAAGAATCGCTGGAAACGAGGATGGATAGGAACGTGCCAATACGCATCCTTGAGGTCCAGCGACACTACCCACGACAGAGGTCGCAGGGCCAGTCGTACCTGGTGCACCGTCAGCATCCGAAACCGTGTGTTCACGATGTGCCCGTTGAGGGCCGACAGATCCACCACCGGTCGCATCGCGTCGCAGTCCTTCTTCGGTACCAGAAAAACACGGGAGAGGAAAACCGGTGACCGGCTTTCACCTCCTTGACGATTCCCTGCCCGTGCATGGACGTAATCACGTCGGCCACCTCCGAAGAGACAGGCCGGCTTCGTTGACAAGAGCTGAGTGGGGGTCTGGACTTCCATCTCCAGGTTAGACCCCTCCGTGCAATCTTCCGCCCCCACGTCCCTCGTGGCCACCGAAGGGCGCAAGGGCGAAAATAACCTGTGGGAGCCCCCGAGATGAGGTGAGCGACCCTTTCTGCGAGGCGAGAAGGAGAACAAGGAGGAGACCGACCTGGAGAACCTACACATTTTTTGACGTGGAGGGTCCCCCGGGACGGTCCCTACGGTCATAAGAGCCACGTTGACCACCCCTACCCCCCCCCACCTCGCCAAAAAGGGCGGGTCACCCCATCCCCTGTCCGTCGTGCGTCGTACCCCGTCGAAGTGCGGCCGGAAGTGGAAGGCTGGCCAGCCCCTTCTCGGCGGGGATGAAAGGGAGCAGGAGTAGAAGTGCGAGGCGGAACCGACGCTCTGGCCGGCAACTTCCCTTTCCTGCGCCCTTTCTTGGCGGCAGCAGTGGCGGCAGCACCCCGAAGGGGACCGGCAGAAGGACGGGACTGCGAAGACCCTGGTCGCGACACAGCGCGTCTTTGTGTGTCGTAAGCAGGGTCCGCTGACAGAGAAGCGTAGCGTTCCCAAGCATCCTGCGCAAAAAGCCCCGATGTATATAGCTCAGAGTATAACAGACCCTGACGAATATCCAAAGGGGCCTTCCGGCAGAACGAGGACCTTACCGTCTGGCGTTGTCGAGTTGCCTCGCACAAAACCGCCTTCAGCTCGGGAACCAAAGACACCGCGAGCTGAAGGTGGATCCGCCGAACGTGGTCCAAGCCCTCGCGAAGATCGCCAGGTGCAGTCGCCTCGATAAGTCGCAGGTGGTGAACAGACGTCTGGAGGGAACCTAGAAGACAAGACAATAAGTTCGCCACCCTCTGCCGCAAGGTAAAATCCCTGTCGACAGAGGACTTATCTGGGTGGGAGAAGAACGGGTTAGCAATAGCACAAATTTCAAGTTTGGGAGCGCTAATCCAGGACCAGAACTTGCCATCCAATCCGCCGACAGACACCAGAGGAGGCAAAAGCAGTGACGACTCTGGGGAGGGACTGAAATAGATCTGTCGACGGAACGGTTGGCAAAGTCTAAGGCCTCAGCAAACCAGGCCTCCAATGGGAGAGGGTTATCGAGCACGACGGCTAAGCCAGGCTTACCGTCGTCGCACAAACCCGTCCCATAGGAGGACAGTCCCGTTAACACAGCCAGGGACTGAACATCCTGAAGGATGTCCTGGCGGCTGAAGTCTGACCAGAGCTTAGTTCGAGGAGCAGACGGGGGCTTGGGCTTCACCGAAAAGTACTGAAGGTCAGTCCTTGTCGGGTACGCCCGCACCTCCACGTCGGCCACCTGACCATCCACCCTGATCGCCCTGAACTGCATTTTATCATTAATTTGGACCGACCAGTCCGAAGGTAGGGCCCTCTCACCTGACGGGAAGTCGGTAGCACGCTCCGGGTGGGAGGCCTGCACCCCCTTCCAAACAGCCAAGGAGCCATAGAGGAGCGGCATAGTCCGCGACGGGACCTTGGCCTTTTGGATGGGGGGCAAGCGCGGACCCTGCCCTAGCAGACGGAGGACCCCCGCATGTGAGACAGCAGGGGCAACCACCTGAGCCAGGGCAGGAGCAGTACTAGCCGACGACCGGGCAGGCGGAGAAGCAGGGCGAGAAGGAATGTGGTCCACCGCAGAGGGGAGGGGGACCAAAGCAGGGGTAGGTTGGGTGAGGCGCTGAGGTTGTGTCACCGCCAAGAAGCGCGATAAGAGGGATTCTTGCATCGCCTCCAAGCGCGCGTCGAAGTGTGACACAACCCACCCCTGCATAGCCGAAAATCGATCCGAGAGAAGCGACCCCCCCGAAGATAGTTCGGCCCGCAGGGGCGAGCGTGAGCGAGAGCGAGACCCATGACACGAAACAGCAGCGTCGCGGCCCAAAGAAGGCGAGCGACGACGGCCGTGGCGGTCCTGAGGGTCTCGTTCCCGATCACTAACGCCCGAGGGGGAAACATCACCATCCCCCTCTTCCAGCGACACGTCAGCCCCCGAGAAAGGGGACCCCGAAACCTCGCTATACTCTACCGAGTCAAGCGGCGGGGTACCCTCACGGGGAGCCGGCAAGCGAAGATCAGGAATAGAAGAAGGAAGAGGAGCAGGATGACGGGAGGGGGAAGGCTGGCCGGGTGAAAGGAGGTCAGAAGGAGCCGCGGGGGGAAACAGAGCAAGGATCCCCGGGGCTGAGAGAACAGGGCGGCCCGACACCGAGGCGGAGGAGGGAGGAACCTCCACCTTGGGACGAGACCTAGAAGGAAGAAGAGGCACCGAAGCAGGAGAAGTAGGAGGAGAAGCAACTACATCCTGGCGGACCCTCCTGGACAGAGTAGAAGGAGGGAGCAGAGGGCCAGCTACAGCATGAACATCCGCGCGCGTAGAGGACAAATGAAGAGGACGTCTTTTGTGCAGGGGAAGCGGGCGGAAGGTAGTAGAGCCCCTATCCGGAGAGGCCAGGGGAGGGCGTACAGGGGCAGAGACGCTAACCCCGGCCTCAGGGCGAGAACCATGACGAGGGTGAACGGCGGAGTCAAGGTGAGCAGGAGGACGAGGAGGGGCAGTAGAGGACGAGCGACGAGGAGAGCGAGAGCGTGGACGGAGCTGGGGATCCACCTGACGATGTGACGACCGACCACGGGACTCAGGGAGGAGGGCCCGAGCAGGGAGAGGGCCAGGTAAACGGCCTCCAGACGGGTCAGGGATGCCCAGGGCGACGCGGATCCGGTCGTCAACAAAGGCCGGGGAACGGTGGCCCACAGTCCTGATGTGGTGGGAGACCACCGCCCACACAGACTGAAGGGATGCAGAGGCCACTGCCGCGTCAGAGGAACCAGGGTGATGGTCCACCACATCCACCAGGTCCATACACGGGCCACACAAAGCAGGGAGGTAGGCCGTAGAGGACACACATTGAGAGTGGCGTAAGCAGGACCTGTGGCAGTCCAAGCACGGGGAGCCACAGCCCTGGCGAAAGCAAGGCATCCCACCTGCAACGGAAGAACACACACCATAAGCAGCACGTTGACGGAGTAAGTGAAGATAATGTCCAATAAAAACCAGGGAATGAGCATGGGTAAACAGGAACACACATGCAAACTGGAAGTCGTACTCACTCTAAACCGGGAGCACCGATGGAGGTGAGGAGGGCGGGTGAGGCGGAAGAGCACAAGCAGAACCTGCAAAGATGGAGAAAGTGTTAACCACCACTCAACACCTCACATGCAGGGTCCATAACACCAGGAAAGTGCATACACCAATATAGTACCAGGCAACAAGATGACACAAAAAAGGGTCACCGGGAAAGCCAACTATAACCGCAAATTTGCGGGCCAATGGAGGCATAACCGTACCGACACAACCCTCCCGCCTCACCGCGAGACCCCCCAGCGATCTCCGCAAATTTGCGGGGGGCCGGAACGTCCGTGGGCCGAATCGAGCACTCCGCAAATTTGCGGGACCGGCCGAGATGGTCCGGCGCCGAAAAAGCGAGAGGAGCGTCTAGGGAATACCAACACAGGCCCAGAAAAAAGCGTCAACTCCTTATGACTCCAAGCGACGATGGCCATCAAGCTGAGCAGTGTCTTCCTTGATAATATCCTGACTCAACCGGTCAAGGGAGAGGCAAGGAAGACACACCAGGGGAGAGGAGGCACATCCCCCAGGAACCACCCCACCCACAGAGATAGAGCAAAGCCCACGAGGAGAAGTGGCAGGAAGGGTGGTTTGGCACAAACAGGGGCCCCCGTAGGGTACCCCAGGATTGGGCAAAAGGGAATGAAAGGATGGAGGTGAAAACAGTAAGGGAACACAAAAACCAGTAAATGAAACTGGCGAGAAAAAGGGTGGCCTAGCCGTGAGGAGAGAATGTGTCAGGGGCGAAAAACCCTGTGGTGTGAGGGAGAGGCCCCCGTGGGGTACCCCTGGATATCACGAACCACCAAGCGCCCAGGTCCTTGAGACACAGTGAAGGCTCGAAAGGGGGGACTCGGGAATAACGCTAATAATGCGGCCGACACAAACCCTACAAACAGCACCGCCACCACGAAATCTCAGATTGTGAACCAACTGTACACCTAGGCTATGAAAATATGAAAACTCATAGGGCATAGCAATTCCGGAATGAGAAACAAGCTAGGCTAAAATAAGCTAAACTATGCCCAGACTAACAGGAAAAAAGAATATGAAAAGAGAAAGGAATGAAAAACACATACGAGGAACGCCAGGCTCCCCCGTACCTTCGGTAGCTATTTCCACACGCGTCTCCATTAAACACACTGAGGAGCCCATTTACGTGTGTCCTAGATCACGTAACATCTGTCTAACAAAAAGAAGGCCAGAAAAGCCGAAACGAACCTAAAACAGGGTGAATTGAAGGAGCACAACAAAAGCGGACTCAACAATGGCGACGCGTGAAAAAATGATAACAAGAGAGGGTCGCTCATGCGCACGTTCGACAGGGATCGGCGCATGACGGAACACGGGATGGGCCTTGAGCGGTAACTAAGGTAAACCCCTTTTTCTTCTCTTCTATACTTTTTCACCTTCGGTGGTAGTTTTGGTTAATGTACAACGTCTCCTAGAGCAAGATAAGGAGTAGACTCTAGACGTTTTCTTTTTAACCGCGGTTGGAATGACGACATAGCAGTCAAAATAGACAAGTCGTCATTGCAATTAGGTTAATAGCCTTGACGTTGGATTTGCCAAGACTACTAACAAATTGGGTCGTTCCGAACGTGTCACCAAGCATGGCCGTTAAACACTTGGGCACGGATGGTGGCACGCAAAGGCATCACTTGGCAGTGGCTCCGGCGACCTCGCTTACGTCAGCCGACAACGGCGAATTTTGTTTCTTTAGAGGTGGAGTCACTGGTCCAGGAAATGATTGCCAAGAATGTCATCATCCCGGTCCCCCCAAATTACCCTGTATTCACGTCCAAGCTATTTTTGGTTCCCAAAGGGGACAGTGTTCAGATGAGACCGGTCGTAGACCTGTCTTATCTGAACCTTCACATTCACAACGAGTCATTCCGAATGTTAACAGTACACCAAATCAGGCTAACACTTCCACCGGGAGGTTGGATGTGTTCCCTAGACCTGACAGACGCCTATTGGCACGTATCGGTCAACAAAAGATTTCAAAGGTTTCTGGCCTTACGGATCAGGCACCAAAATTTTGTTTTTCAAAGGATGCCGTTCGGTTTGAACCTGGCACCTCGATTATTCACGAAATTAGTCCGGCAAGCCCTGATGCCGTTGTTAAAGCAAGGAATCAGAGTGTTGTGGTACCTAGACGACTGGCTGGTGGTGGCAGAGACAGAGCAATTATGCATCAAACATGTCAACATAATTTTAAATCATGTCAAAACTCTAGGGTTCAAGGTAAATCTGGTAAAGTCAAACCTTGTTCCCTCACAAGTAATTCAGTGGATAGGGCTGGTCTGGGACACGGCTGCTCTCACTCTGAGTCAGAGTGTGGACAATCGCAACAGGTTTCGCAGGAAACTGTTCAGGTTTCTTCACAGTCTGACTATGACACGGAGGGTCTGGGAGTCTCTGGTCGGCTCTCTCAACGGGGTTCAACTAACTGTTATGTTGGGCCGGTTGAAAGTAAAACGTTTAATATTGGAAGGCAACAAATATTTCCCACTCTTACCGGCGGGAAAGTTATGGCCCATCCCGAAATTAATCCACACCTTACTAGCGGTCTGGGCGAAGAGGGAAACGTTGCACTCAATAATGTCATGGACCTCTCCTCCGCCAACGGTATGGGTAGACACGGATGCGTCAGGCACAATAGGTTGGGGATTTCAGTCAAATCAGGGGCACCAGGGTCAGGGGCTTTGGTCCCACTTAGAAATCTCCCACATCAATGTCAAAGAATTATTAGTCCCCTTGTATTTCCTTCAGGCTCACGGCCCTGCTTTACGGGGCAAGTCGGTGGCCTTCAGAATGGACAATCTGAACGCAGTTCACTGTATTCAGAAACAGGGGTCAACGAGGTCAAGGAAGTTGCTAAACGTGTCGGAAGAGATTTTTACTCTAGCCAACAGACTAGACATTTATCTTCACGCATCTTATCTCCCAGGTGTAGCAAACGTCTGGGCAGACGCTCTATCCCGGAGACAGAGCACGACAGTAGAATGGGAGCTCAAGCAACCCATTTTTAACCAAATGATTGCAGAGCTCTCCCATCCACAAGTGGATCTGTTTGCATCCGAGGAGACTCACAAACTCCCTCTATACCTCACCCGCCGGACGAAAACGCCGGCAGGGGGGCCAGACGCCCTAGTGACAGACTGGAACAGATGGAGCTCCATTTATCTGTTTCCGCCGCCAGACGCGTCACTAATGTGCCACGTAGTGAACAAACTACGAGATTATCGAGGCTTAGTCTCGCTAGTCGCGCCCCTGTGGCCGGCGCAGTTGTGGTACCAGCAATTAAAGACGTGGTGCCCGCACCCGGTGTCACTCCTGGTCGGGTATTTCCACTTAGACACGATTGGCAACCTAGCGACCTCGCTGACTTTTGCATTATGGACATTCAGGAGGCCAAGTGGCTAGCACCATACGGTAGAGATGTGACCAATAAATTATTAAATCAATATACTCAGTCTACGAAACGACAGTATCAATCACATTGGCAAGCCTTTACTTCTTGGATCATTAGAACAGAACAGACTGTGCCCTCAGTAGCATTAGTTTTCAATTATTTAAATTATCTGTTTGAGCAGAAACATTTATCTGTGGTAACGTTAAAAAATCACTTAACTGCAATTAGAGTGCCCTTTTTAGACCTTACAGGTCTCTCCATACCGGTGGCGGAGGAAACAGGTTTTATGAGGGCATGTTTTAAACTCCGCCCACCTCCCCGTCAGCTCATGCCTACTTGGTCTCTGGACAAGGCATTGTGTTTACTTCACTCTCGTCTGTACCAAAATACTGCAGATTTTGCATTACTCTTAAAAAAGGCTGTATTCCTTTTGGCTTTGGCCACCGGGAACAGAGTGTCTGAGCTGGCGGCGATGAGCAACACACCTAATTGCCTTAGGTTTGGTAGACTTAATGAATGTATTCACATTGCACCTTCCCCGGGATTTGTAGCCAAGAATGAGCACAGTGCACACGTGTTTTCTGAGTTCACGGTGCCGGCGTTAAAAAGGGGAAAGGTGCATCATAATCTATGTCCAGTGCAAGCTCTAACCAAATATTTGAGAGTGGCTCCTCTAAACCCCCAAGGTGCTTTATGGGTAGCGAGTACGAGTAAACGCTTACTGAAACGGAGATTAGCTTCTCTTCTGGTCGAAGTCATTAAAGAGAGTAATCCCGGCGTTGTGGGTAGGGCCCACGATTTACGCAAATGGGCAGCCTCTTTACGTTTCCTGAAGAATTTTTCAGTAGAAGATATTTCGTCCACACAGTTGTGGGCGTCTAATCATACGTTTTTGACTAGATACTTGTCAGTTGCTCTAGACAAACCTTCCTTACCATGTATAGCTTTAAGGCAGA
This sequence comes from Paralithodes platypus, assembly GCA_032716605.1. Taxonomy (NCBI): domain Eukaryota; kingdom Metazoa; phylum Arthropoda; class Malacostraca; order Decapoda; family Lithodidae; genus Paralithodes; species Paralithodes platypus. The sequence continues at coordinate 20,047,024 of CM064580.1, read as the reverse complement.
GGGTCTAGGTGGCCCTTCAGTCACTTTTGTTTACTTTAAGGAAAAGGGGGGGGGGGGGTGCAGTCGGTGTAACATAGGACACCCTAGACCCCGCCGGAGTGTAAGAGCTGTGATACAATTTATGGTTAATGTGATATGAAAATTTCTCTGTGAGAAATTGTGCTAGTACAATGTTAGTACAAAACAACGGGGTTGTTATAGTAGTTTTAGCTGTGAAAGCAATTTAGTATTAAACAGTGGAGATCTTTTGCAAATTATCTCCACGATTATTTTGGGGTTTATTATGTGCACATGTAAACTTATAACTTGTTATTTTTGTCACCACTCGTTGAGTGGGGTGCCTTTGTAACTACAGATCTGTTCACAGAATCTTCAGAGTTACCCTTTTTTGTCAAGCAGGCTTCTTTGAAGCACGCACCTGCCTGAACCCCTTTCTTGTATATATATGGGCTGCGCCGTATTTAAATATATTTTCAAAGTAAGAATACTATGTGGTTGTTTGATTATCTGCTTTTCTAGAGTTATGATATGATTACGAATGTCCCCCTCCAGTCTTAGAAATCAGGCATGTTCGTCAATGATGGAGGGGCCACTAATAAATTATAGGTTTGACTCCTGTAAGGAGATAAAGAAAACCTAATATTTAGTAGTGGCCCCGTAATCATTGACGACTGGGGCCCTCCCGACCATCCCCTTCCCATTCGTTGATGTATTAAGGATTTTGGTTTACTTGATATGTCAGTGAAGGAAGAATTACGCCTGAATCAGCGTCTGGTCAAAGATCCACACAAGTACATCCACGATATGATGGAAAGCTTATTGGATAGTTATTCTTATTTTCTTTTTGTTTTTATTTTTTACAAAGTTTTTTCGTAGTGAGAACCCAATTCATAATGACTGAAGCCATGAGTGAGGTCGTGTGCGCTCATGATGAAGGCTCCTCAGATTTTAAATGCTCTGCGCGGTAGATTCAAACTACGGCGGATTAGTGTTTGAAGAGGATGCCTTTATGTAAATAGGCATGTTCGTCAATGATTACGGGGCCACTACTAAATATTAGGTTTTCTTTATCTCCTTACAGGAGTCAAACCTATAATATTGTTTTCAATTCCATTGCATTAGAAATGATTCAAAGATTACAAAAAGTCCAAATAAGACATAGTTATGTTAATGTATAAGGGAGTTACGTAGATGCATTAGAGAGATAGATAGATAGAAAGAGAGTTACAGAGGGGGAGTGAGCGATAAACACGAACTATTATGAGACGGACTTAATTGGTTCTGAAAAGACAAGATAGATAGAAAGAGAGTTGCAGAAGGGGAAGTGAGCGATAAACACGAACTATTATGAGACGGACTTAATTGGTTCTGAAAAGACAAGATAGATAGAAAGAGAGTTGCAGAAGGGGAAGTGAGCGATAAACACGAACTATTATGAGACGGACTTAATTGGTTCTGAAAAGACAAGATAGATAGAAAGAGAGTTGCAGAAGGGAAAGTGAGCGATAAACACGAACTATTATGAGACGGACTTAATTGGTTCTGAAAAGACAAAGGAGACATTTTTATTGACTCTTTTTCATGTTATTATTTGTGTGCTAGAAGGATAATATTGTTTTCAATTCCATCGCATTAGAAATTATTTATAGATTACAAAAAGTCTAAATAAGACATAGTTATGTTAATGTATAAGGGAGTTAGTTAGATGCATTAGAGAGATAAATAGATAGAGAGAGAGTGGCTAGGGGCGAGCGAGCGATAAAGTACTAACATATACGAGACGGACTTATGTTTCTGAAAGACAAAGGAGACATTTTTATTTACTCTCTTTTTCATTTTATTATTTGTGTGTTAGAAGGGTAATATTGTTTTCAATTCCATCGTATTAGAATTGATTCATAGATTAAAAAAAGACCAAATAAGACAAGGTTATATATATGTATAAGGGAGATAGATGCATTAACCCTTCCTACCGGGGCTGTCTTACCCAATGGCGGTCGCCCCTACCCGGGCGAAATGGCTGAAAAACGTCTAGGCCTAGGCTACCGTATTTATGTTTATTTTCACTGCTAGAACTTTCCCACTCATCTATAATCGTAGTGCGGTTTTCAATCTGTATTTTGGCATTGAGTAGAGCTCTGTAAGTCAACTGGTTCAGTTGTGATGACGATTTCAGTGGAGCCAATATTGCAGAGATGTTGCCAATATGGGGGCTTTTCAGACACTAATTTCGTCATGACGTCAGAACAATAACATTGAGGAGTCTTCTCCTTCTTGTTTTCGGAGGTGCGGTGACGAACGCTTGGGTTTGTTGACATACGTCGTACGCACGGCGTTCAGACCAAGCTTAATTAGGCTATTAAGCTGCTGCCTTAGGTAAGGCATACCGGGTAGCGGCCCTTCTTTCGAGCTGTCCTTACCTAAGGCAGATCGGGTAGGAAGGGTTAAATAGATAGATAAAAAAAAAAAAAAAAAAAAAAAAAATCTCAATTTCTCTGGTGACGCGGACTTTCCTCTTCTAATTCGGAATTTTCCCTCTCTTAAGTCGGACATAAGTCGGACTTTGGACATCTCGGATTTTCGGTCATCTCGGACTGGGTCTCCCCCCAAATAGTCCGAGATAGCGAGGGTTTACTGTACTGTACTGTAATTACAAACCTCGTAAAAAACGTTTTTCCCATTAGGCTAGGCCTATCCAACGATCTTAAGATACGTCGCCCGATAGTGGGGAGGGCTATGAAGGTCAGGGAAAATGAGGGGTTAAATGCATAAAACAGCGATAATAGCGCATTTAAGCAAAACTTGGCTCAGGTTTTAAGGTTTTTAAAAGGCTTAAAACCCTAGCCAAGTTTTGGCAAAAGTTGGCTCGGATATTGCGAGTTTGTAGCCTAGAGTAAAAAAAAGGGAACGAGTTGTGTTACCGGTACCGGGCGTACGTCGTGTAAACACGTGAGTTGATGTCAAACAGCTGGGATAGGTTAGGTTAGGCTAATGTCCATTCAAAGGGGTATAGTAAACACTAGTGACTAGGATATACCCGGTCAGAGGTAGGTGATACGCCCGATAACACAACTCTTGCCAAAAAAAGACAGTGACGTTAGCGGCTCGCTGGTGTAGTGACTAGCGTCTTGGACTTCCACCCAGAAGGTCCCTGCGCTCAGCGCAGTAAAGGTTTTTCACAAGCACTGAGTCGTTACCGTCCCTCATGAGCAAGGGGATGGGGTAGTACAGTAGGGTCTCGTAAGATGCGAGTTTATGGTCGATGGATGCGACCGCATCTTACGATTTCGCATCTTACGATACACGTAGCTTATGGGAAAAACGTCCCGCCTAAGGCTCGCATTTAAAAAAAAATGTACGCATCTTGAGGTTTCTCCTCGGATTTAGCCCACTTTGAGCCTCCGATTCGCAAATTATGGTCAGTCTCGCATCTTAAAATAATTTATTTTATTATTTGGGGTCCTCGCATCTTATGCGAATCGCATCTTCTGATCTCGCATCTTACAAGACCCTACTGTACTACAGGACCCCAATGGAAATACACCTAATAAGGTCCCTGGATCGCGCCCACGCTCGGCGCAGTAAAGGTTTTTTACAAGGGGATGGGGTAGTACTACAGGACCCCAATGGAAATACGCCTAATCGGCCTTATTGGGCTATCCTTAGCTGGCTTAGTACGCGCTAGTTTTAAGAATTATTATTATTATTATTATTATTATAGTTGGATATGGTATGGGAGGGAGAAGAAGAAAAGTAGTGGAGGAGGAGGTGGGGATCAGGAGGTCAGAAGTGTCGGAAGCCATGAAAAGAGTGAAGTTGGGGAAAGCACCAGGAACAGATGGAGTGTGTGGGGAAATGTTGAGGTATGGTGGTGAGATAGTGATCGAATGGGTATGGAAAATGTGCAAACTAGCATGGGAGAAGAGGAGTGCACCCGATGACTGGAAGACTGGCATAATAGTTTCCTTATATAAGGGCAAAAGGGAAAGAGGAGTGTGTGGTAACCACCAAGGAATATGTCTTCTAAGTGTAGTAGGGAAGGTATACAGTAGGGTAGTGATTGAGAGAGTGAGAGTGAGAACGGAGAAATGGATAGGCGATGAGCAGGGAGGTTTTAGGAAGGGAAGAGGATGTGTAGATCAGATTTTTACCCTGAATTGTGTTGTGGAGAAATATCTGGAGAAGAAACAAACGGTGTACCGGTATGTTGCCTTTATGGACTTGGAGAAGGCCTATGACAGAGTGGATAGAGAAGGTTTGTGGAAAGTACTTAGAATATACGGAGTAGATGGCAAGTTGCTGAAAGCAGTGAAGAGTATGTATGAGGGTGCAAAGGCGGCAGTACGTGTGGAGAGTGAGCAGAGCGAGTTCTTTGACCTGAAGGTTGGTTTGAAACAGGGGTGTGTGATGTCCCCGTGGTTGTTTACTGTATATATGGATAGAGTCATGAAAGAAATACTATCAAGAGCAGTGGATGTTGGTGTATCACTGAAAAGGGAAGGAAATGAGTGGAAGCTGCCTATACTGCTGTTTGCGGATGATACAGTTCTGATGAGTGGTAATGAAAGGGAACTGCAGGGTTTGGTAAATGAGTTTGGAACAGTGTGCAAAAAACGGAATTTGAAGGTAAATGAGGGGAAGAGCAAGGTTATGGTATTCGAAAGGGGTGAAGTCATAGAGTGTGAGGTGAAGTTGAATGGTCAGGCTATGGAGATCGTCAGCTCTTTTAAGTATCTGGGCAGTGTGTTGAGCAAAGATGGGACTGTGAATGAGGAGGTGCGGGAGAGGGTGCAACAGGGGAAGGGGGTTGTAGGAACGTTGAAAGCAGTAACAAGAAATAGGGTGGTCAGTATGGAAGTGAAGAAGTCCTTGCATGACAGTGTGGTAATCCCGACACTAACTTACGGAAGCGAAGCATGGACGTTCGGGAAGAGACTTAGACCAAGAGTGAGAGCGGTGGATATGAGTTACTTGAGAAGTGCGTGCGGAGTTACATGGAGGGATAGACAGACGAATGAGGAAGTAAGAAGGAGGTGTGATGTGGAGGTAGATGTGCTGGAAAGTGTGAAAAGGAACAACTTGAGATGGTTCAGCCATATGGAACGTATGAAAAGCGAGAGATTGACTAAGAGGGTGTACGAGAGCGAGGTGGAAGGACAGAGAGGGAGAGGTGCACCGAAGGAGAGGTGGAAGGATGGAGTGAGGAAGTATATGAATGAAGGCAGTGCTGGTTGGGAGGAGGGGCGTCGACTGACTGGGGACAGAGGTGCATGGGGGCGGTTCGTTCGTGGCCACCCCTTCGGGGATTGCGGCGTCAGGCAATAGATAGATAGATAGATTATTATTATTATTATTAGGCTAGGGTAAAACACCGATATAAGTACCGCCGGTCAAGGAAAGTACCAATTTTCATTTGCACATTACGCATATAAAAACTTTCTCTATACAACTTGCATTGGTATATTCATAAAGAGCACACTCTAAACTATCTACAGTCGGTCCTCCGGTAACGCGCGTTTTGGAAACGCGGATTTGGTGGCACGCGGTACACCTCAAATATCCAAAATTTTGCTAACACGGTCAACACTTACACTGATGCGGGGTCTAGCCGGGCGCCGAACATTTACTCCCGACTGTCATCATTTACCGATGCTCATATCTCTGCAAATAAATGGCCTAACCAAGTTTTTATGCATACCGGAGGTAGATATGGTCGTTGCCGTGCATTGGGTGAAGACTAGAACACTACATTGTGTAGTTATTGTGTGAGGTGAGAATAATTACCGAAACACACGTATGTTATTGTTGTTTGGCTATGTCGAGTGAGTGTGTGTGTGTGTGTTGTTGTTGTGTGCAATGCGTAGCTAGGCTATCTCGGCCGCCGAACCATTACTCCCGACTTTCGTCATTTACCGATGCTCATATCTCTGCAAATAAATGGCCTAACCAAGTGTTTATGCATACCAGAGGTAGATATGGTCGTTGCTGTGCGTTGGGTGAAGACTAGAACACTCTATATTGTGTAGTTATTGTGTGAGGTGAGAAATATAAGACGGCGAGTTAGGCGGGAATTCCGAAGTTCCGATTTTCGCCATTTACCGATGCTCATATCTCTGCAAATAAATGGCCTAACCAAGTTGTTATGCATACCAGAGGTAGATATGGTCGTTGCCGTGCGTTGAGTGAAGAGTAGACCATTCTAAAATGTGTAGTTATTGTGTGAGGTGAGAAATATGATGGCGGGATTTCAGAGCTTCGATCGAAAATGGCGGCACTGCTGTGACTCTCCTTAACTAGCCTAGCCTAAACAAAATATTTATTCAGAGGTAACTCCTTAGACAGGGGAAATTATTGGGGTTTGAAAATGCTCGATCAAGTCATGAAAGTCAGCGAAAGGTCTTTGAATGCATGATCAGGGAAAGTGTTGCTATCAGCGACATGCAGTTTGGATTTATGCCGGGATGTGGCACAACTGATGCTATATTCACTCTTAGGCAGATGCAAGAGAGGTATAGTACTTAGAGAAAAACAGGGAGTTATACCTAGTTTTTTGTAGATCTGGAGAAGGCCTTTGACTGGGTGCCCAGGGAGGTAGTGCAATGGGCTATGAGAAAACTTGGATTAGAAGAGTGGCTGGTGCGTGTGATAATGAGAATGTATGAGGGGTCACGGGCAGCAGTTAGAGTAAACGGGGGCCTGAGCGAAGAGTTCCCAGTGAAGGTTGGAGTTCACCAAGGTTCAGCTCTGAGTCCATTACTGTTTGTTTTAGTCCTTGAGGCTCTGTCAAGGGAATTTAGGACAGGACTCCCATGGGAGATGTTATATGCAGATGATCTAGTTCTTATTGCAGATAGTGCGCAGGAAGCAGAGGCGAAGTTCAAAAGATGGAGGGAAGGTATGGCAAATAAGGGTCTAAGAGTTAATGTAGATAAAACAAAGGTCATGATTAGTGGAGTAGGGCGTGGAATTATGGAAAGAAGCGGCGACTATCCATGCGCAGAATGTGGGAAGGGGGTGGGAAGTAATTCAATGTAATGTTGCATCTGTAGTGACTGGGTACACAAGAGATGTAGTGGAGCTAGAGGACCTTTGACAAGAATCATAGACTTTGAATGTGCAGGGTGCAAGGGAGATCTTGTATTAAATGACCCGCCTGTCAGTGTTGATTTCGACAGTGTAACGCTGGATTTTTTTTTTTTTTTTTTTATGTGATTGAGGGAGGCAAAAGGCAGAACTGCCTATAGCGAGTGCCTACCCTATACTGTAGTTGAAAGAGTGACAGGGCCAAAATCAAGGGACGTTCGAGCCAAAATGCCTGTGTGAATAAGTTCTGCTACCTGGGCGATACGGTTTCCGCCGGAGGTGGCGCTGAAGCTAGCTCCATTGCTAGAGTCAGAAGTGGCTGGGGAAAGTTTAGAGAGCTGTTGCCACTCCTGACCATGAGAGGGCTCCCACCCCACCTTAAAGGGAAGGTGTACACCTTGTGTGTTAGGAGCGTGATGACCGATGCCTCGGAGACGTGGCCGGTTAAAGCAGAGGATGTCAATAGAATGGAACGGAATGAGAAGAGAATGGTGAAATGAATGTGTGGGGTTAATCTTAGGGACAGGGTATCGAGCAAGGAATTGAGAACGCGTCTGGGCATTAGGAGTGTCAGTGAAGTGATGCGCATGAGCCGACTTGGTTGGTTTGGACATGTGGAGAGAATGGATGATCAGAACTGGGTGAAGAAATGCCGGACTGTGAACGTGGGGGTATCTGCGCGTAGGGGTGGGCCTAGAATGACGTGGGCTCGGGTACTCCGGTCCAATCTCAAAATAAAGAACTTGACAACAGAGGCACTGGAAAGCTGCCATTTAGGACGTGAGACTGTAACCACATTCTCAGTGGACAAAACGGTCTTTAAACTTGTATGTATGTATGTAAGCTAAGCATGCAACCACAACCAGGGACCCCCAAGAAACAACAATGACAAGAACACGCTGCCCAGGATCAACGAGAGAAAACGAACTCGGAGGGGAAGCTGCGATAGCCACCCAGACACACACGTGGACCACCAGGACTCCAGCAACTCTATGAAAATACGCCATCAACCCCTTCAGTGTGCCCCTGTGTTATCTAGTAATCAAAGAAAAGGAAATATGAAGAGACTCAGCGTGAATCGTGACCAAGTGTGTTGTGCCGAGTCAAGGGAAGAGAGAGAGAGAGACGACCGTGCCCTACAGTTATTTCGGCCCGAGCCTACCTGGGAGGTGTGAAATCCCAAGCTCTGTAGTCAAGAACCAGGACAAATAAAACTACACCAGTGTGCTCCAACGTCGCTCTACCAGTGCCTATTCTCTCTACTAAATCATGTAAGTGTTTCTTTTGTTCGTAATGGTAACGATGATTGTTGTGAGGGTCTAGACTGAGGTATGATAAGGTTCACTAAGTGTTAATGTAAAGTAAAGAAGATTTTCCATTCTTCCCTTCTTTGTTTATTATTCGTTGCTCTGCTTCGGGAGAACAATACACATATCTATCGGGCTGAAAACGTTTATATACTTCTTCGGATACAGGCTCCTGTATTTATTGATGTGGAAATATACAAAGGTTTATCTGGTTATAAATACTTACACTTACACGTCAACTTGAATGCTTACCCAGACCTTAGTTTATACGCTACGTGTTATCAGGGTACAAGTCCAATAGTGATAGTTCAAGTCGCGAGTAATTGCTCCTCAGTCACATATTTCTGACTATTACATTTATTACAAGTTTATGAATCAATAATTCATATTTATGACTCTATGAGTTAATTCAGTTTAAATACTTATTCAAGTCACTCTGACTTATTGTTCGTTTATAAATCAAATACTGTCCTATTGTCCATACTCTCAGTGCTATGCTTAGGCTACTGTATAACATCGCAGTAACTATTATTTACTCTTTTCCAAGCCATATTTGAGAGCTTGTATATTTATATCAGGACTTTATTTATTGTGATTTGAGACTTATCCTCTCTTTGTGTTATTATTCATATGTTCAGTTGTAACATTATTATTCTCTATACATGAATGTTATGTTTACTTTTCCAGACATATTGAGATTGTACCCTAGCTATTAAGGAATAAAACCTGTTAAAACCTTTCATGTGTATTTTGTGTCCATTGCTTATTACTAGAGTGTTGCTATATAGAAGTTAAGGTTAGTCTTTACCCAGCGGAGAGGTATCTCAGTTGATGATTAGTGCTGATTCCTAAGTTGGAAATCGCAAGCAGATTATCTCATGTTTTCTTATAAACGTGGCATAACACTGGTGGCAGCGGTGTCTTAACTCGGAAAGACAACCTTCGTTTCTATATCTCACTCAATATAATCAATACACAAGCATCATTGCCGGGAAATCACTTGAAATTATTCCTTTCCAGCCAGAGGACCATGATATTCACACCTATCTCGAAGTGGTGAAGCCCGTGCTTGACATTGTGTTTAAACATTTTGAAACTTCAAAGATTCACACGGTAGTAATGAAGTTGGGACGGTATATGTCCCTCGTTTCCGGTTATGTGTGTGACACCCACAATTTAACCTGAACTCAATTTGAAAAATACACCAAGAGTGCTATAAGTCTGTCTCAAGGGAAAATCATTGCAAACCAGCAGTTTCACAGTGTTCAGTTTTCAGGAAACTTAGATGCTACAATTAGCCAGTTGCACAAGCTAGTAGTTACAGCTTTCCCAAGTGAATCTGCGGCCGCAAGAAAAAAGAACGTGTTCAGTGCTTTACTTTGTGTATTACCAGTGTGAGTAAGGGATCATTTTGCCATCACAGAACCGAAGGGGTATGACGAGGACCTACCGATTATCCGGCAAATCCTGGCACTTCACAAAAGCCAGGAAAAGGACAAAATTGCCGCAATACGTCGAGCCACCACCCAACCTCAACACTCTTCTGCCTCTTCTGCACCTGCTTTCCTTCATCGTTCTGCAGACAAGATGGAAGATTGGGCCCGGGTCAGGCCCTCAGATTGGAAACCTCTGTCCTCCCTCAAAAAGTAATTCACCGAGCTAGTCAACCGTCGTCTCAAACTTCCTCAGTTTTGGGGCAAGATCCGCTGGATCAAACCACGACGTGTTGCCACCATCACAGAAGACGGATCTACAGGGATCGACGCCGCCGCAGAAGAAGGACGACCAGAAGACACCCACTTGATCCCTTGTCATTAACGTAACCAAGAAACCTAAGCTAGACCTAGTACACTGGATACAAGACTAACCTTTACATGCCAGTTAAGGGGGCCTTCATCTTATGGTGGAGGAAACAAAGAATATGCCCCACGCATCCTACTGCGTGTCATACAAGGCGACTAATAGGGGGAATGGGGGTAGATTGTAGGCACCAATCGAACAGGGCTATACCCAGGAGAGGTTGTAGGCATTTGATAAGGAGTCGCTGCATGGAACTCCTGTTTCATTTGCTTGGCCTGTCTTACTGATTATCTTTGTGCCTCACTTACACAGAGTAATCCAGCTAGCTCTCACAAACACCTCCTCCTCCTATCTACTTCACTACACTAAACATGCAGACCACACTTCCTTCTTCCACACCAAATTCTAGACCAGCCTCGGAGTCCCCAGGGTAGGGGGGGGAGGGGGGGGGGGGCATAAATGACCCCACACCCGCCCGACCTTCCCCTGATGACCCCGCAAAATTACCTGGACCTCGGCCTGTTACTCTGTCTATTAACTTTTGCAACATTCACAGACTTTCCTCTTATTTTCCCTCTGTTGAACACCATCTCTCCTCCTACAAACATGATCTTCTTTTCCTCACCGAAACTCAGGTGTCTGAAGCAACTGCCAGCAGCCCCTTCTCTGTATCCTCCTACTCTCTCTATCCTAGTTTCAAAGCCAAAGGCGGATGTTGAGCATACTTGCACAACAAACTCATTTGCTCTCGTGTTCCCGATTTCGACTCCTCTGAATTCTCACCTTTATGGCTCAAACTTTCCTGTCATTCTCTTACTAAATATTTCTGTGCTGTCTATCTTTCCCCTAACTCTACTGACTTTTCCAAATTCTTTGACTATCTAAACTCTACAGTGGAACACATTCTATCCATTTTTCCTTTCTCAGAAATCTCCATCTTAGGAGATTTCAACGTTCACCACCGCCAATGGCTCTCCTCTCACACTACTGACCAACCTGGTGAACAAACCTACGTCTTTTCTATCCTAAATGACCTAGAGCAGTTAGTTCAGCAACCCACCCGTATCGCCTCGGAAATCGGCCCAACATTCTTGACTTGTTTCTAACTTCTAACCTTTTTCTTTTACTGTCAATCTTTTCTTTCTTTTGGGCTCCTCCGACCATAAACTTATCTCTGTCATCTGTCCTATCTCTCCAGTACGGCCACCCGATCCTCCTAGCTGGCGGCGCTTGTGGCACTTTGGCGCCGCCGACTGGGAGGCTCTCCGGCAGTACTTCTTTGATTTCCCATGGAATTATTTCTGCTTCCGTGGCCGGGGACCCTCGGAGAGTGCTGAACGCACTACCGAGGTAATCCTATCGGGCATGGAATCATACACTCCATTTTCTTTCTCTCAGTCTAATGCAAAAAAATCTTGGTTTACTCACGCTTGTTCTACTGCTGTCCGCAACAAAACAGTACCGACGCCTTAAAACTCAAGAATCTCATTCTTCCTATGGTTCTGCCCGGAATCAAGCCAAATCTGTTCTTCGCCTTGCCAAGCACTCTTTCATCAATAATAAATGCACTGAACTATTCAACTCTAGCTCTTCCCCAAGCTTTCTGGCATCTAGCCAAAAACCTCTCCAACAATTTTTCTTCCTCGTCTTTCCCTCCCCTTTTCCACTCTGATGGCACAACCATCACTTCTTCCTCTGACAAAGATGAACTCTTTGCTCAAACTTTTGTTAGAAACTCCACCTTAGATGATTCCGGTGCTATTCCTCCCACTCCTCTTCCCTACTTATGCCTAATATCCTAATCTCTTCTAAAGATGTACTTTCTACCCTCTCTGGGCTTAATACTAAAGTGGGTATCACACTGGGCCAAAGTACTTTCTACCCTCTCTGGGCTTAATACTAAAGCGGGTATCACACTGGGCCAAATTCTCTCCATTCTCCGATCTCCAGTCTCCGTTTTCGGCAAGTAGCGCCGACAAATCCTATCACACACGCCAAGCATCCTGGCTACACAAGTGCGGGAGTCTCCGACACAACAATAACAATGTCCCACCTTACCCTATATTGGTCTGTTTCTATTAATATGGATTTACATCTACAATTATAATGCATATGACTCAATCTACACGTTAGTGTAATTACTTTTTATATTTGAAGCTTATATGAGGAAATATTTTGAACTTTTCGGAGGTTTTCGAATGTTTTCAATTCATACCAATTGCCGTGGCATATAGAAGAGTGGTTATTTAGCTGCAAGTGGTGTAGCTATTTTAGCATTAATTCACCTTGAAAATTGTTTATGTCTACCAGCAGCCCTTCTCACAATCAAGACACTTAATTTTGTAGCAAAATATATATTTCGATCGTTATAGTGTGGTGTTTCACTTCAACTGTAGAATAATATGGATTGATATTGACAAATTTTGTGTAATAGGACCCAATCTATATGCTAATGTTGCTATGTTTTGCGTTTGAAGCTTATATAAGTAGCTATGAGTAAGTTTTTCGCAATATATAGGCTACAGCCTGACGGCGCCCCTGTCGTTACCTCAGCACTAAGCGATCGTTTATATTGTGCTGTTTCACCTACAGTATAATTTAGAGTAATGTGGATTTCTATCGACAATTATATTTCAATATGACTCAATCTACAAGTTTGCGTTATTATTTTTTATATTTGGAGCATATATGAGGAAATATTTTGAACTTTTCGGAGGTTGTAGAATGGTTGGTATAATCCTGTGTAGCGGGTAGACCTGTATTTATCTCAATAATTTGGTAATTTTACAATATATTTTTACATTTTACATTCATAAATAGTCCACTAATATACTAGGTTAGGTTAGGTTAGGCTAGGTTAAATATATTGTTCAATGATTCTTAGTAAATAGGCATCTGAAAAACAGTTCCTCCCGCTATACAGGATCTTACCGAATGTTTTCGCTTCATACCAATCGCCGTGGCGTAGGTAGGAAGTGGTTATTTAGCTGCAAGTGGTGTAACTATTTTAGCATTAATTCACTTAGTTTATGTCTATCCGCAGCCCTTCTCACAATCAAAACACAATTATGTAGCAAAATCTATATTTCGATGTCATATACTTGAGATATCAATGAGAGTAAATGCGAGCTGTAAAGAGGCTGACAATTTACCTCCGTCAAAAAACGGTGCTTCCCACCCAGTGCGGGCAGCATCTTAGCTCCGTCAAACGGTGAGATTTGTGCCGGAGAATGGCGGTAGCTCCATTTTTTGCGGTAGAATGGCGAGAATTGGCCCAGTGTGATACCCCCTTAAGAAGGCATACGGTCCAGACGGTGTTCCTCCTGTTGTACTAAAAAAAACTGTGCTTCCGTGCTGACTCCCTGCCTAGGCAAACTCTTTCGTCTCTGTCTCTCCTCTAACGTCTTCCCTTCATGCTGGAAGTTTGTTATCATTCAACCTGTCCCGAAGAAGGGTGACTGCTCTCATCCCTCCAACTACCGTCCAATTGCTCTCATATCTTTTATCTCTAAAGTTTTTGAAACTATTCTTGCTTCCAAATTTCTTAAGCATTTCTCTTCTCATAATCTACTTTCAGATCGCCAATATGGCTTCCTCAAGGGTCGCTCTACTGGTGATCTTCTTTCATATCTTACTAACTCTTGGTCATCCTCCTTTCGGGACTTCGGTGAGACCTTTTCTATTGCGCTAGACATATCGAAGGCCTTCGATAGAGTCTGGCACAAACCTTTCATTTCTAAACTACCCTCCTTCGGTTTCTATCCCTCCATCTGTGCCTTTGTCTCTAATTTCCTTTCCGGCCATTCCATAGCTGCGGTTGTGGATGGCCAACTTCCTCATCCTATCAACTCCGGTGTTCCTCAGGGCTATGTCCTATCTCCTATTCTCTGTCTAATTGTCATAAATGATCTTCTCAACTGTAACTCCAGTCCCATCCATTCATACGCAGACGACTCTACCTTACACTACTAAATTAGTTTCCCAGAACGCCCCAGCCAGCAATCCCTCAAAGACAAACGTAATGAAGCCATACAACACTTAAGGTCCTGATGTGGCGGCGTCTACGCCGTGGGACCACCTCCCGGAGCTGCCAACCGCGGATGGCTGCCGACCCTCCACGGCCGGAGACAAGATCAATCGACCAGTAGAGGACAACCGGATGCCGGCCGCGGGGAGCAGTTTCGGGAGCCAAACCGTCACAACTATCCCCTGCCCCCTCCCTGGGGGCACGGGTCCTTGGAGCGGCTTCGGTCGCGCCGGGAATTTCCACACCTCTCACACCACACACACACATCACACAGTTTTTCCTACACCGAGAAATGACTCTCCGGCTGTCATTTCTCGAAGACTTCTTCTAGCCGGAGACATTGAGAGCAACCCAGGACCCACGTACACATACATATGTCCAACTTGCTCAAAACCCATCACTTCGAGTCGCCACACTAAGGGTTCAGTTCTCTGCAATGCATGCAGGAACTGGACCCACTTCACCTGTACAACACTTGCCTCCAAGAAACACTACACGAACACCTGGACCTGTTCCTCATGCCCCTCCCTCTTCCAGTCAAATCCCTCGCCTAAAACCCGTCCACCTCTCCTCCCCAACCCACCTAGCCTTTTCATATCATCCACTCCCCCCCCTAAAACCCGTCCACCTCTCCTCCCTAACCCACCTAACCTCCCCATACCATCCATATCCTCAACTCAATACCACACCCCATCCTAATCCATTCCAACCCCCATCTCCTGCTCCCCAATCCCCACCCCCACCTCACCCATCCCAACCTCCAGCCCCTCCCTCACCCCCACCCTCACCCCCACCCCATCCTCGTGCAGCAGCACCCAACATACATCGTGCACATAACATTAACATTCTCCAATTGAACATAGATGGCATTAACACAAAGAAACACAAACTCTCACACTTCATCAAACAACACAACATACACATTGCCATCTTACAAGAAACAAAACTCCACACATCACAAAAAACACCCACATTTCATAATTTCACCACCATCAGACAAGACCGGGCTGTCGGCGGGGGCGGTGGCCTCATCACCCTGGTACACAATGAAATATCATACATAGTAACCAGTGTACAAACCAAATCCCTCCTCCCCCCAAATGATAACACAACAGAAATACAATCAATTAAAATACGCACTGGCAACAAATCCAACATAACCATCATAAACACATACATCCCTCCCCAAACATCCCCATCAGTACCAAATGAATACAGACCACACTTACAACACATCACAAACACCCCACACATCATCCTGGGTGGTGACTTCAACGCCAAGACGTCGGCCTGGTTTGTCAACAACCCCGACACAGACAGAGGGCTGGTACTACAAAACCAAACAGATAACCTCATCATCCTTAACGACATCCATCAACATACCCATATTCCTCACCAAGCCCTCTATAACCCATCATCTCCAGACATCACCTTTTGCTCCCCAGAACTCGCCCCCACAACATCCTGGAGGGTGGTCAGAACCTTAGGCTCTGACCACCTCCCGATCATTATCACCACCAAAACCAGACTCACCCCAGCTAGCCACAAACACACATACACCAATTATAAAAGAGCTAACTGGGAAGCATTTACAAATGAGACAGAACAACACTTCACAACTCTAAACAGTACACCCATCACTAACATCAACAATGCTGTACACATACTCAATAAAACTATCCAAAACGCTGACAAGAAACACATTCCAAGAGGTAACAGAAAAAGACACAACCCCAACTTCACACCAGAAATTCAAGACCTCATCAGACAACGCGACACACTGAAACACTCCCCAGCACCCCACACACAAGACATCACACAACAAATTCAAGCACTCAACACCCAAACTAACAACAAAATACAAGAACAACAAAAACTAAATTGGAATAACTTCCTACAAACACTTGATCACAAAACAAACCCCAAAAAACTCTACAAAACACTAAACAGCATCACACTTTCCAACAGCAACACAACACAATCACATGCTGCAATCACAACAACAGACTCTACTCCTTCATGTAAACAACAAGCAAACACTCTCATCAATCACTTCTCACATGTCAGCCACCTAAAACCTCACAAAGACAACCGACGTGTCATCCGACGTAAGAGACAATTCCCCACAGACCCTGACTATACACCCTTCACCAATCACCAGACAAAGCATATCATCAACAATCTCAAGCACTCACCTGCCTGTGGCCTAGACAACATAAGCAACATACACCTCAGACACCTGGGACCACAAGGCATACAAGCACTCACTAACATATCAAACTACAGCTATTCACACAACACAATACCAGACATTTGGAAGCATGGTATCATCATCACATTCCCCAAAGCCAACAAAGACCCCACGCTACCCTCCTCGCACCGCCCCATCACACTCCTTTGCTCCCCCTCCAAAGTCATGGAACGCCTAGTATTACAACTAATTACACCCGACCTACCCCTAGCTCCAACACAACATGGCTTTAGGCCACTGCACTCCACAAACACTCTTCTCACAGACCTTACACAAAGAGCTTTTGACGGCATCAACTCAGCTAGACCACCACACAGATCACTATTAGCCACACTCGACATTAGTAAAGCCTTCGATGCCATCCCCCGCCACAACCTAACAAACAAAATCTACAACACAAACATGCACAACAACACAAAAAGGTGGCTGGCCAACTTCCTAGCAGGCAGATGTGCACACGTATCTTTTGCCGGTCAGTCATCTAAAATCAGAAACTTTCCAAACGGAGTCCCACAAGGATCCGTCCTATCGCCCGCACTCTTCAATCTGTACATGCACGATATAACTACACCCAATACGCCCCAAATAAACTTAGCCTCCTATGCAGATGACATAACACTCACATGCACACACCATGACCCAAGAAGAGCAACAGATCTCCTTCAACCCTATCTCAACACGCTACATGGCTGGTGCACTACAAACAGACTTAATCTCGCTCTAGCCAAATCCACCGCAACCCTGCTCACAAGCTGGACAGGTGAACACGAATACATCCCTCAACTCACCATAAACAACACACCCCTAACACATACACACACACCCAAAATCCTAGGAGTAACATATGATACTCATATGACATTCAAACAGCACACCACAAACATTAAAAAGAAACTGACACCCAGACTTAACGTCCTCAGGTCACTTGCTCACACAAAATTTGGACACAACAAAGAAACTACCACCACAGTATATAAACAATACATAAGATCAGTGATGGAATACGCAAGCCCAGCCTGGGCTTCTAACCTAGCTGAAACACATCATAAGACCTTACAGACTATTCAAAACAAAGCCCTGAAGATCATTACAGGCTGCACAGCTACTGCACCCACAGATCACCTACATCAAGAAACCAAAATCCTCAAAGTCAAAGACCATCTGGACATGAGAGGCACTCAATTCCTGGCAGCAGCCTCCACGAACCAAGACCACCCACTAAACTACATGGCAACACACCCACAGACACCAAGAAATATCAAAACAACACCCAGCACACGGTATCACACACAATTATTGTCCTCTCTCCCTCCCTGCCAAACCCGAACCAACTTCCAGAAGCACATCCATACTCATATCTCTCGCCAATCCATCCACTCACTCACAGACAACACGCAGCTGCATGCACAACCTCCCGAAATCCATCCTTCCGAATCCTCCCTTCCTCGCGAGGACAGAGTCCACCTGGCCAGGCTGAGATGCGGACACCATCCAGCTCTCCTGAGCTATCAGAAGAGACTGGATGACTCCGTTGTCGACGCCTGCCCGGGATGTAACACAGCACCCCATACCATTAAACACATCATAGAAGACTGCATTTCACACAACCACTTACGCCAACAACATAATCTACACTCAATGAGAGCTCTGTGGGAAAGCCCGATCGTGGCCATGGCCTTCCTCAGGGACTCGGGGCTGTTCGGCCAGGCAGCTTAGGGAACAACAACAACAACAACAACACTTATCTTCTGATCTAGCTGCTATTTCCAATTGGGGCAGAGAAAACCTTGTTGCCTTTAATACTTCCAAAACCCAATTTCTCCATCTATCTACCTTTCCGGAACTCCCAGCGGACTATCCCTTATTCTTCAACAATACAAAAATCAATCCTTCATCTTCTATCAATATTCTTGGTGTCTGTTTTTCTTCTGCTCTCACTTGGAAGGACCATATTTCCAGTCTTGCTAAAGCAGCTTCCCAGAAACTGGGTGTGCTCAACCACCTCAAGGGGTTCTTTACCCCTGCACAGCTTCTTGCTCTGTGCAGGGGCACAGTGCGTCCTTGTATTGGGCATTGTTCGCGTGTGTGGGGAGGATCCTCTCGCACCGCACTCCTAGACAAGGTAGAAAGGAAGGCCTTTCGTATCATTAATTTCCGCCCACTCACCAACTCTCTGCAAACTCTCTCTCTTCGCTGCAATTCTCTCGCTATTCTATTGCTACTACAATAATCAGTGCTCCTCAGAGCTCTCCCAGTGTATACCACCTCCTTTACGTAGGATATGTGGTACCCGTCTTGCAACACAATCCCACCCCTACTCTGTGCAACTCTCTAACCCAAGAGTGAAATGTTACTCTCAGACTTTCTTCTATTCAACAGCTGAGCTCTGGAACTCTCTCCCAGAATCAGTCTTTCCCTCCTCCTATGACTTAAATTGCTTCAAAGTCCGTGTGTCCAGGCATTTTGGCTCGAACGTCCCTTGATTTTGGCCCTGTCACTCTTTCAACTATGGGGGAGGCACTCGCTGCATGCAGTTCTGCCTTTTGTCTCCCTCACTCACATAGAAAAAAAAAAAAAAAATCCCTAGTACAGTGCACTCCCGTTATCCGCGATCCTTGCTATCCGCGGACACCCTAAATATCCCATTACTCATTATCGGCGATTATCCGCGAAAAAGTACGCGTTATCCGCGGATTTTCACTTGATCGAGGAAGAAATCAGTGCTGCCATTAACCAAGAAAGGTGAAATATAAGAATAAGGGAGACTGCAAAAAGCCGATTGTCCCACACAAGGCAGATCCCTGTAACACAAGGCAGATCCCTGTAACACAAGGCAGATCCCTCTAACACAAGGCAGATCCCTCTCACACAAGGCAGATCACTTGTGTAAGTGTTGGATAAGGGAGAAAAACTTAGTGCTACTGAACTCTCATGTCATTTTCTTTTCCTTCTTATATTCAACTGGCTTAATGTGTTCTAAGAATGGTTCATTGGTTGAGGATAAAGTGAAGAAAATCATGTTTAATAAGTTTTTTTTAGATAAAACTGCAGATAATCCTAATTAATGTGTTATAAATGGTTCTTAAAGGGGTTCTAAGAATATTTCATAGGGGAGGGGATGATGATATGGCACAAGTGACACCTGGATTTACCTTTGGAATGTACTTGATGTTCACTGCTTTGGACTGTACCTGGAGCTTAGTGGAGCAGTGGAACAGTCATTGTGGATCTAAGTGAGTATCCTTTAATCATTGGGTACATATTAATGTCATTAGGTAGGTAAAAATAGTGTATTTATTAGTGGCCCCTCCATCATTGACGATTATGCCTATTACATAAGGCCTCCTCTTCAAACGCTCATTTACCGTAGTTTGAATATACCGCGCAGAGCATAACAAATTTGAGGAGCCTTCATCATGAGCGCACGCAACCTCACTCATGGTTCTGTCATTATGAAATTGGGTTCTCACTACGAAAAAACTTCGTAACAAATAATAAATAAAAAGAAAATAAGAATAACTATTCATAAGCTTTCCATATACTCGTGGATGTACTTGTGTGGATATTTGACCAGACGCTGACTTCAGGCGTCATACTTCCTTCTTCCCTGCTCTGCGCTCAACCTGCCCTGACGTGTCTCCCCTCGCTCCGCTGATTCCGCATTTGCTGCGTCCCTAGTGAGTTTTTTCTCATTTGTTTACTCCGGGATGTATCGAGTAAGGTTAGGATATGCGTAGCAGGAGTGTCATGGGCGGGTTTCCCGCAGTTCAGTTTATTTGGGTCGTGTGTTTGGGACGCCTATTTCGGGTGTACCCTCGTGGTCCCGTGGTGGACGCGTGAAACGTTTTTCGCGGCTAGCTAGCCTAGTTATTTAGTTGGCTTTAATTACGCGTTATCAGGCTTCTTCTTATCTTTCTGATGAAGTTGCCTTATTTGTTTGTATACTGACGTTCCTAGCGTATTTTTCTTCACTTAGTGAAGTTTTTTCTAGGTCCCGAGTCAGTGCATCCCTCTCCCGGGATTTTTTCTACGATGTTGTGATGGCGGCTGTTCCTGTTGTGATATGATACAGTGCTTTTTGTTTATATTACTACGTGATTAAGTGATGTTTCCGTCTGCTTAGGCCTAGCCAGCCACTCGTAGCTTTTTACATGTACAAGACAGTGTTATTGATTTATTGTATAAATATATTCTACTGTGTCATGTGTGTCCTGGATTAGTTGTGTTTTGGCTTTATCCAGGGCCTCTTTGTGTATAGCAGACTGCGTCTGGTTGTGTGGGTTGCCTTTTCCGGCGGATTTTCTCGATTGCCCCAAGAAAATCGGGCTGGTTGCCGAGTTTTAAATCACGCGTGGTTAAAATAGGCTAGTTTCCCCCGGCGAGTGGTGGCTTGAGGGCTCTCCAGGAACTGCGTCTCTGTAGTGGAGCCTGTGTTCAGGCTTACTGTGTGTTTCCCGGCGGGTTGGCTATACCCATTTAACTAGGTGTTCATGCGGACACCGGTTGAGTATAGTTTTTCCCAGTTTTTGCAAAGCCATTTGAAAAACTAGGCTGTTTTGTTTGATTGGTCTTTCCACCCCGGCGATCTTTTGCAAAGAAGTGGGGATAGGAACAATTGGGGTTAACATTAAATAAATTTCACACGCGGCGGTTGAACTGTGGGAGGGTGGGATTAACGGATTTGCAATTCGGTATGGTTGGCCAGACAATTGAGGGATACAATTGGGTATCGAGGCCTTCAAAATACGGCGATCTATGAAGGCTTCGAGAGAAGTCAGATCTAATAATTAAGATAGGCTTACCCTTTTAACTGCGATATAATAAGGAGGCCGGCGTCTTAATATGGGTTTCCGGTGAACAAAAACCACTGGGAAGACTGCGTCATTTATAAATATATGCTCGTCTTTATATCATGTCAGAGGATATTCTTAAATCTTTTGGACAAGTAACGATATTCTAAAATCTTTACATATGAACCTACAGGGTAACAAGAGGTAATAGTGGTGTATTACGTCTCGTTGCCCGGTGGTTCATTAACACTTGTGTTAGAACATTTTGGGGTAACCTTGTGAGCATTAATTCCTGGAAATTTTCTTTTTTCCAGGTCGGAGTTCCGGCGGGTCAACAGAGGACCAGGAGAGGCCCGGGGGTGGGTTAGCTTTTCTCCAGTCTCTGTCATGGCTACGCTAGACCCTGTTTTTGCTCTGTGCTTAACACCCTCCTGTTCAGGGATCCCGATTTTTGCGCATACACTGTGCATCAGATGCGTCAAATGCTTAGACCGGTCAAGGGGTTTGTGGGTTGCTAAGAATTGTGCTTTTTGTAGTCGGTTAAGTAGCCAAGTCTTACAGCACAATGATCAGGCCACGGCGGTTGCATTGCAAGAGGTCAGACAACTCCTAACTACTTATGCTATATCAGTGGCTCATAAAGCTCTTCAGTGCGATAACGTAGTTCTGTGGGAACGATTGATTGTTAGGCATCCCCCACTTAAACGTACCCCTTCTAAAAGTAGAGTAAATGTGCGTAAGTCAGCAGAGACTGGGCAGGGTAAAGTGCTTATTCCCTCCCCCGGCACATCTAAGAGATCTCGAGCGCCGACACCCCCGGCGACAGCTTCCAAGTCAAGGTCGAGGTCCAGTCAAGGTCTCCCCTCCGACAGCAGACACATAGTCACTCTACTTCACCTTCGAGGGCGGGTGCCCAACCCCGAAAGGGGTTGAAATAGGGGAGGTATCCCCCCGCCAAAGGTGGCTTTCTAGGGCCTTTCCTAGCTGATGCTAAGAGGATTGGGTTCTAATCATGTGGTGATGGGCTGGTCTATCAGAGTGAGAACTGAGCGATCTCTGCCATACCCATAGCTTACTCTGACTGTTCCTTTTACTTATAAATTTTCTAGATCTCGAGTGACGGCGTCTCTTCCGTGGATTGACCTCCCAATCTACCAAGATTGGAAGCCAAAGCGTCACATTTTTCCTTTGCCCCTCAACTTTCTCTTCATAATTGCTGAGGGGCACAGGGCCCAGGGTTGGGCTTTGGTTTCCCGGGCGTTTCTGCACCCTCCTCAGCTCCCCGCCATGGAGTGGCTTTGGTCACCCAGGCTTTATTGTGGTCGGCAGGGAGGGTTCTGTGGAGGCGCTCAATTATGGCCTTGGCCTTGCTCGGGGCCTTGGGGCTGTTCGGCCAGGCAGCTTGGGGAACAGCAGCAACAACAACAAAACTTCACCTTCGAGGAAGAAGAGCAAGGAGGAGAAGACCAAGGACAGTCCTAGTGTGAAATCAAAGTCAAGACGAAGTCAAAAGTCTTCAAAAAAGGATACTCATGTACGAAAGGCCTCCCGGCGTTCGCCGGAGCCTCGTACCTCGCTTTCTGCCTCTACTCCCTACATGTCTAATGTCCAATCTGACAGGTCGGGAGTGGAGTCAGAGACTGGTGGAGGACATACCGGCGGACAGGTTGTCACCAGATATTATTCCCAGTTCACATGTACCAGCTTTAGACTTAGAGAGTTCTGCCAAAAGATATTACCCTCTAGTGGGCTCGAGTGAGGGCTCGGTAATTGATGTGGTACTTAGCTCACAAGTGAGTTCCGGTCAAGACCGGGGAGTTTGGAAGTACTCCCAGCCATGGAGTGAAGGCTCACGTCTTTTTCAGGCAACACAGGTAGTGGCAGACGTCCACCGGGACGCTGAGATCCCATCGTCCATCCCGGACTTAACATGGCAGCATGAAAGGGTCCCGGCTTCGGCGGGATCCTCTCATGAGAGGCCGGAGGAAAGGGATGGGGATTCTATAATTTCTGAGATGGAGGTTCAAGAGTCAGGTTCATTGATAGACGACTCTCCGAGTAGGAATGATTCGCCACATAGTTCATCCTCTGCTAAATTGGTCACAGCTGATGAAATTAATGGGTTACTAGCGAATGCACTAACTAAGTTTTTTGGCCAGCAGCCGGAGACTCCTACAGTTGGTTCGGGAGCTTCCACGACAGCATCGAATGTCCGACCTCTGGCTACTTCCATTGCCTTGGCACAAATTCCGCACCCTCCCCTTGTATCACCTACTATTGTTACTAGGCCAACTTCGGCGGCACAAACTACTTCCAATGTGAGAGTAGTAGCAGATGTAAATCCTCCCCCTTTAGACAAGGCACCGATCAGAAAGGGAGCTATGCCCCTCTTATACGGGCTGGATGAGTCATGGGTAACAATGTTCCCAGCAAAGCCAGAGGTAGCACAATCCACTATGTCAGGGGAGCTTCCGGTACCACGTGAGTGGGTAATCCAGGGTAATAAATCTAGGAAGTTACGTGCTTTAGATATTATGGGAAATGTACTTGATGTTAATATTAAGGCCATTCCTAACTATTATCACCATGATTATTTTGTGTATACTTCTACACCTGCCCTACCCCCTGCGTCAGCTTCAAAACTGTTTTCGGACTGGACCAACCATGACGGTTTCAATGATATAAAAGCACTGTCAGCTCTAACACCAGAGTTAGATTTAAAGACGTTCACAGACACAGCCGCAAATCCAGTTTTGAAGGTGCAGCAGTTGGGTCCGGGACCTTGGGTGGAATGGGAAGTGGAGGCTCAGAACTTTGCAACAACTTTTACCTCTAAATCTTCGCACCAAATTCCACAAGAAAGCCATTCTTGGTTCTCTCTGCCGGCGGAGTTCCCTCTGCTTTATTTGCATTTTTAGCTGCCCCTAAAATTAATCTATGCGAGCTTAAAGATCCCTTTTCTACACCTTCCACAGCTCACCTAGACCGGGAGTTTAGGCTACGTGGGAAGGCATATAGACTGTTTTCCCAGTATATTGGGCGGGTCCCCAACCCCGAAAGGGGTTGAAATAGGGGAGCTATCCCCCCGCCAAAGGTGGCTTTCTAGGGCCTTTCCTAGCTGATGCGGAGAGGATTGGGTTGTAGTCATGTGGTGATGGGCTGGTCTATCAGAGTGAGAGCTGAGCAATCTCTGCCATACCCATAGCTTACTCTGACTTTTCCTTTAACTTATATATTTTCTAGATCTCAAGTGACGGCGTCTCTTCCGTGGATTGACCTCCCAATCTACCAAGATTGGAAGCCAAAGCGTCACATTTTTCCCTTGCCCCTCAACTTTCTCTTTATAATTGCTGAGGGGCACAGGGCCCTGGGTGGGGCTTTGGTTTCCCGGGCATTTCCGCACCCTCCTCAGCCCCCCTCCATGGAGTGGCTTCGGTCACCCAGGCTTTATTGTGGTCGGCGGGGAGGGTTCTGTGGGGGCACTCGGTTATGGCCTTGGAATTGCTCGGGGCCTTGGGGCTGTTCGGCCAGGCAGCTTGGGGAACAACAACAACAACAGGTAGCGAAGTCAATGCTAAGATCTGCTCAGGCAATCGTGGAGGCGGAAGTCAGAAAGGCAATCGAACTGTCTAGACGCTTGCTACTCCAGACTTCTATACAGTCACTGGTAGAGGCGGTGCGGGCAAGACAAGATCTAAGGATGTTTCTCGTGAAGAAGCTCCCGGATAGGATTGCAAATCAAGTAGTAATGTCCCCTGTTCTAACTGCCTCTTTAATGTCCCCGGATGTGTGGAGAACAGTGTTCAACATGGCTCAGGCCTTTAAGCACAGTCCCGCCCCATCTAAGAAACCTGGTTTCAATTTTACCAAGCCCAAACCAGTCGCAAAAGCTCAGCCTGGTGGGGCAAAGCCCTTTCATCTGCCTAAGTCCTCTTCCACCCAAGGTCAGGCTCAGTACATATACAAGCAAGGAAAGTTTTCAGGTAATCATAAAGGACAAAAGTATCAACGACCGGGCCAGGGCCCGTCTCCTGCCAAACCCGGCCAGTCATCTAAGCATACACCACCACCACCACCAAAAAACTAGGGTCTCTCTCACTCCCAGGGCCAGTCTTACGGCGGGTGGATCAGAGGGTAGTCCAGCCGGCGAACCCTTGTCTGCTAACTGGGTCATTCCGGGCGTGTCATCGCGCATGGCCATTAAACACATGGGCGAGGATGGTGGCACGCAAAGGCATCACCTGGCAGTGGCTCCGGCGACCTCGCTTACGTCAGCCGACAAAGGCAAATTTTGTTTCATTAGAGGTAGAGTCACTGATCCAAGAGATGATCGCCAAGAATGTCATCATCCCGGTCCCTCAAAATTACCCAGTATTTACGTCCAAACTTTTTCTAGTGCCCAAAAGGGACAGTGTTCAGATGAGGCCAGTCGTAGACCTGTCTTATCTGAACCTCCACATTCACAACGTTTCCTTCCGGATGCTGACAGTGAATCAAATCAGGCTAACACTTCCGCCGGGAGGGTGGATGTGTTCTTTAGACCTGACAGACGCGTATTGGCACGTCCCAGTAAACAAACGGTTTCAACGATTTCTGGCCTTACGAATAATGCATCAGAATTATGTCTTTCAGAGGATGCCGTTCGGATTGAACCTAGCACCTCGCTTATTCACGAAATTAGTCCGGCAAGCCCTGATGCCCATGTTAGAACAAGGGATCAGGATTTTGTGGTATCTAGACGACTGGCTGGTGGTGGCGGAGACGGAACAGTTATGCATCAATCATGTCAACATAACAGTAAACCATGTAAAATCTCTAGGATTCAAGGTAAACCCGGTAAAGTCAAACCTTGTTCCCTCATGAGTGGTCCAGTGGATAGGGCTGGTCTGGGACACAGCTGCTCTCACTCTGAGTCAGAGTGTGGACAATCGGAACAGGTTTCGCAAGAAACTGTTTATGTTTCTTCACAATCTGACTACGACACGGAGAGTCTGGGAATCTCTGGTCGGCTCTCTCAGCCGGTTGAAAGTCAAACGTTTAATATTGGAGGGCAACAAATTTTTTCCACTATTGCCGGCAGAAACATTATGGCCCATCCCAAATTAATACACAGCTTACTAGCGGTCTGGGCGAAGAGGGAAACATTGCACTCGGTCATGTCATGGACCTCTCCTCCGCCGACGGTTTTGGTAGACACGGATGCGTCAGGGACGATAGGGTGGGGCTTTCAGTCAAACCACGGGCATCAGGGTCAAGGGCTTTGGTCCCATTCAGAAACCTCCCACATCAATGTCAAAGAGTTACTAGTCCCCTTGTATTTCCTTCAGGCTCACGGCTCTACTTTACGGGACAAATCGGTGGCCTTCAGGATGGACAATCTGAATGCGGTTCACTGCATTCAGAAACAAGGGTCAACGAGATCTCGGAAGTTGCTAAACGTGTCAGAAAAGATTTTTGTTCTAGCCGACAAGCTGAACATTCATCTTCACGCATCTTATCTCCCAGGCATAGCAAACGTCTGGGCAGACGCTCTGTCTCGGAGACAGAGCGCAACAGTAGAATGGGCGCTCAAGCAAACCGTTTTCGACCAAATGATTGCGGAGCCTTACCGTCCACAAGTGGATCTGTTAGCGTCCGAGGAGACTCACAAACTCCCGCTGTACCTCACCCGCCGGACAATAACGCCGGCGGGAGGACCCGACGCACTGGTGACGGCTTGGAACAGGTGGAGTTCCGTTTATCTGTTTCCGCCACCAGACGCTTCTCTAATGTGCCACGTAGTAAACAAACTACAGGATTATCGGGGCGTAGTCTCGTTAATAGCGCCCCTGTGGCCGGCGCAGTTGTGGTACCAGCAATTGAAAACGTGGTGCCCGAACCCGGTGTCGCTCCCGGTCGGGTATTTCCACTTAGACACGATTGGCAACCTGGAGACCTCGCTGACTTTTGCATTATGGACATTCAGGAGGCCAAGTGGCTAACACCGTATGATAGAAACATGACCGATAAATTCATGAATCAATATACCCAATCTACAAAGAGACAGTATCAATCGCACTGGCAGTCCTTTACTTCTTGGATACTGAGAACAGAACAAACCGTACCTTCGGTGGCTTTGGTTTTTCATTATTTAAACTATCTGTTCGAGCAGAAACGTCTATCTGTAGTAACGTTAAAAAATCACTTAACAGCGATTAGGATACCATTCTTTGACCTTACAGGTCTAACCATACCACTGGCGGAGGAAACAGGTTTCATGAGAGCATGTTTTAAACTCCGCCCACCTCCCTGTCAGCTCATGCCTACCTGGTCTCTGGACAAAGCGTTGTCTTTACTTCATTCCCGTCTGTACCAAAATACTGCAGATTTTGACTTACTTTTAAAAAGGGCAGCATTCCTTATGGCTTTGGCTACCGGGAACAGGGTTTCTGAGCTGGCGGCGATGAGCAACACACCTAATTGCATAAGGTTTGGTAGGCTCAATGAGTGTATTCACTTTGCACCTTCCCCGGGGTTCATCGCCAAAAATGAACACAGTGAACATGTGTTTTCAGAGTTCACGGTGCCGGCGTTGAAAAGGGGAAAAGTGCACCATAATTTATGTCCAGTGCAAGCTCTAACCAAATATTTGAGAGTACCACCTCTGAATCAACAGGGTGCTTTATGGGTAGCAAGTACGGGAAAACGCTTAATGAAACGTAAACTAGCGTCTCTCCTAGTCGAAGTCATTAAAGAGAGTAATCCCGGCGTCGTGGGAAGAGCCCACGAGTTACGCAAATGGGCGGCCTCTTTGCGTTTCCTTAAGAATTTTTCTGTTGAGGACATAGCGTCCACGCACCTATGGTCCTCTAATCATACGTTTTTGACTCGATACCTTTCAGTAGCTCTAGACAGACCTTCCATGCCATGTACAGTATAGCTTTAAGGCAGAGGGTCTAGGTGGCCTCTAAGTCACTTATTGTTTAGATTAAGAAAAGAGGGGGGGGGGGGGTGCAGTCAGTGTAACATAGGACACCCTAGACCCCGCCGGAGTATGCGTACGGAGCATACGAGCTGTGATACTGTATGTAGGTGTTGTGATATAAATTTATCTGTAGTATTCCGTCATGTGCAGATCCCTGTCGAACGTGCGCATGAGCGACCCTCTCTTGTTATCATTTTTTCACGCGCCTCCATTGATTGAGTCCGCTTTTGTTGTGCTCCTTTAATTCACCCTGTTTAGGTTCGTTTTCGGCTTATCTGGCCTTCTTTTTTGTTAGACAGATGTTACGTGATCTAGGGCACACGTAAATGGGCTCCTAAGTGTGTATAATGGAGACGCGTGTGGAAATAGCCTACCGAAGGTACGGGGGCGCCTGGCGTTCCTCGTATATGTTTTTCATTCTTTCTCTTTTCATATTCTTTTTTCCTGTTAGTCTGGGCATAGTTTAGCTTTTAGCTTATTTTAGCCTAGCTCGTTTTCTCATTCAGGAATTGCTATGCCCCTATGAGTTTTAATTTTTTCATAGCCTAAGGTGTAACGTTGGTAAACAATCTGAGATTTCGTTGGTGGCGGTGCTGTTTGTAGAGTTTGTGTCGGCCGCATTATTAGCGTTATTCCCGAGTCCCCCCCTTTTGGGCCTTCACTGTGTCTCAAGGGCCTGGGCGACAGGTGGTTCGTGATAATCCAGGGGTACCCCACGGGGGCCCCTCCTTCACACCACAGGGTTTTTCGCACCTGACACATTCTCTGCTCACGGCTAGGCCACCCTTTTTCTCACCAGTTTCATTTACTGGTTTTTGTTTTCTCTTCCTGTTTCACCTCCATCCTTTCATAGTCTTTTTGCCCAATCCAGGGGTACCCCACGGGGGCCCCTGTTTGTGCGAATCCACCCTGCCTGCCACTTCTCCTCATGGGCTTTGCTCTATCTCTGTGGGTTGGGTGGTTCCTGGGGGATGTGCCTCCTCTCCCCTGGTGTGTCTTCCTTGCCTCTCCCTTTACCGGTTGAGTTAGGATAAATTCAAGGAAGACACTGCTCAGCTTGATGGCCATCATCGCTTGGAGTTCATAAGGAGATGACGCATTTTTGTGGCCTTTTTTTGGTATTCCCTAGATGCTCCTCTCGCTTTTTCGGTGCCGGACCATCTCGGCCGGTCCCGCAAATTTGCGGAGAGCTCGATTCGGTCCTCTGGGACGTTTCGGCCCCCCGCAAATTTGCGGAGATCGCTGGGGGGTCCCTCAAAGATGCGGGAGGGTTGTGTCGGTACGGTTATGCCTCCATTGGCCCGCAAATTTGCGGTAATAGTTGGCTTTCACTGTTGACCTTTTTTATGTCATCTTGTTGCCTGAAACTATCTTGGTGTGCACTTTACTGGTGTTATAGGCCCTGCATGTAAGATATTGAGTGGTGGTTAACACTTTCTCCATCTTTGCAGGTTCTGCTAGTGCTCTTCCACCTCGCCCGCCCTCCTCACCTGCCTCTGTGCTCCCGGTTTAGGGTGAGTACGGATACCTGTTTGCATGTGTGTTCCTGTTTCCCCATGCTCTTTACCTGGTTCTTATTGGACATTCTCTCCACTTACTCCTTCGACGTGCTGATTATGGTGTGTGTTCTTCCGGTGCAGGTAGGCTGCCTTGCTTTCGCCATGGTTGTAGCTCCCCGTGCTTGGAGAGCCCCAAGTCCTGCTTGCGCCACTCGCAATGTGTGTCCTCTACGGCCTACCTCCCTGCTCTGTGTGGCCCGTGTCTGGCCCTGGTGGATGTGGTGCACCTTCGCCCTGGTTCCTCTGCTTCCCTTCAGTCGGTGTGGGCGATAGTCTCCCGCCACATTAGGACTGTGAGCCACCGTTCCCCGGCCTTTGTTGCCGCCCGGATCCGCGTCGCCCTGGGTATCCCTGCCCCGACTGAAGGCCATTCGCCTGGCCCTCTCCCTGCTCGGGCCCTCTCCCCTGGGTTCCGCGGCCGGTCGTCACATCGTCGGGGGGTTCCCCTGCTCCATCCATGCTCTCGCTCGCCTCGTCGCCCGTCCTCTCCTGCCTCTCGTTGTCCTCCTGATCGCCTTGACGGCGCCCATCGCCCTCGTCATGGTTCTCGCCCTGCGGCCGGGGTTAGCGGCTCTGCCCCTGTGCGCCCTCCCCTGGCCTCTACGGATAGGGGCTCTCCTACCTTCCACCCGCTTCCCCTGCTCGAACGACGTCCTCTTCCTTTGTCCTCTACGCGCGCGGAGGTTCAGGCTGTAGCTGGCCCTCTGCTTCCTCCTCCTACGCTGTCCAGGGGGGTCCGCCAGGATGTAGTTGCTTCTCCTACTTCACCTGCTTCGGTGCCTCTTCTTCCTTCACGGTCTCGTCCCACGGTGGCGGTCCCTCCCTCCTCCGCCTCGGTGTCGGGCCGCCCTGTTATCTCAGCCCCGGGGATCCTTGCTCTGTTTCCCCCCGCGGCTCCTTCTGACCTCCTTTCACCCGGCCAGCCTTCCCACTCCCGTCGTCCTGCTCCTCCTCCTTCTTCTCTCCCTGACTTCCCTTACCGTCTCGCCAGGGGGGGTACCCCTCCTCTTGGCTCGGTGGGGTTTAGCGAGGTTTCGGGGTCCCCTTTCTCAGGGGCTGACGTGTCGCTGGAAGAGGGGGATGGTGCTGTTTCCCCCTCGGGCGTTCGTGATCGGGGGCGAGTCCCTCAGCGGCGACACAACCGTCGTCGCTCGCCTTCCTTGGGCCGCGACGCTGCTGGTTCGTGTCGTGGGTCTCGCCCCTGCGGGCCGACCAATCTTGGGGGGGGTCGCCTCTCTCGGATCGATTGTCGGCTATGCAGTGGAGGGTTGTGTCACGCATCGACGGGCGCTTGGAGTCGATGCAAGACTCCCTCTTATCGCGCTTCTTGGCGGTGACACACCCTCAGCGCCTCACCCTACCTACCCCTGCTCCGGTCCCCCTCCCTTCTGCAGGCCTACGCTCTGGTCAGACTTCAGCCGCCGGGACTTCCTTCAGGTTGTTCAGTCCCTGGCTGTGTTGACGGGACTGTCCTCCTATGGGACGGGTTTGTGCGACGACGGTACGCCTGGCTTAGCCGTCTTGCTCGATCACCCTCTCCCATTGGGGGCCGGGTTTGCTGAGGCCTTCGTCTTCGCCGACCGTTCCGTCGCCGGCTCTCCTTCAGTCCCTCCCCCGGAGTCATCACTGCTTTTGCCTCCTCTTGTGTCTGTCGGCGGGTTGGACGGCGCGTTCTGGTCCTGGATAAGCGGGCCCGTTCTTGGACTTTGTTCTATTGCTACCCCGTTCTTCTCTCACCCAGATCAGTCCTCTGTCGACAAGGATTTTCCCTTGCGACAGGGGGTGCCGAACTTATTCTCTTGTCTTTTCGGTTCCCTCCAGACTTCTCTTCACCGCCTGCGGCTTATCGAGGCGTCTGCACCAGGCGTTCTTCGCGAAGGTTTTGGACCGCGTTCGGCGGATCCGCCTTCGGCTCGCGGTGTCTTTGGTTCCCGAGCTGAAGGCGGTTTTGTGCGTAGCAACTCGGCACCGCCGGACGGTGCGGTCCTCGTTCTGCTGGACAGCCCCCTTGGATCTTCGTCAGGGTTTGTTGTACTCTGCGCTTTATACGTTGGGTCTTTTTTGCGTAGGATGCTTGGGGATGCTACGCTTCTCTGTCGGCGGCCCCTGCTTCCGACACGCGACGACGCGCTGTGTCGCGGGCGGGGTCTTCTCAGTCCCGTCCTTCTGCCGGTCTTCTTCGGGGTGCTGCTGCAGGTGCTGCCGCCATGCACGGGCGCGGGACAGGGACGTTACAGGCCGGTGCGTGAGTTCCGCCTCGCACTTCTGTTCTTGCCCCCTTTTCATCCCCGCCGTGTCGGGGCTGGCCAGCCTTCCACTTCCGGCCGCCCTTCGCCGGGGTCAGCCCCGCGACGGCCAGGGGTTGGGGTGGCCCGCCCTTTTCGACGAAATTGGGGGGGGTAGAGGAGGTCAACGTGGCGCTCATGACCGCAAGGACCGTACCGGGGGTACCTCCACGTCAAAACAATGTGTAGGTTCTCCGGGTCGGTCTCCTTGTTCTCCTTCTCGCTTAGCCGCCCGGGTCGCTCCCCTCCTCTCGGGAGCTCCCACAGGTTGTTTTCGCCCTTGCGCCCCTCGATGGCCGCGAGGGACGTTGGGGGCGGCAGCTTGCGCGGAGGGGTCTCACCTGGAAGTGGACGTCCAGACCCCCACTCCGCTCTTGTCACCGACGCCGGCCCATCTCTTCAGAGGTGGCCCACGTGTTCCCATCCATGCACGAGCAGGGAATCGGTTTTCCTCTCCCGTGTATTTCTGGTACCGAAGTAGACCTGCGACGCGATGCGACCGGTGGTGGCTCTGTCGGCCCTCAGCGGGCGCATCGTGCACGCACGATTTCGGATGCTGCCGGTACCCCTGGTACGCCTGGCCCTGCGCCCTCTGTCGTGGGTAGTGTCGCTGGCCCTCCAGGATGCGTCTTGGCTCGTTCCTCTCCATCCTCGGTTCCGGCGATTCTTGGCCGTTCGGACTTCCGATCGTGTGTTCCTGTTCGACAGACTTCCCTTCGGTCTCCACATCGCGCCGCGGATCTTCTCCACGCTGGTGGAGCGGGCTCTGGGTCCTCTCCTCAGGAGCGGGCTCCAGATCCTGTTTTCCTTGGCCGATTGGTTGATAGTTTCCGAAGCCCTGGGCCTGTGCGTCCGCGACACCCTCACGGTCGTTCGCCGCGTCGCACAGTTAGGGTTCCCCATCGATGTTCCCAAGTCACGCTTGACCCCTTCGTGTGTCGTGCCGTGGGTCGGTCTCGCATGGGTTTTGTCCAGCGCTCCGGTGACCCAGAGTCTGCCAAACGCGGTGCACCTTCGCCGTGTTGCTCTCGGTCACCCTCCCGGGGTGGCTCTGGGACTCGTTAGTGGGTTCGCTGCATTGGGCCGCTCTGCCCATTCCCTTAGGGAGCCTCAGGCTACGCCGCCTACTCCTCCTGGGCACCGAGGTGTTTCCGTTGCCCCTATGGATCGGCTCCTGCCGCTCCCGCGTACCCTTCGCAGACACTTCGGACGCTGGGTTGCTCGGGGCACTCTCTCTGCGGCTGTGACCTGGACCGCCCCCCCGCCGACGATCTGGGTAGACACAGATGCGTCGAGCGAGGTAGGGTGAGGTTCCCAATCAAACCTGGGACATCAACTTCACGGCAGATGGGTGGGCCTCACGCCCCTCCACATCCATGCCCTCGAACTGTTGGTTCCTTTGTTCTTCCTGAGGGACCACGCGCTGGCCCTTCGGGGAAAGTCGGTGGCCTTCGGGATGGACACTCAGACACTGTCCATTGTATCCAAAAGCGGGGGTCCTCCAGGTCCTTGACTCTATTGGGGATCTCGGTGACGTTGTTCTTCCTCGCGAACCGACACACATTCTCCCTGCATGCCTCCTCCCTGCCCGGGCCTGCCACCCTGTGGGCGGACGCCCTGTCGCGAGGACAGGGCGTTCTTGTGGAATGGGCAATGCACCGGACTGTGTTCGACGACCTCGCGGCTTCCTGGGGTGTTCCGGAGGTCGACTTGTTCGCATCGAAGGTGCCGCACCAGTTGCCTCTGTACCTCTCCCTCCGGCCTCGCACTCCGGAGGGGGGTCCGGACGCTTTCATGGTAGACTGGAACAGGTGGCTGTCGATATACATATTTCCGCCACCAGACGCACTGTTGATGTGCAACGTCCTCGCGAGGCTGCGGCTGTACCGCGGCAGATTCTGGCTACTCGCGCCTCTGTAGCCGGCACGGGCTTGGTACGCCCGGTTGACGCGGTGGTGCCCGAGTCCGGTCCCTCTACCTGTCTCCGACTTCCACTTGAGCTAGGTTGGGGACCTGCGGACCTCGTTGGCCTTCGCATCGTGAATGTTCATGAGGCACGGTGGCTCCCAGTCCACGGCCGAGACCTGACTGACTTCCTGAAGCGTTCCTGGCCGACTTCTCCTTGGGGGACTTACGGGTCCCGCTGGAGGTCTTTTACTAGGTGGCTACGGGACACTCGCCAGACAGTTGGCTCTCCTTCCCTCGTCCTACACTCCTTGTTTCACCTCTTCCGTACACGTCCCTTTCACGTCGACGCTATACGTAACCACTTGTCTGCCGTCCGGGGGGTCTTTGAGTCCGTCGCTGGGCTGGTCGTTCCGCCGCAGGAGCTGGATTCCTTCATGACGGCTGCCTTCCGGGACCGACCGCCTCCGCGCCAGGTCCCTCCACAGTGGGATCTGGGGCGGGCTCGGGACCTTCTGGCTTCACCCACGTATACACGGGCCGCTACACCGGTTCCGTTGCTCGGGCGTACACTCTTCCTTGTCGCTCTGGCCACTGGGGATCGGGTGTCTGCACTAGCGGCATTGTCACGGCCCCAGGACTGCGTGCGATTCTCCCCGTCCTTGCATGGCGTCACGTTCGCCTCCTCCCCTCATTTTGTTGCCACGAATGAGAGGGAGACCCACGTTTTCCAGCCTTTCACCGTCCAGGCTTTACAGCGTGGGCATACTCGCCATGTGTTGTGCCCGGTGTCAGCCTTGCCCTCCTCTGTTGCGTCTGTGGCGCCGCCTTCGGGTACTGCTGTGTGGGTGTCTCCTCGGACAGGTGGGAGGCTCTCGCAGGTGCAGATGGGACGCCACATTTGTCGGACCGTTCGTGCCAGTCACCCTGTTTGTAGGGGTTCTGCGCACGATGTGCGATCCTTTGCTGCCTCCTTCCGGTTCCTGCAAAGTCGATCCTTACCTGACATCGCCTCAGCGGTTTTGTGGTCTTCTATCAATTCCTTCATCTCCTCCTACCTCTTCATGTCCAGTGTTCGACCCCCTCGGCCGGTGATAGCTCTCGGGGGTCGTGTTTCCTAGTGCTCTGGCGAAGATACCTGGTCTTCCCCCCTTGTCCCTCGTTCTTTTCCTTTGTTTTATTTGACAAAGGGGGGGGGGGGGGGGAGTACGGGTTTGCAACACTTGATTGCAAGTTTGGGATTATGTATTGTTACAGTACATAAGTGTTTTTCCCACATTGAAAATTGTGTTTTGTTATTGTGTTCAATGTTTTTGTTGGTTTTGGAAGAAAAGGGATTTTGGGTACAGTACCTTTTTGGTTTAAGACAAGTCTATGTTTTTGCATTACTATGAATGACGGGCATGTGTTAAAACTGTTCTTTTTAGCTACTCCTCAGTTTTTCACTCTTTTATTAAACTCTCTTGTTTAATTGGGAGGTTTGACGTACCTCCCAACCTACCAAATAGGAAAACCTACTATTTGGTAGTAGTCTTGGAAAATCCAACGTCAAGGCTATTAACCTAATTGCAATGACGACTTGTCTATTTTGACTGCTATGTCGTCATTCCAACCGCGGTTAAAAAGAAAACGTCTAGAGTCTACTCCTTATCTTGCTCTAGGAGACGTTGTACATTAACCAAAACTACCACCGAAGGTGAAAAAAGCATAGAAGAGAAGAAAAAGGGGTTTACCTTAGTTACCGCTTAAGGCCCATCCTGTGTTCCGTCATGTGCAGATCCCTGTCGAACGTGCGCATGAGCGACCCTCTCTTGTTATCACATCTCACGTCAGCAGAAGAACGCGGATGGGCAGGGGTCCGGCGTGAGGGAGGGTATTATGTACGTTGGATTTTCCAAGACTACTACCAAATAGTAGGTTTTCCTATTTGGTAGGTTGGGAGGTACGTCAAACCTCCCAATTTGTTAGTAGTCTTGGCAAATCCAATGTCAAGGCTGCATAACAAATAGGAGGAGGACATCCAAGCCCAACCTACCAAAAAACCAATGCATAAAACAAAATTACGAATGACAAAGACACAATGTAAACAAGAGAGTTTAATAAAAGAGTGAAAAACTGAGGAGTAGCTAAAAAGAACAGTTTTAACACATGCCCGTCATTCATAGTAATGCAAAAACATAGACTTGTCTGAAACCAAATAGGTACTGTACCCAAAATCCCTTTTCTTCAAAAACCAACAAAAACACTGAACACAAGAACAAAACACAATTTTCAATGTGGCAAAAACACTTATGTACTGGAACAATACATAATCCCAAACTTGCAATCCAGTGTTGCAAACCCATACACCCCCCCCCCCCCCCTTTGTCAAATAAAACAAAGGAAAAGAACGAGGGACAAGGGGGGAAGACCAGGGATCTTCGCCAGAGCACCAGGAAACACGACCCCCGAGAGCAATCACCGGCCGAGGGGGTCGAACACTGGACACGGAGAGGTAGGAGGAGATGAAGGAATTGATAGAAGACCACAAAACCGCGGAGGCGAAGGCAGGGAAGGATCGACGTGGCAGGAACCGGAAGGAGGCAGCAAAGGATCTGACATCGCGCGCAGAACCCCTACAAACAGGGTGACGGGCACGAACGGTCCGACAAACGTGGCGGCCCAGCTGCACCTGCTAGAGCCTCCCACCTGTCCGAGGAGACACCCACACAGCAGTACCCGAAGGCGGCGCCACAGACGCAACAGAGGAGTGCAAGGCTGACACCGGGCACAACACATGGCGAGGATGCCCACGCCGTAAAGCCTGGATGGCGAAAGGCTGGAAAACGGGGGCCTCCCTCCCATGCGTGGTAACAAAAGGTGGGGAGGAGGCGAACGAGACGCCATGCAAGGACGGGGAGAATCGGACGCAGTCCCGGGGCCGTGACAATGCCGCTAGTGCAGACACCCGATCCCCAGTGGCCAGAGCGACAAGGAAGAGTGGACGCCCGAGCAACGGAACCGGCGTAGCGGCCCTTGTATACGTGGGGGAAGCCAGAAGGACCAGAGCCCGCCCCAGATCCCACAGCGGAGAGACCTGGCGCGGAGGCGGTCAATCCCGGAAGGCAGCCGTCAGGAAGGAATCCAGCACCTGTGGCGGAACGACCAGCCCAGCGACGGACCCAAAGAACCCCCCGGACGGCAGACAAGTGGGTACGGATAGCGTCGACTGGAAAGCGACGTGTACGGAAGAGGTGAAACAAGGAGCGTAGGACGAGGGAAGGAGAGCCAACTGGCAGGCGAGTGGCCTGTAGCCACCTAGTAAAAAACCTCCAGCGGGACCCGTAAGGCCCCCAAGGAGAAGACGGCCAGGAACGCTGCAGGAAGTCAGTCAGGGCCCGGCCGGGGACCGGGAGCCACCGTGCCTCATGAACAAGCACGATGCGAAGGCCAAAGAGGTCCGCAGGACCCCAACCTAGCCCAAGTGGAAGCCGGAGACAGGTAGAGGGACCGGACCCGGGCACCACCGCGGCAACCGGGCGGACCAAGTCCGTGCCGGCCACAGAGGCGCGAGGAGCCAGACGCAGCCGTGGTACAGCCGCAGCTTCGCGAAGACCGGGCACATCAACAGCGCGTCTGGTGGCGGAAAAATGGATATCGACCGCCACCAGTACCAGGCGACCATGAAAGCGTCCGGACCCCCCCCGGAGCGCGAGGCCGGAGGGAGAGGTCCAGAGGCAACTGGCGCGGCACCCCCGATGCGAACAAGGCGACCTCCGGAACACCTCAGGAAGCCGCGAGGTCGGCGAACACAGTCCGTTTCATCGCCCATTCTACAAGAACGCCCTGCCCTCTCGACAGGGCGGCCGCCCAAAGGGTGGCAGGCCCGGGCAGGGAGGAGGCATGCAAGGAGAAGGGGTGTCGGTCCGCGAGGAAGAACAACTCCACCGAGACCCCTAATAGAGTCAACGACCTGGAGGACCCCCGCATAAGGAAACAGGGGACAGCTTGTCTGAGTGTCCAACCCGAAGGCCACCGACTCACCCCGAAGGGCCAGCGCGGGGACCCGCAGGAAGAACAAAGGAACCAACAATCCGAGGGCATAGACAGGTAAGAGGAGGGAGACCCACCCATCTGCCGGGAAGTGGACGTCCCAGGTTCGATTGGGAACCTCACCCAACCTCGCTCGACGTATCTGTGGTTACCCAGACCGTCGGCGGGGGGGTCGGTCCAGGGCACAGCCGCAAAGAGCGAGCCCCGAGCAACCCAGCGACCGAAGCGCCGGCGAACGGTACGCGGGAGCGGCAGGAGCCGATCCATAGGGGCAACGGAAACACCGCGGTGCCCATGAGGAGGAGGCGGCGTAGCCAGAGGCTCCCTAATGGAAGGGGCAGAGCGGCCCAATGCAGCGAACCCACGAACGAGTCCCAGAGCCACCCCGGGAGGGAGACCGAGTGCAACACGGCGAGGACCGTCCACCGAAGGTGCACCGCGGCCGGCAGACCCCGGGTCACCGTAGCGCCGGACAAAACCCATGCGAGACCGACCCATGGCACGACACGCGACGGGGTCAAGCGTGACTTGGGAACATCGAAGGGGAACCCTAACCGTGCGATGTCGCGAACGATTGTGAGGGCGTCGCCAATGCACAGGCCTAGGGCGTCGGAAACTACCAACCAAACGGCCAAGGAAAACAGGAGCTGGAGCCCGCTCCTGAGGAGAGGACCCAGAGCCTGCCCCACCAGTGCGGAGAAGATCTGCGGCGCGATGTGGAGACCGAAGGGAAGGCCGTCGAACAGGAACACACGATCGGAAGTCCGAACGGCCAAGAATCGCTGGAAGCGAGGATGGAGAGGAACGAGCCAAGACACATCCTGGAGGGCCAGCGACACTACCCACGACAGAGGGCACAGGGCCAGGCGTACCAGGGGTACCGGCAGCATCCGAAACCGTGTGTGCACGATGTGCCCGTTGAGGGCCAACAGATCCACCACCGGTCGCATCGCGTCGCAGGTCGGCGACGGAACCAGAAAGACACGGGAGAGGAAAACCGGGTGACCGGCGGTCAACTCCCTCGACGCTACCCAGCTCGGGCATGGAAGTGAACACGTGGGCCACCTCTGAAGAGATGGGCCGTTGTCGGTGACAAGAGCGGAGTGGGGGTCCGGACGTCCACCTCCAGGTGAGAACCCTCCGCGCAACCCGCCGCCCCCAACGTCCCTCGCGGCTACCGAGGGGCGCAAGGGCGAAAACAACCCGAGGGAGCACCCGAGAGGAGGGGAGCGACCCGGTACGCCCAGGCGAGAAGGAGAACAAGGAGGCCGACCCAGAGAACTACACATTGTGTTGACGTGGAGGTACCCCCGGTACGGGCCGTGCGGGCATGAGCGCCACGTTGACCTCCTCTACCCCCGCCCCCCCCCAACCTCGTCGAAAAGGGCGGGCCACCCCAACCCAAGGCCGGCGCGGGGCTGACCCCTACGAAAGGCGGCCGGAAGTGGAAGGCCGGCCAGCCCCGACACAGAGGGGATGAAAGGGGCAAGAACAGAAGTGCGAGGCGGAACCGAAGCACTGGCCAGCAACGTCCCAGTCTTGCGCCCGGGCAAGGCGGCAGCACTTGCAGCAGCACCCCGAAGAGGACCGGCAGAAGGACGGGACTGAGAAAACCCCGCGCGCGGCACAGCGCGTCGGTGCGTGACGTAAGCAGGGTCCGTAACGACACAGCACGGCGCCGTGTGGCGGAAGCAGGGGCCGCCGACAGAGAAGCGGAGCATTCCCAAGCATCCTGCGTAAAAAACCCCGACGTATATAGCGCAGAGTACAACAAACCCTGACGAATAACCAAGGGGGCCGGCCGGCAGAACGAAGACCGTACCGTCGTGCGGTGCCGAGTTGCCGCGCACAAAACCGCCTTCAGCTCGGGAACCAAAGACACCGCGAGCCGAAGGTGGACCCGCTCAACGCGGTCCAAACCCTCGCGAAGATCGCCTGGCGCAGACGCCTCGAAAAGCCGCAGGTGGTGAACAGACGTCTGGAGGGAACCTAAAGACAAGACAATAAGTCCGTCACCCTCCGTCGCAAGGGAAAAACCTTGGCGACAGAGGGCTGATCCGGGTGAGAGAAGAACGGGGTAGCAATAGAACAAAGTTCAAGAACGGGCGCGCTCATCCAGGACCAGAACGCGCCGTCCAACCCGCCGACAGACACAAGAGGAGGCAAAATCAGGGACGACTCCGGGGGAGGGACGGAAGGAGAGCCGTCGACGGATCGGTGTGTGAAGTCGAAGGCCTCAGCAAACCAGGCCTCCAATGGGAGAGGGTGACCGAGCATGACGGCTAAGCCAGGCGTACCGGCGTAGCACAAACCTGTCCCATAGGAGGACAGACCCGTCAACACAGCCAGGGACTGAACAGCCGGAAGGATGTCAGTGCGGCTGAAGCCTGACCAGAGCGTAGGCCTGCAGAAGGGAGGGGGACCATAGCAGGGGTAGGTAGGGTGAGGTGCTGAGGGTGAGGCACCGCCAAGAAGGGCGAGAAGAGGGAGTCTTCCATCGACTCCAAGCGCCCGTCGAAGCGTGACACAACCCAGCCCTGCATAGCCGACAATTGATCCGAGAGAGGCTACCCCCCCCCCCCCCCCCCCAGATTGGTCGGCCCGCAGGGGCGAGCGTGAGCGGGAGCGAGACCCACGACACGAACCAGCAGCGTCGCGGCCCAAGGAAGGCGAGCGACGACGGTTGTGTCGCCGTTGAGGGACTCGTCCCCGATCACGAACGGCCGAGGGGGAAACAGCACCATTCCCCTCTTCCAGCGACACATCAGCTCCTGAGAAAGGGGACCCCGAAACCTCGCGAAACCCCACCGAGGCAAGAGGAGGGGTACCCCCCTGGCGAGACGGTAAGGGAAGGTCAGGAAGAGAAGAATGAGGAGGAGCAGGACGACGGGAGTGGGAAGGCTGGCCGGGTGAAAGGAGGCCAGGAACCGCGGGGGGAAACAGAGCAAGGATCCCCGGGGCTGAGATAACAGGGCGGCCCGACACCGAGGCGGAGGAGGGAGGGACCACCACCGTGGGACGAGACCGTGAAGTAAGAATAGGCACTGAAGCAGGTGAAGTAGGAGAAGCAACGACATCCAGGCGGACCCTCCTGGACAGTGTAGGAGGAGGGAGCAGAGGGCCAGCTACAGCATGAACAACCGCGCGCGGAGAGGACAACGTAAGAGGAAGTCGTCTGGGCTGGGGAAGCGGGCGGAAGGGAGTAGAGCCCCTATCCGTAGAGGCCAGGGGAGGGCGCACAGGGGCAGAGCCGCTAACTCCGGCCTCAGGGCGAGAACCATGACGAGGGCGATGGGCGTCGTCAAGGCGATCAGGAGGACGACAAGGCGAGCGAGAGCGTGGACGGAGCCGGGGAACCCCCCGACGATGGGACGACCGGCTGCGGGACCCAGGGGAGAGGGCCCGAGCAGGGAGAGGGCCAGGTAAATGGCCGTCAGTCGGGTCAGGGATACCCAGGGCGACGCGGATCCGGTCGCCAACAAAGGCCGGGGAACGGTGGCCCACAGTCCTAATGTGGCGGGAGACCATCGTCCACACCGACGGAAGGGAAGCAGGAGGCCACAGCCGCCGCCGAGGAACCAGGGCCATGGAGCAGCACAACCACCAGGGCCAGACACGTGCCACACAGAGCAGGGAGGTAGGCCGTAGAGGACACACAGAGCGAGTGGCGCAAGCAGGACTTGTGGCTCTCCAAGCACGGGGAGCGACAACCAAGGCGAAAGCAAGGCAGCCTACCTGCACTAGAAGAACACACACCATAATCAGCACGTCGAAGGAGTAAGTGGAGAGAATGTCCAAGAAGAACCAGGGAAGGAGCATGGGGAAACAGGAACACACATGCAAACAGGTATCCGTACTCACCCTAAACTGGGAGCACAGAGGTAGGTGAGGAGGGCGGCCGAGGCGGAAGAGCACTAGCAGAACCTGCAAAGATGGAGAAAGTGTTAACCACCACTCAACATCTTACATGCAGGGCCTATAACACCAGTAAAGTGCATACACCAATATAGTATCAGGCAACAAGATGACATAACAAAAGTCAATAGTGAAAGCCAACTATTACCGCAAATTTGCGGGCCAATGGAGGCATAACCGTACCGACACCACCCTCCTGCAATTTCGCGGGACCCCCCAACGATCTCCGCAAATTTGCGGGGAACCGAAATGGCCCAGAGGACCGAATCGAGCACCCC
The DNA here is from genome assembly GCA_032716605.1 of Paralithodes platypus. Lineage (NCBI taxonomy): Eukaryota > Metazoa > Arthropoda > Malacostraca > Decapoda > Lithodidae > Paralithodes > Paralithodes platypus. The sequence goes on along the minus strand of CM064580.1, from coordinate 20,004,828 downwards.
GCAAATTTGCGGGACCGGCCGAGATGGTCCGGCGCCGAAAAAGCGAGAGGAGCGTCTAGGAAATACCAAAGAGGCCCAGAAAAAAGCGTCATCTCCTTATGAACTCCAAGCGACGATGGCCATCAAGCTGAGCAGTGTCTTCCTTGATAATATCCTGACTCAACCGGTCAAGGGAGAGGCAAGGAAGACACACCAGGGGAGAGGAGGCACATCCCCTAGGAACCACCCAACCCACAGAGATAGAGCAAAGCCCATGAGGAGAAGTGGCAGGAAGGGTGGTTTGGCACAAACAGGGGCCCCCGTAGGGTACCCCAGGATTGGGCAAAAGGGTATGAAAGGATGGAGGTGAAAACAGTAAGGGAACACAAAAACCAGTAAATGAAACTGGCGAGAAAAAGGGTGGCCTAGCCGTGAGGAGAGAATGTGTCAGGGGCGAAAAACCCTGTGGTGTGAGGGAGGGGCCCCCGTGGGGTACCCCAGGATAACACGAACCACCAAGCGCCCAGGCCCTTGAGACACAGTGAAGGCTCGAAAGGGGGGACTCGGGAATAACGCTAATAATGCGGCCGACACAAACCCTACAAACAGCACCGCCACCACGAAATCTCAGATCGTGAACCAACTGTACACCTAGGCTATGAAAATATGAAAACTCATAGGGGCATAGCAATTCCTGAATGAGAAACAAGCTAGGCTAAAATAAGCTAAAAGCTAAACTATGCCCAGACTAACAGGAAAAAAGAATATGAAAAGAGAAAGGAATGAAAACACACACGAGGAACGCCAGGCGCCCCCGTACCTTCGGTAGCTATTTCCACACGCGTCTCCATTAAACACACTGAGGAGCCCATTTACGTGTGCCCTAGATCACGTAACATCTGTCTAACAAAAAAGAAGGCCAGATAAGCCGAAACGAACCTAAACAGGGTGAATTAAAGGAGCACAACAAAAGCGACTGCATTCAATGGAGCGCGTGAAAAAATGATAACAAGAGAGGGTCGCTCATGCGCACGTTCGACAGGGATCTGCACATGACGGAACACAGGATGGGCCTTAAGCGGTAACTAAGGTAAACCCCTTTTTCTTCTCTTCTATGCTTTTTTCACCTTCGGTGGTAGTTTTGGTTAATGTACAACGTCTCCTAGAGCAAGATAAGGAGTAGACTCTAGACGTTTTCTTTTTAACCGCGGTTGGAATGACGACATAGCAGTCAAAATAGACAAGTCGTCATTGCAATTAGGTTAATAGCCTTGACGTTGGATTTGCCAAGACTACTAACAAATTGTGTCTTTGTCATTCATAATTTTGTTTTATGATTGTTTTTTTTGGTATGTTGGGCTTGGATGTCCTCCTCCTATTTGTTATGCAGCCTTGACGTTGGATTTGCCAAGACTACTAACAAATTGGGAGGTTTGACGTACCTCCCAACCTACCAAATAGGAAAACCTACTACCTGTATTTGGTAGTAGTCTTGGAAAATCCAACGTACATAATACCCTCCCTCACGCCGGACCCCTGCCCATCCGCGTTCTTCTGCTGACGTGAGATGTGATAACAAGAGAGGGTCGCTCATGCGCACGTTCGACAGGGATCTGCACATGACGGAACACGGGATGGGCCTTAAGCGGTAACTAAGGTAAACCCCTTTTTCTTCTCTTCTATGCTTTTTTCACCTTCGGTGGTAGTTTTGGTTAATGTACAACGTCTCCTAGAGCAAGATAAGGAGTAGACTCTAGACGTTTTCTTTTTAACCGCGGTTGGAATGACGACATAGCAGTCAAAATAGACAAGTCGTCATTGCAATTAGGTTAATAGCCTTGACGTTGGATTTTCCAAGACTACTACCAAATAGTAGGTTTTCCTATTTGGTAGGTTGTGAGGTACGTCAAACCTCCCACTTTTTTACAAAGTAAGAATACTATGTGGTTGTTTGATTATCTGCTTTTGCTAGAGTTATGATATGATTACGAATGTCCCCCTCCAGTCTTAGATATCAGGCATAATCGTCAATGATGGAGGGGCCACTAATAAATTATAGGTTTGACTCCTGCAAGGAGATAAAGAAAACCTAATATTTAGTAGTGGCCCCATAATCATTGACGACTGGGGCCCTCCCGACCATCCCCTTCCCATTCGTTGATGTATTAAGGATTTTGGTTTACTTGATGTGTCAGTGAAGAAGGAAGTGTGACGCCTGAAGTCAGCGTCTGGTCAAATATCCACACAAGTACATCCACGAGTATATGGAAAGCTTATGAATAGTTATTCTTATTTTCTTTTTATTTATTATTTGTTACGAAGTTACGAATCTTTGTTAAATACAAGAGATGGAAGAGAAGCAGTGATTGAAGCAGAGGTGGATGGAGATAGGTTACCCAGGCCACCCAGGTGGCAGGGAATGAATGAAAGGATTGAGGAAAATGAGGTGAAAGAAGCAGTGAAACAAATGAGAGCGGGAAAAGCAGAAGGTTTGGATGGTATTGCTGTGGAGTGTATAAAGAAGGGTGGAGATGTGATAATAGATTGGTTGGTGAGACTTTTCAATGTGTGCTTTGCTGTGTCAATGGTACCAATAGACTGGAAGAGTGCATGTATTGTGCCGTTGTACAAGGGGAAGGGAGATCGGCAGGAGTGTTCAAGTTATAGAGGTATTAGTTTATTGTCAGTGGTTGGAAACTTGTATGACAGGGTGTTGATAGAGAGGATAATAAAGTGTACGGAAGTTGCAATAGGAGAAGAACAGTGCGGTTTTAGGAGGGGAAGAGGGTGCGTGGATCAGATGTTTGCAGTAAGACAGTTATGCGAGAAGTATTTAGAGAAGCATAAGGAGATATTTTGGGCTTTTATGGACTTGGAAAAAGCATATGATCGTGTGGACCGTGAAGCAATGTGGAAGGTGTTAAGGATTTATGAAATTGGAGGAAATTTGTTAGAAGCAGTTAAGAGTTTTTATGAAGGGAGCAGAGCATGTGTGAGAGTAGGAAATTGTGAGTTGAGTGAATGGTTTGAGGCAAAGGTAGGTTTGCGACAGGGTTGTGTAATGTCACCATGGCTGTTTAATATGTTTATGGATGGTGTGGTGAGGGAGGTGAAAAGGAGAACTATGGGAAGAGGATTGGGTTTAGTAGGAAAGAATGGTAGAGATTGGGAGTTGAATCAGTTGCTGTTCGCTGATGACACAGCATTGGTGGCGGATTCTGATGAGAAACTGCAGCGGGTAGTCAAAGAGTTTGGTGTGGTTTGTGGAAGGAGGAAACTGAAGGTGAACGTCAATAAAAGTAAAGTAATGGTGTGTAATAGGGGAGAGCATAGGGTGAATCTAGATGTGAGGCTGGATGGGGAAATATTGGAACAAGTAGAGTGTTTTAAATATCTAGGAGGAACAATAAGCAGGAGTGGAGGTATGGAAGTGGAGGTAAAACAGAGAGTGTGTGAAGGAAGGAAGGTTTTCGGAGCAATGGGAAGTATGTGGAAGACGAGAAATCTCGGAGTGAAAGTAAAAAGTGCACTGTATCAAGGAATTGTTGTGCCAACAGTGATGTATGGGGCTGAGACATGGGCTCTGAAGAAAAAGGAGAAAAGAGGGCTGGATGTGATGGAGATGAGCTGCTTGAGGAGTATGTGTGGAGTTACTCGTAGAGACAGATTGAGAAATGAAGAGATACGTAGGAGAGTGGGGCAGCAGGAACATTTGTCAGCCAGAGTGGACAGAAGGGTGCTGAGCTGGTATGGTCATGTTGAACGAATGGGAGATGAAAGGCTTACAAAGAGAATATGTGAGTCAGGTACAAGGGGAGATAGAAGGGCAGGAAGACCCCCATTGAGATGGAGAGACTGTGTAAGAAAGGCTTTGGATGATAGAGGAATGACTATAGATCAGGCAGGGGAAGTGGTGGTGGACAGGAGTGAATGGAGAATGCTTGTGAATAGTTGAGTGAACACGTGGTCATTTGGAGTAAGGGGTCGGGCGCAAGTTGGACTAGATAATAGTCCATCAGGCGCCTGGCCCGGGGAGACGATTAATATGAAGGGTGTGCCTGGAAGTGTGGTGGGAGGGCTTGTCGCTTTGGCTCCGCTGCATGTCTGCCTGCCGAGATCGGAACCTCTCCTGGTGGTCAGGGGCCGGGGGAGTGCTGGAGCGACCTTGGTAACCCTGGTCTCTGGGTCTTCTCCTGGGTGACCTGGATGTGTGAGAGTTTGTGTTTTTTATCTGTGTTTATTTTTTGTTTTATGTTGTTTTTGTGTTTTCCCTGTTCTTGCTCTGTCTTGAGTCGGCTACCCCCAAAATGGGGATTGGGCCTGAGCATATAGAGCATATAGATAGATAGACGAAGTTTTTTCGTAGTGAGAACCCAATTTCATAATGACAGAACCATGAGTGAGGTTGCGTGCGCTCATGATGAAGGCTCCTTAAATTTTTAATGCTCTGCGCGGTAGATTCAAACTACGGTAAATGAGCGTTTGAAGAGGAGGCCTTATGTAATAGACATAATCGTCAATGATTACGGGGCCACTACTAAATATTAGGTTTTCTTTATCTCCTTGCAGGAGTCAAACCTATAATTTGAGGGTCCAAGATGGGTGAGCTTGGTACGACCTAAGTCTATTTCCCATTGAAACCTATGTTAAACACTGCCCACGTATCCGCGGAAAATACGTGGTACGACTTAGGCGCGGATACGGGGAGTGCACTGTACCTAGTTTATCCCATACCTACCACCTGAGATTGACAGTCTGCCAGAAATAGGTCCCGAGCTCATGAAAAAATGGCCGACCAAAAAGGTGTGCCGTCTACAGTACAGTATAGGAGTACTGTATTGACAACCGTTTTAGAGTAGGGAGATATGTTGTTACCGCGTTTTTTATAAGCTTTTCTGAAGGTTAAAACAATTTTTAATATGATCTTTGCAACATACTTATTGTAAAATAGCCTTCAAATATTGAGAACAAATTTGTGGTCGTCTCGGTTATAAATACTGCCTAGCCTATATTTTGTTTTGTTATTTTAAATATGTTAGTAGCTGTTAGGTAAAGGTTAGGAGCTTTTTAGTAGCTGTTAGGTAAAGGTTAGGAGCTTTTAGGTAAAAGTTAGTAGCATTTTGGTAAAGATTAGTAGCTGTTAGATAATAGTTAGCAACTGTTAGGTAAAGGTTAGCAACTGTTAGGTAAAGGTTAGTACTGTAGGGTGTCATAATTTAGCCTACTAGGTTAGTTAAAGTTAGTCTAATAAAAATATTAAAAAGTGGGTTGTAGAGGGTTGGTGGGGGGAAAGTGGGAAAATTGTGATATTGATGTCACTAATTTTCCCATGTATTTTTTATTTTTATCTGTTAATTTTCATCAATATATATACAGTACTGTATATATTTTTGTTCTATGTGAATGAGGGAGACAAAAGGCAAAACTGCCTGCAGCGATTGCCTCCCCCAGAATTGAAAGAGTGACAGGGCCAAAATCAAGGGACTTTCGAGCTAAAATGCCTGGACAAACAGAGTTTTAAGCAATTTAAGTCATAGGAAGAGGGAAAGACTGCTTCTGGGAGAGAGTTCCAGAGCTCAGCAGTTGGATAGAAGAAAGACTGAAAATAGCGATTCACTCTTGGGTTGGAGAGTTGCACAGAGTAGGGGTGGGATTGTGTTGCAAGACGGGTACTACGTACCCTACGTAGAGGAAGGGGTATTCACTGGGAAAGCTCCGAGGAACACTGATTATTGTAGTAGCGATAGAATAGCGAGAGAGATGCAACATTGCGGTGAAGAGAGAGATTGCAGAGAGTTGGTGAGTAGACGGGAATTAATGATACGAAAGACTTTCCTTTCTACTTTGTCTAGGAGTGCGGTGTGAGAGGATCCTCCCCACACATGTGAAAAATACTCAATACAAGGACGCACTTTGCCCCTGTACAGAGCAAGAAGCTGCACAGGGGTAAAGAACCCCTTGAGGCAGTTGAGCACACCCAGCTTCTGGGAGGCTACCTTATAAAGACTAGTAATATGGTCCTTCCAAGTGAGAGCAGAAGAAAAAGAGACACCGAGAATATTGAGAGAAGGAGTACAAAGGAGTACAAAGGAAATCAAGCAACAACAGATCTAGTGACCCTTCTTGGTTGCTTGTCCTCCAAAACACTGAGGATCAAGTGTCCAAACAGTGGGTTAGAGTGGGTAAGGGAACATTGGAAAGGGAATTACTGCCCTGGAACTAATGTCCGTGGCAGGATTAGGAAGTTAGTAGGGGACAGATGGGTTAGTAACTGAGGGGGGAATAAAATAAAGTTATTCATTTACAAACGCAGTCAGTCGCGGGTTTGATGCGAGATATTTGTCTAGGCGGAGTTTAAATGAATCAACGGTGATGCAGTCTATAACGTTTCGGGGAAGCCCATTCCACAAGTTGACAACTCGATTGAAGAAGAAATTCTTAGATTCGTGTGAGTTAAAAGATTTACCAATAATTTTGCAACCGTTTCCCTGCGTGTAATTAGATTGGTCGATAGTGAAGTACTTACTACAGTTCATGAAGATAAAGGATTGATTTTTGTATTGTTGAAGAATAAGGGATAGTCCTCTGAAGGTTCTGAAGAACCTTTTCTGGAGAAATTGGGTCTTGGAAGCATTAAATGCAAAAAGGTTTTCTCTACCCCAATTGGAAATAGTAGCTAGATCAAAAGATAAGTGTTCTATGGCTTCAATACGTTTGTTTTTGAGGGACTCCTGGCTGGGGCGTTGTGGAAAACTAAATGAGTAGTGTAAGGTAGAGTCGTCTGCATATGAATGGATGGGACTGGATGTACAGTTGAGAAGATTATTTATGAAAAATTGAAAGAGAATAGGAGATAGAACAGAACCCTGAGGAACACCGGAGTTAATAGGATGAGGAAGTGACTGATGGCCGTCCACAACCACAGCTATGGAACGGCCGGAAAGGAAATTAGAGACAAAGACACAGATGGAGGGATAGAAACCGAAGGAGGGTAGTTTAGAAATTAAAGATTTGTGCCAGACTCTATCGAAGGCCTTCGATATGTCTAGTGCAACAGAAAAAGTCTCACCGAAGTCCCGAAAGGAAGATGACCAAGAGTTAGTAAGATATGAAAGAAGATCACCAGTTGAGCGACCCTTAACCCTTCCTCCCCGGGCTGTCTTACCCAATGACGGTCGCCCCTACCCGGGCGAAATGGCTGAAAAACGTTTAGGCCTAGGCTACCGTATTTATGTTTATTTTCACTGCTAGAACTTTCCCACTCATCTATAATTGTAGTGCGGTTTTCAATCTGTATTTTGGCATTGAGTAGAGCTCTGTAAGTCAAGTGGGGAGATTGTAGGCACCAATCGATCAGGGCTAGACCCAGGTGAGGTTATAGGCATGTGATAAAGAGTCGTTGGAACTCCTGTTTCATTTGCTTGGCCTCTCTTACTGATTTTCTTTGTGCCTCATTTACACTGAGAGCAATCCAGCTAGCTCTCACAAACACCTCCTCCTCCTATCCACTTCACTACACTAAACATGCACACCACACTTCATTCCTCCACACCAAAATTTAAAAAAACTAAATGATGAATTCTAGCCCAGCCTCGGAGTCCCCAGGGGGGGGGGACCATAAATGCCCCCACACCCAACCGACCATCCCCTGACGACCCCACACAATTACCTGGACCTCGGCCTGTTACTCTTTCTATTAATTTCTGCAACATTCGCGGACTTTCCTCTAACTTTCACTCTGTTGAGCACCATCTCTCCTCCTACAAACCTGATCTTCTCTTCCTCACCGAAACTCAGGTGTCTGTAGCAATATCCAGCAGCCCCTTCTCTGTATCCTCCTACTTTCTCTATCCTAGTTTCAAAGCCAAAGGCGGATGTTGTGCATATGTGCACAACAAACTCACTTGCTCTCGTGTTCCCGATTTCGACTCCTCTGAATTCTCAACTTTATGGCTCAAACTTTCCTGTCATTCTCTTACTAAATACTTCTGTGCTGTCTATCTTTCCCCTAACTCTACCAACTTTCCCAAATTCTTTGACTATCTAAACTCTACAGTGGAACACATTCTATCCATTTCTCCTTTCTCAGAAATCTCCATCTTAGAAGATTTCAACGTTCACCACCGCCAATGGCTCTCCTCTCACACTACTGATCCACCTGGTGAACAAGCCTACGTCTTTTCTATCATAAATGACCTAGAGCAGTTAGTTCAGCAACCCACCCGTATCCCGGATCGCATCGGAGATCGGCCCAACATTCTTGACTTGTTTCTAACTTCTAACCCTTCTTCTTATACTGTCGATCTTTTCTCTCCTCTGGGCTCCTCCGACCATAAACTTATCTCTGTCACCTGTCCTATCTCTCCAGTACGGCCACCCGATCCTCCTAGCCGGCGGCGCTTGTGGCACTTTGGCGCTGCCGACTGGGAGACTCTCCGGCAGTACTTCTTTGATTTCCCATGGAATGATTTCTGCTTCCGTGGCCGGGGACCCTCGGAGAGTGCTGAACGCATTACCGAGGTAATCCTATCGGGCATGGAAGCATACATTCCATTCTCCTTCTCTCAGACTAATGCTAAAAAATCTTGGTTTACTCACGCCTGTTCTACTGCTGTCCGCAATAAGGAGGAAGCATTCAAACGGTACCGACGCCTTAAAACTCAAGACTCTCATTCTTCCTATGTTTCTGCCCGGAATCAAGCCAAATCTGTTCTTCGACTTGCCAAACACTCTTTCATCAATAATAAATGAACTGAACTATCCAACTCTAGCTCTTCCCAAGCTTTCTGGCATCTAGCCAAAAACCTCTCCAACAATTTCTCTTCCTCATCTTTCCCTCCCCTTTCCCACTCTGATGGCACAACCATCACTTCTTCCTCTGACAAAGCTAAACTCTTCGCTCAAACTTTTGCTAGAAACTCCACTTTGGATGATTCCGGTGCTATTTCTCCCTCTCCGCCCTCCTCTCTCATACAGTAAACCCTCGCTATCTCGGACTAATTGGGGGGAGACCCAGTCCGAGATGACCGAAAATCCGAGATGTCCGAAGTCCGACTTATGTCCGACTTAAGAGAGGAAAATGTCCGAATTGGAAGAGGGAGTCCGAGCCACCAGAGAAAACGGAGACTTCCCTATCACTAACAACGTTGATTCAAGATAAATTACAGTACCTGTACAGTATCCAGCAGACATATATTATAAATATCACTTTCCTTCTCCATTTCACTGTCCTTCTCCACCTCACTGTAGCCTTAGATCTCGGAATTTGCCCTTAGATCTCGGAATTTTCGGAGATATATGACACCTGTCCGACAGACCATGTGGGCCCTCGGAGTTTTCCCCTTACATCTCGGAATTTTCCGAGTTATACGGCGAACTTTCCGAGAGGCCGATGCCAGTCCGAGTTGTCCGGGTTTCCGACTTCTAGAGGTCCGAGATAGCGAGGGTTTACTGTACTTATGCCTAATATCCTAATCTCTTCTAAAGATGTACTTTCTACCCTCTCTGGGCTTAACACTAATAAGGCGTATGGTCCGGATGGTGTTCCTCCTGTTGTTCTCAAAAACTGTGCTTCCGTGCTGACTCCCTGCCTAGGCAAACTCTTTCGTCTCTGTCTATCCTCTAACGTCTTCCCTTCATGCTGGAAGTTTGCTCACATTCAACCTGTCCCAAAGAAGGGTGACCGCTCTCAACCCTCCAACTATCGTCCAATTGCTCTCATCTCTTGTCTTTCTAAAGTTTTTGAAACTATTCTTGCTTCCAAATTTCTTAAGCATTTCTCTTCTCATAATCTGCTCTCAGATCGCCAGTATGGCTTCCTTAAGGGTCGCTCTACTGGTGATCTTCTTTCATATCTTACTAACTCATGGTCATCCTCCTTTCGGGACTTCGGTGAGACTTTTCTATTGCACTAGACATATCGAAAGCCTTCGATAGAGTCTGGCATAAATCTTTAATTTCTAAACTACCCTCCTTCTGTTTCTATCCCTCCATCTGTGCCTTTGTCTCTAATTTCCTTTCCGGCCGTTCCATAGCCGCGGTTGTGGATGGCCATTGTTCACTTCCTCACCCTATAAACTCCGGTGTTCCTCAGGGCTCTGTCCTATCTCCTATTCTCTTTTAATTTTTATAAATGATCTCCTTAACTGTACCTTAATTCCCATCCATTCATACGCAGACGACTCAACCTTCCACTACTCCATTAGTTTTTCAGAACGCCCCAGCCAGCAATTCCTCAACGACAAACGTAATGAAGCCATAGAACTCTTAAATTCTGATCTAAATACTATTTCCAATTGGGGCAGAGAAAACCTTGTTAACTTTAATGCTTCCAAAACCCAATTTCTCCATCTATCTACCCGTCAGGATCTCCCAGCGGACTATCCCTTATTCTTCAACAATACAAAAATCAACCCTTCATCTTCTCTCAATATTTTTGGTGTCTCTTTTTCTTCTGCTCTCATTTGGAAGGACCATATTACCAGTCTTGCTAAGGCAGCCTCCCAGAAGCTCGGTGTGCTCAACCGCCTTAGGGGGTTCTTTTCCCCTGCACAGCTTCTTGCTCTGTACAGGGGCATAGTGCGCCCTTGTATTGAGTATTGTTCACATGTCTGGGGAGGTTCCTCTCACACCGCTCTCCTAGACAAAGTTGAAAGGAAGGCCTTTCGTATCATTAACTCCTGTCCACTCACCAACTCTCTGCAGTCTCTCTCTCTCTGCCGCAATGTTGCATCTCTCTCGCTATACTATCGCTACTATAATAATCAGTGTTCCTCAGAGCTATCCCAGTGCATACCACCTCCTTTACGTAGGGCACGTGGTACCCGTCTTGCAACTCAATCCCACCCCTACTCTGCAACTCTCCAACCCAAGAGTGAAACGTTACTCTCAAACTTTCTTCTACTCAACAGCTGAGCTCTGGAACTCTCTCCCAGAATCAGTCTTTCCCTCTTCCTATGACTTAAATTGCTTCAAACTCCGTGTGTCCAGGCATTTTGGCTCGAACGTCCCTTGATTTTGGCTCTCACTCTTTCAACTATGGGGGAGGCACTCGCTATAGGCAGTAATGCCTTTTGCCTCCCTCAATCACATAGAAAAAAAAAAACAAAAAAAAAATGGTTCAGTTGTGATGACGATTTCAGTGGAGCCAATATTGCAGAGATGTTGCCAATATGGGGGCTTTTCAGACACTAATTTCGTCATGACGTCAGAACAATAACATTGAGGAGTCTGCTCCTTCTTGTTTTCGGAGGTGCGGTGACGAACGCTTGGGTTTGTTGACATACGTCGTATGCACGGCGTTCAGACCAAGCTTAATTAGGCTATTAAGCTCATGCCTTAGATAAGGCATACCGGGTAGCGGCCCTTCTTTCGTGCTGTCCTTACCTAAGGCAGAACGGGTAGGAAGGGTTAAGGAAGCCATACTGGCGATCTGAGAGCAGATTTGTTTGGAATTAATTACAAACCTCGGAAAAACTTTTTCCCCATTATCCAAGGATCTTAAGATACGCCGCCCGATAGTGGGGAGGGCTATGAAGGTTAGGGAAAATGAGGGGTTAAATGCGTAAAACAGCGATAATAGCGTAAATTAGCAAAACTTGGCTCGGGGTTTTTACAAGGCATAAAACCCAAGATTTCGAAAACCCGAGCCAAGTTTTGGCAAAAGTTGGCTCGGATTTTGCGAGTTGGTAGAGTAAAAAAAGTCAGTGACGTAATTTCTATATTTGGCTCGGGTTTACTTAATTTATAGACTCATAAAAGCCGATTTATCGAATATCCGAGTCAAGTTTTGGCAAAAGTTGACTCGGATTTTGCGATTTTAAGAGGCAAAAAATACAGTAACCTAATTTAGAAATTTGGCTCAGGTTTTCCGAAATTGCAAACTCCTATAACCCAATTTTCGAAAACCCGAGGATTCTGCGAGTTTTAACCCTCCAGCCCCGGCTATTGTATTATATAATTTCCCCGAAACCCGGGGGTTTTGGCCGAAAAACGTCTACGCCTAGGCTACCGTATTATTGTTATTTTGACTGCTTCCGCATTCCCGCGCATCCCCAAGCGTATATGTGTTTCGTACCTGTAGAATGGCGTTAAGTAGAGCTCTCTAAGTCAACTGGTTCAGTTGTGATGACGATTTCATTGGAGATAACTTTGTGGCAAAAACAGCCACTTTACACTACTTTTCGCTACTTAACAATAACATACAGGCACACACGAACAAGCGACGCACTCCTTCTTGTGGTCGGAGATGCGCGGCGTCGGTCCAGCCGGCTGTTGTTTACATGCGTCGGACGGACGCCTCGCACACCAAGCTTACAGGCTTTCAAGCTCATGGGTTTCTCAGAGCCCTACCGGGTAGCGTGGGGGGTGTTTGTTATGGGTGCCTCAGAGCCCTACTGGGTCTGGAGGGTTAAGAGTCGAAAAAGACAGTAACCAAATTTCGGAAATCGGCTCATGTTTTCCCAAATTGCAAACCCGCATATGAGCAGATATCATGACCTGAGCCCCCCGTAAGAGGGTTACTGTCTCTAAGAACATTACGTAAATGTAGGCCCACATCATGCTTGCCTAAGTCCGTCCTGGCCTCGGGGGGCCAACCAGAGCGCCATCCCTTACGGCGGCACAGCGGCGCGCACATAAGCATACAGGGCGTGAATCGGGCATAGCTGATGATGCGGGTGGCCACATTTGAAAACCGGTTCTGTGAACGCCAGAAAAATGTGCGCCGCCCGTCTATTCTAGTCCACAAAATGAACAGAAGGGGTCAAAGTGACGAACCCGAGGGAAGGGACCCTGGATACGGCAGCGAACTCCGAGACCCTCACCCCTGCTGACAAAGCAAGAAGTAACAATGTTTCGTCTAGCAGTTGAACTTGTATTCTGCTAGTGGTGGAGACTCTAAGTCTTCCAGGGAGACGTCGTCCAGCGCTGATGAAGCATATCAATCAAGCTGCGGCTAAATGGCGGCAACCACCCTGCCACACAAACATCCACAACATTAATGTCAACGAGGTCCCTAGGTCTCCAATCTGACCCAAGAGGAAGCTTGAGACAGGTAGGGGAACGGGACTCGGGTACCATCGTTTCAGCGGAGCGTACCAGGCATGGGCGGCCACATGGGTGCGATCAACCAAACCTTGCCCCAGTACTCTCTCAGCCCGTGCAGGACTTGGCACATGAGGAGTGCGACGGGTGGAGGCAATGCGGATACCGACTGTCACCCGCTCCAGACCTTGCTGAAGGCATCCGGGCTCCCCTCCACAGAAGGGCGAGTCCAGCGGGGAAGGTAGTCCGGCAGCTTGTCCGTCCCGTGGGAGTTGAACAAGTCCACCCTCGGAGTACCCCAGGAGGCTGCGGGGTAGTTGAAAACGCTTTGTCTTAACGACCAATCGACCAGTGTTTCCTGTCCCCATGACAGAGCATCCACCCACAGATTGGCAGTCCCGGGCTGGTAAGTCGCACGCGGGTGATGCTGTGAAGGGTGATGCCTTGACGAGCAGCTAAAGAAAACAAGAGCACCGCTAGGGCATGGAAGACCACAGACCTGGAGGAACCCAGCTCCCGGATACAAAGAACAGCGGATATGCTGTCCAACCTAAAGGCCACCGACATGCCCGTTTGGCTAGTCAATGACCCTGCAGGAAGAACAATGGTAACAACAGAACCATGGCATGGAAATGTAAGCGTAAGAACCCTGACCACCTGCTGTGGTGTCGATGACCCACGTTAGATTGGGAGCCCCACCCCACCTCGCACGACGCATCTGTGTCCATCCAGATGGCCGTCAGGGGAGCAGTCCACGGCACCGCTGCAGTGAGCATGCCCCGAGCGACCCAGTGTGACAGTCTCATATGTAGCAAGCGCGATACCGGCCACAGCCAGTAAGGGGGCGATACAGGGAAGTGTTAGGAGCCCAGCAGAACATGGCGGTCGAGTCCGAGCTGGCCTAAAGGCACGGTCAGTGCCGCCCAAGGTAAAGATCCCAGTAGGGAAAACCCAGACCATGTTCGTGAACGAGAACGGGCAGAAAACGACAAAAAGCTTCCAGCGAAGTGTTGACGCGTACACCCGACTCCGGGGAACAGTAGCACCATGTAGGTCACAGTCTAAGCCCACCCATGGCACTTAGTGTGAAGGTGGGAGGCCTGACTTGGGAATAGCGATTGTGAACCCCAGGTTCAAAACACATACGATTACAGTGAGTGTGTCCAGTACACAATGTATGTAGATGATATTATCTCGACGGCACCTCCCCCATACATGGACCGGATTACCTGGGCCACTTCCTGAGACATTGCGTCGATGTCGGGGAGGGCGCCCGAGAGGAGGCTGGGACTTCCACCTCCAGGCCATACCCTTCTACACCACCGACGTCCCCATGTCCGGCGTGGCTAGTGCCAGTAGTGCGCGCGCTTTGTGTCAGGCCCACCACAGAGTCAATTAGGTGGCCGAGTGAGCAAACTTGTCTTGGAGAGAGGAACAACCACAGCCTCCCCCCTTCCTTCCCGCCGACCCGACGAAAACGGAGGGCGGGCCTCGCACTCCCGCCTGTCCTACATCCTGTCCGAGCATGGGAGATAATACATACTTTATGTCATAGACGAAGGAACTAGTATTAAATTATGGGTTTGATGACCTATAAGGGAAGGAGGGAAAACCAAATATTTATTAGAGGTTCTGTAGTTAATGACATTTAGGACCCTCCCTCTCTTCCCTCTCCCATCCTTCTGCATATCTTGATATTACATTCAAGATCAGACTCAGGTGATAGCCACTGGAGGGCAGTAGAAGCATAAAATCAGGATGGGAAGATTATACATTAGGCCTCATAGCTTGAATTCTTACATTTGTATATTATATTCTCTTCTGAGTGGTGTCCTGTGTATAATTTTTTTTTTCTATGTGAATGAGGGAGACAAAAGGCATAGCTGCCTGCAGCGAGTGCCTCCCCCAGATTTCAAAGAGTGACAGGGCCGAAATCAAGGGACGTTCGAGCTAAAATGCCTGGACACACGGAGTTTGAAGCAATTTAAGTCATAGAAAGAGAGAAAGACTGATTCTGGGAGAGAGTTCCAGAGCTCAGCAGTTGAATAGAAGAAAGTCTGAGAATAGCGTTTCACTCTTGGGTTGGAGAGTTGCACAGAGTAGGGGTGGGATTGTGTTGCAAGGCGGGTACTACGTACCCTACGTAGAGGAGGTGGTATACACTGGTAAATCTCCGAGGAACACTGATTATTGTAGTAGCGATAGAATAGTGAGAGAGATGCAACATTGCGGCGAAGAGAGAGAGATTGCAGAGAGTTGGTGAGTGGACGGGAGTTATGATACGAAAGGCTTTCCTTTCTACTTTATCTAGGAGTGCGGTGTGAGAGGATCCTTCCCACATATGTGAACAATACTCAATACAAGGACGCACTGTGCCCCTGTACAGAGCAAGAAGCTGCGCAGGGGTAAACAACTCCTTGAGGCGGTTGAGGACACCCAGCTTCTGGGAGGCTGCCTTAGTGAGACTGGTAATATAGTCTTTCCAAGTGAGAGCAGAAGAAAAAGAGACACCGAGAACATCGAGGGAAGATGAAGGGTTGTTGTTGTTGTTGTTCCCCAAGCTGCCTGGCCGAACAGCCCCAAGGCCATAACCAAGCGCCCCCACAGAACCCTCCCTGCTGACCACAATAAAGCCTGGGTGACCGAAGCCACTCCATGGCGGGGAGCTGAGGAGGGTGCGGAAACGCCCGGGAAACCAAAGCCACATCCTGGGCCCTGCTGTAGATGAAGGGTTGATTTTTGTATTGTTGAAGAATAAGGGATAGTCCTCTGGAGGTTCCTGATGGGTAGTAAGATGGATAAATTGAGTTTTGGAAGCATTAAATGCAACAAGGTTTTCTCTACCCCAATTGGAAATAGTAGCTAGATCAGAAGATAAGCATTTTATGGCTTCATTACGTTTACTTTTGAGGGACTGCTGGCTGGGGCGTTCTGGAAAATTAATTGAGTGGTGTAAAGTAGAGTCGTCTGCATATGAATGGATGGGACTAGATGTACAGGTGAGAAGATCATTTATGAAAATTAGAAAGAGAATAGGAGATAGGACAGAACCCTGAGGAACACCGGAGTTGATAGGATGAGGAAATGAGCGATGGCCGTCCACGACCGCAGCTATGGAATGGCCGGAAAGGAAATTAGAGACAAAGGCACAGATGGAGGGACAGAAACCGAAGGAGGGCAGTTTGGAAATTAAAGATTTGTGCCAGGCTCTGAGAGACGAAGGCATTCGATATGTCTAGTGCAACAGAAAAATTCTCACCGAAGTCCCGAAAGTTGGATGACCAAGAGTTAGTAAGATGTGAAAGATCACCAGTAGAGCGACCCTTAACCTCTCGGCTGCACATGTGGGGTATGAGACACCACACGCCTGTGCGCACGTATTTGAGCTGTTCCCATCACTAACATCGTTATTTTACCATAAATATCGTTAATACTTATTCATATGCGCCTATTTTAGCATTAATATGAAGATATTAACCAGTTACAACAATAAAACAAGTGGAAACAGTGTTTGGCTGGTCAAAATCGAGAAATGAAAGCGAGAGTGTGTGTGAGTGAGTGTGAGCCAACCTTCCACTCACGAAGCTTTGAGAGACACTGGAGGTACCTCTCAATTCTCTTCCTGACTTCTCCCCTAATTCCCATGCTTGGTAACACTGATGACAACGCCCTGATAGCAACTCGTTAATGTTAGCACGAAAATAGACCACAGAATAAGGGAATAACAGGGAAAATAGGTGATAATTGAAGGAGGGGGGGATGTGGAGGAGTGATATTTGGCATGGTCCAGGGGCAAAAAAAAAAAAAAAAAAATCAATTTTGTTTTGGGTGTTTTAAATGGATTTTTTTAGGCCCAGGATCTTAAGAGTCTTCCCGGTCTTTGGGTCCTCGGCCACGGAAGCAGAAGTCATTCCATGGGAAATCAAAGAAGTACTGCCGGAGAGCCTCCCAGTCGGCGGCGCCAAAGTGCCACAAGCGCCGCCGGCTAGGAGGATCGGATGGCCGTACTGAAGAGATAGGACAGGTGACGGAGATAAGATTATGGTCGGAGGAGCCCAAAGGAGAGAAAAGATTGACAGTAGAAGAAGAAGGGTTAGAAGTCAGAAATAAGTCAAGAATGTTGGGCCGATCTCTGAAGCGATCCGGGATACGGGTGGGTTGCTGGACCAGCTGCTCTAGGTCATTTATGATAGAAAAGACGTAGGCTTGTTCACCAGGTTGGTCCGTAGAATGAGAGGAGAGCCATTGGCGGTGGTGAACGTTGAAATCTCCTAAGATGGAGATTTCAGAGAAGGGAGAGATTGATTGGGATGTTTGACGACCTCCCTTATAACCAAATAAGGAAAACCTCTTATTTGGTAGCAGTCTCGGAGTATCCAACGTAGGGCTTATGATCTCAGCCGCTACCACAGCGGGCCGATTTATCGGTACTCACGCGAAGTACCAAATAATCTCTAGAGTTGCACCTCAATTCACTACTAGGCACGTTGTACACACTCCGAGACGACTAAAGAAGGAAGAGAAAGCGAAGGAGAGAAAGAATTGCTATAGTTACCCATTTAATCTAGCTGCTCTCCTCTAAGCCATGCTCCATTTTCTATGAGCCTGCGCCAGGACCTGCCAAAGTATCGAGGTATCAAGTAATCAGTGTAGATTGGATGAGCAGGGGATCGGCATGAGGGCGGGATACTCTGTCGTTGGATACTCCGAGACTGCTACCAAATAAGAGGTTTTCCTTATTTGGTTATAAGGGAGGTCGTCAAACCTCCCAATTTAGTAGCAGTCTCTACGTTTCCAACGCGTAGGGCTTGAATCCCAAATTGGAGGCGGACATCCAAGAAACCTTAAAAACCCCAAGCCTTAGCAAAAGTAGAGGACCAAGAAAAGACACAAATAAACAAATCAGTTTATTGGAAAAAGAGCATAACAGTACAGTGCATATTAAGAAAGTACATATTACAAGTATCAGTCTAGGGTCTAAAAGTGCCGAAGCAGGGCAAGGAATAGGTCATGCCGACCTGTGAATGGCACACCAACCTGGGAAGAATGAAGTCAATTGTACAGTATTACAAGAACCATAAGGCATTGCACAACAGGTGGATGATCTCCAAAGACACTCTTTAATTACAAAACCGGGTATGAGGCATAGGCATACCAAACAAGAAACCCTAGACAGTATAGTCCATATGCAAAATAAGTAAGAGATATATCCTTAACACTAAACATAGAGTACATACATGTAAAATGAAAGAGAGAAAGGCTTTGTACAAGTATACAAAATGACCCCCCCCCCCCCCCCAGTGTAGGGAAAGGAAGAAAATACAGTATGGGATGAGAAGAGATACAGGATGGAGATGAATCATGTGACACATTGGCCTAACGCGACACAAGGCACACCTGGCCTGGCAGTGGACATGGACAGGTACGATGAGACAAAAGTGCTGTGGGAGGACCATAACCCTGTGCCGGCTATGTCCGATAGGCTAGTGAACAGTTATTTAAAAAGCGCACGGTCGCCGCATAAGAGCGGATATCATGTGCTAGTAATCCCCTTCGTAAGGGGATTACTAGCCAGAATGACATGACGCAAATGAAGTCCCACAGCACGCTTGCCTAACCGTGTCCTGTTTTAGGGGCCAACCAGAGCGCCGTCCCCGACGTCGGCACAGCGGCACGCACATAAGTATGCAAGGCTCTTACCGGGCATAGCGGATGATGCGTGCTCCCACATTTTAAAGCCGGTACAGTAAACGGCTTAAAAATGTGCGCCTCACGTTCATTCTTGGCCACAAAATAAACAGAAGGGGCCAAAGTGACTGACCCCAAGGAAGGCGAAAAACTCATGCAATTTGGGGCCCTCGACATGGCAGCCAACTCCGAGACCCTCTCTCCTGTAGCCAATGCTAAAAGAAACAATGTTTTATCAATCAGATGAACAGGTGTTGGGTTAGTGGTGTAGATGGGTGAGGTAAGGAGCCTTAGAGCCTTCGCCAGAGACCATTGAGGCAGTATCTAGCGCATGGGCGGTCTGAGCCTAAAGCAGGCTTTCATGAAAAAAGACAGCTCCTTGTGAGGGAGCACCAGCCCCGTCAAGGTCTCAAAAGGCTCCCTAATAGCGGACAGGTGGTTCCTAATGGTGTTGTACATGTAGGTGCGTGTCCCAAACAAGTGATTAAGGTAATGGAAAACTAACGCAACCGACGGAACTGTTTGTTCGGTGTCATTGATCCATTTCGTGAAATTATTCCAATGAGACTCGTAAGTCTTCCAAGTAGCCTTAGTCCAGTGCTGATTAAGCATATCAGTCAAGCAACGTCCATATTTCGGTAACCACCCTGCCTCATAAACATCCACGATGCGAATGCCAACGAGGTCCCTAGGTCTCCAATCTGTCCCAAGTGGAAGTCTGAGACAGACAGGGGAACGGGACTCGGGCACCATCGCTTCAGCTGAGCGTACCAGACTTGGGCCGGCCAGAGGGGCGCAATTAACCAAACCTTGCCACGGTACTCTCTCAGCCTGTGTAGGACTTTGCACATAAGCAGTGCGTCGGGCGGAGGAAAAGCGTAAATCGACTGCCACCTGCTCCAGTCCTCGCTGAAGGCATCCGGCCCCCCCGCCTGAGTACAAGTCCAGCGGGTGAGGTAGTCCGGTAGCTTGTTCGTTCCCGAGGAGGCGAACAAGTCCACCTGCGGATGGTCCCAGGAGGCTGCGAGGCCGTCGAAAACGCTTTGTCTTAATGACCACTCTACCTTGGTGCTCTGTCCTCTCGACAAAGCATCCGCCCAAAGATTGGCCGTCCCGGGCAGGTAAGTCGCATGCAGGGTTATGCTGTTATGATCGGCCAGGTAAAACAATTTCTCCTCCAGGTCTTGGAGAACAACAGACCTGGAGGAGCCCTGCTTTTGGATACAATGAACCACGGACATGTTGTCCATCCTGAAGGCCACCGACTTGCTCGTGAGGGCCAGTCCGTGATCCCGCAGGAAGAACAATGGTACCAACAGTTCCAGGGCATTGATGTGGAAGTGTGAGAGCCCCGACCACCTGCCGTGGTTTTGATGTCCCATGTCTGATTGATAGCCCCACCCCACCTCGCTCGACGCATCTGTGTCTACCCAGATGGTCGGCGGAGGAGCAGTCCAGGGCACAGCCGCAGAGAGCGTACCCCGAGCGACCCAGTGTGTCAGTCTCAGATGTATTGAGTGCGGTACCGTCCACAAACGGTAAGGGGGCGAGAGAGGGAAGTGCCTGTTGCCCAGCTGAATGAGGCGTTTTAGTCTGAGCCGGCCCAAGGGCACGGTCAGAGACGCCCAATTCAAAGACCCTATTAGGGAGTCCCAGATTTTTCGTGTTATCGAGACCGAGTGCAACACGACAAAGAGCCTCCTTCGAAGTTTCGCCGCATTCACCCACCTCTGGGAAACGGTGGCGCTTAGGAGATCCCAGTGCAAGCCCACCCACGTGACGTGGGTGGGGTGGTGGGTGGGTGTGACGATGAGAGGCATGACTTGGGAATGTTGAGTTTGAACCCCAGGTTTGTGATATGTCTGACTACAGTTAGCATATCCTGTACACATTGTGTGAGAGAGTCTGCCGAGATGCGCCAATCGTCCAGGTAAAACAGGATCTGAATCCCTTGTAAGACAAAGGGGGTCAGAGCCTGCTTTACCAGTTTGGTGAAGACCCGCGGTGCTATGTTGAGGCCGAACGGTAGTCTGGCGAATTGGAACACCCGTTGACCCGACTGCAGCGCGAGGCAGCCCTGGAACCGAGGAGCCATCGGCACATGCCAATAAGCATCCTTCAGATCCAGGGTGACCACCCAAGACAAGGGCTTGAGTGCCAGGCGCACCTGGCTGACGGTGAGCATTCGGAAACGGGTGTTCACAATGTGAGAGTTGAGGACTGAGAGATCTACCACCGGCCTCATAGCAGCGCAGTCCTTCTTTGGGACCAGAAAAACACGAGAAAGAAATACCTTTTGTGTAGAAGATATTTCCTTGATAACACCTTCCTCGTGCATGGACATGATCACTTGGGCCACTTCTTGAGATACTGGTCGCTGTCGGGGAGGGCACCTGAGAGGAGGCCTGGACCTCCACCTCCATGTCAGACCCTTCTTGACCACCCGACGCGCCCACGACCGGCGGGGCCATTGCCGGTAGTGGGGGCGGAAGAAGCCGGTGTGGGCGCCTTGTGTCAGGCCCATCACCGATTCGACGAGATGGTCGGGCGAGGGAAGAGGGGACTGGCCAAGAGGAACTCCGCGTTTTTTGTCGCGGAGCCCCTCTTGGACTTATCGTAGTGGGATGAGCCACCACGTCCTCCCCCAGACGTCCCCCCGCCCCGCCGAAACGATGGACGGGCCTCGCGCTCCGGCCTATCCCCCTACAGGCTGTGTCTGGCGCCCCCTAGGAGCCAGTCCCTTGGCCAAACCTCTTGCCTGGCGCCCCTTGCCAGCGACAGACCTGCCACCGCGTCCGCGGGTGGAGGAGCATGAAGCGGGCTTCGCCACCACCTTCCGTTGAGCAGAGTAAGTGTCGCTCTGCGCCAGTAGGAAAGCCCCTTGCCAAGCCTCCTCAGGGAACAGACCAGGAGTCAGAAGGTCAGTCAGGAGGAGGCGGTTGCGGACGTCGGCAGGGGCCTTCTTGCAGAAAGCCACTCGAAGTTGTTGACGGCAACGGGTGGCTTCATGGAGGGAGTTGCGGATGTCCTGAACAGGGTTGAGGGCAAGCTGCAGAGCGATCCGTCGGACATGCTCAAATCCTTGGCGATGATCAGCAGATTCCAGGGACTCTATAAGGCGGAGGTGAACTCGCGCCAGTTCCAACTGGGCAAGAAAAGTTGAAAGTTGGCGGGCCGCTCGCTGTCGGAACTTGAAGTCCCGTTCCAATGGGGCTTTCTCCGGTGCCGTGAAAAAGGAACACGGAAGGGGGCCCACCGACAGCTTGGGAGCATTGAGCCACTCCCACACAGGCATAGGGAAGCCCGAGGAGGTAAGGAGCATGCCCGACAGAAAAGATGAGTCCATGGTCGGGATGGCCGGCAAAGTCTCTGCCATGGACTGACCAAACTCCACCGCTTCACGGACCCACTCTCCCCAGGGACCCGTACATAGGTGCGGCAGCTCTAGCATCAGGACCCCGTCCCGATCGCGCACATTCTGGAGGTACGGCATCCCCGAAATGGCAGAGAGGGAGTGGACATCCGCTGACAGGTCTTGGCGGGAGTAGTCAGCCCAGGGCTTGGTGATAGTGTAAGGTAAGACCGAGGGACGATAGGAAAAATACCGCATGTCTTGCCGGTTAGGATATACCCTCACATCTACCTCTGGGACCAGACCTTGTGGAGTAATGGCCCTGAAGACATTCTTCTCATTGACCTGGATAGCCCAGCCCTCCGGCACTGCCCGCTCTCCGGCCGGCAGGCGGACCGCTCCCTCAGGGTTGGAGGCGACTACAGCTCTCCAAGCCACAGAATCCCCATACAGGGATGGCATCTTGACCTTGGGGATCTTAAACTTGGAGAGAGGCGGCACGGAGAGGGGGTGAGAGAACAACCCCAAACCCTGGCCCGGGATAACAACGGGCCAGAGAGGAGTCGTAGGCGTCGTCGGAGGTGCAGGTGATGAAGCAGAGGACGTTAACGGTACCACGACCGGGAGAGCAGGCCGAGATGGGATGTGGTCGGAAACAGGCGGGAGAGGAGCCACAACCGGAGTCTGCAGAGGTACCGGGTTCGGTGTACCAAACCGAGAGACCACTGCCTCCATGGCCGCCATGACAGAGGAGAGGATGTCTGCCTTAGTGGAAGCCAACTCCGCTCTGAACTCCGTCTCCGCAGCAGGAGGGATGGACGCCTGTAGAGGAGAGATGGAACCAGCCTCACTGTGCCCCTGGGCATCATGGTCCGTGAGCGGGGAGAACGCAGGGGACGGGGGGGAGGAATGGGCCTCCACGGCGGGGTCATCCCGACCAGAATCGGATGCATCGCCCGAAGGCGAGTCGACCCCCACATCCTCGTCCTCCAGCCTGTCAAAGTCCGCAACCTCCATCTCGAGAACATCGTCGGAATGGTCTGGGAGATGGGGAGGAGACGGTTGGCCACAAGGGATCGAGGTGTCCGAACATCCAGGTGGAGGAGGAGGCGGGGAGGGCATCGCCGCCGGGACCACCACAGCAGGGCCCGCCATAGGGAAGAGGCCGGGACCCCTCACAGGCTGGGAGGCAGGCAGAGGCTCGAACTCCACCCCACCAGTGGCAGAAGATGGTGCAGGATGGAGAACGACCTCCTCGGCAGGCGGGGCAGGACGTCGTTTGGCCCTGAAGATCGTGGAACCCTGCAACGGAGGTGGGGGGCTCATCCTGAGGTGAGGAGAAGCAAGGCGGGGTCGATCAGCAGGAGAGGGTGATCGGCATTGTTTCCTCCTGCCAGACGCTCCTGAAGTCACTGACTAGTCGGATGCAGGCACTCGAAGGTCATGACGCCGGGGGGCCCGCTCCCTGTGATGCGCCCTCCCGTCCGCCGGACCCGAACTCCTGGTAGGGGAGCCACGAGCCGTAGTAGGAGAGCGGGAGTGACGAACAGAAGGGGAGCGGTAACGGCGTGCTGCATCGGAGGTAGGTGGGATCCCCAACAACACACAGACGTCATCCTCACGGAAGGAAGGAGCCCTGTGCAGGACTACCTGGACGTAACAGGAGATGACGTCCCACGACTGACGGAGAGACGTCCTGGCCCGTTGTCCTTCCACCGATGTAGGTAGAGTTTCCAGCAGTTGAAGAGCGGAGAGACAAACCCCACATCGGCGGGGATCGTACACATCCTTCCCGTAGCAGGCCGTGTGGAAGCAGCATTCCCGATGGTCCCGCATGGCCGACCGCTGACATGTCGGCCGAGAGCAGGGAGGAGCCGGCATCACAACACTGAAAAATGGGGGAAGCATTACACACCAGTGGAGGTGAGACAGGCAATATGAGGCAGTATAGCTAAAACAGCATGTGATACCCAAGTAAGACAACATCCAGTAAGACGCTAAGTAGCAAGTATAACAGGAAAGTCAAGTAAAAACCACCCACACAGTAGACCGTAAACACCAGGGCTGGGACAAGCCCCTTAGCGAGACCCAACCCTGGTAAACAGGTCCAAACCAATTTTTGGGGAAAAAAGGCCCCATCCGAAATACCTGAGAACCCTCTGGGAGAGCGGAGGGAGGAGGGGGCGAAGTGGCGGCGGCGTAGGTACTGCCGGCAGTAGAGCGGTCACCAGCTGGAAGGAAAAAGGTCAAGTGTGAGCAACCCAACAGTACCCTATTTATCAAACTTCAAACTTTATTTACTTCATCAAACAACACAACATACACATTGCCATCTTACAAGAAACAAAACTCCGCACAACACAAAAAACACCCACATTTCATAATTTCACCACCATCAGACAAGACCGGGCTGTCGGCGGGGGCGGTG
Organism: Paralithodes platypus; assembly: GCA_032716605.1. Taxonomy (NCBI): domain Eukaryota; kingdom Metazoa; phylum Arthropoda; class Malacostraca; order Decapoda; family Lithodidae; genus Paralithodes; species Paralithodes platypus. The sequence goes on along the minus strand of CM064580.1, from coordinate 19,980,337 downwards.
GACTCATCACCCTGGTACACAATGAAATATCATACATAGTAACCAGTGTACAAACCAAATCCCTCCTCCCCCCAAATGATAACACAACAGAAATACAATCAATTAAAATACGCACTGACAACAAATCCAACATAACCATCATAAACACATACATCCCTTCCCAAACATCCCCTACAGTACCAAATGAATACAGACCACACTTACAACACATCACAAACACCCCACACATCATCCTGGGTGGTAACTTCAACGCCAAGACGTCGGCCTGGTTTGTCGACAACCCCGACACAGACAGAGGGCTGGTACTACAAAACCAAACAGGTAACCTCATCATCCTTAACGACATCCATCAACATACCCATATTCCTCACCAAGCCCTCTATAACCCATCATCTCCAGACATCACCTTTTGCTCCCCAGAACTCGCCCCCACAACATCCTGGAGGGTGGTCAGAACCTTAGGCTCTGACCACCTCCTGATCATTATCACCACCAAAACCAGACTCACCCCAGCTAGCCACAAACACACATACACCAATTATAAAAGAGCTAACTGGGAAGCATTCACAAATGAGACAGAACAACACTTCACAACTCTAAACAGTACACCCATCACTAACATCAACAATGCTGTACACATACTCAATAAAACTATCCAAAACGCTGACAAGAAACACATTCCAAGAGGTAACAGAAAAAGAAACAACCCCAACTTCACACCAGAAATTCAAAACCTCATCAGACAACGCGACACACTGAAACACTCCCCAGCACCCCACACACAAGACATCACACAACAAATTCAAGCACTCAACACCCAAACTAACAACAAAATACAAGAACAACAAAAACTAAATTGGAATAACTTCCTACAAACACTTGATCACAAAACAAACCCCAAAAAACTCTACAAAACACTAAACAGCATCACACTTTCCAACAGCAACACAACACAATCACATGCTGCAATCACAACAACAGACTCTACTCCTTCATGTAAACAACAAGCAAACACTCTCATCAATCACTTCTCACATGTCAGCCACCTAAAACCTCACAAAGACGACCGACGTGTCATCCGACGTAAGAGACAATTCCCCACAGACCCTGACTATACACCCTTCACCAATCACCAGACAAAGCATATCATCAACAATCTCAAGCACTCACCCGCCTGTGGCCTAGACAACATAAGCAACATACACCTCAGACACCTGGGACCACAAGGCATACAAGCACTCACTAACATATCAAACTACAGCTATTCACACAACACAATACCAGACATTTGGAAGCATGGTATCATCATCACATTCCCCAAAGCCAACAAAGACCCCACGCTACCCTCCTCGCACCGCCCCATCACACTCCTTTGCTCCCCCTCCAAAGTCATGGAACGCCTAGTATTACAACTAATTACACCTGACCTACCCCTAGCTCCAACACAACATGGCTTTAGGCCACTGCACTCCACAAACACTCTTCTCACAGACCTTACACAAAGAGCTTTTTACGGCATCAACTCAGCTAGACCACCACACAGATCACTATTAGCCACACTCAACATTAGTAAAGCCTTCGATGCCATCCCCCACCACAACCTAACAAACAAAATCTACAACACAACCATGCACAACAACACAAAAAGGTGGCTGGCCAACTTCCTAGCAGGCAGATGTGCACACATATCTTTTGCCGGTCAGTCATCTAAAATCAGAAACTTTCCAAACGGAGTCCCACAAGGATCCGTCCTATCGCCCGCACTCTTCAATCTGTACATGCACGATATATATATATATATTTTTTTTTTTCTATATTCCAACTACTCCCTCTCGGGCATAGGCTGAGAGCCTGTACATTCCACCGCTCAACATGGTGAAGCCCGTGAGGTCTTGTTCCAGTCTGGGGAGTGAGACATGTGAAGCAACCATCATGGCTCGAAGCAGCTCCATCTCTGAAGCGGCCGGTTGCTTCGCTCAAGTGCTTCACCGTCTCACCCTCCAGACTCAGACCCTCACTCTCAGAACGCCACCTATTGAGCAGTGGACTACACCCAATACGCCCCAAATAAACTTAGCCTCCTATGCAGATGACATAACACTCACATGCACACACCATGACCCAAGAAGAGCAACAGATCTCCTTCAACCCTATCTCAACACACTACATGGCTGGTGCACTACAAACAGACTTAATCTAGCCCCAGCCAAATCCACCGCAACCCTGCTCACAAGCTGGACAGGAGAACACGAATACATCCCTCAACTCACCATAAACAACACACCCCTAACACATACACACACCCAAAATCCTAGGAGTAACATATGATACTCATATGACATTCAAACAGCACACCACAAACATTAAAAAGAAACTGACACCCAGACTTAACGCCCTCAGGTCACTTGCTCACACAAAATTTGTACACAACAAAGAAACTACCACCACAGTATATAAACAATACATAATATCAGTGATGGAATACGCAAGCCCAGCCTGGGCTTCTAACCTAGCTGAAACACATCATAAGACCTTACAGACTATTCAAAACAAAGCCCTGAAGATCATTACAGGCTGCACAGCTACTGCACCCACAGATCACCTACATCAAGAAACCAAAATCCTCAAAGTCAAAGACCATCTGGACATGAGAGGCACTCAATTCCTGGCAGCAGCCTCCATGAACCAAGACCACCCACTAAACTACATGGCAACACACCCACAGACACCAAGAAATATCAAAACAACACCCAGCACACGGTATCACACACAATTATTGTCCTCTCTCCCTCCCTGCCCACCCCGAACCAACTTCCAGAAGCACATCCATACTCATATCTCTCGCCAATCCATCCACTCACTCACAGACAACACGCATCTGCATGCACGACCTCCCGAAATCCATCCTTCCGAATCCTCCCTCCCTCGCGAGGACAGAGTCCACCTGGCCAGGCTGAGATGTGGACACTATCCAGTTCTCATGAACTATCAGAAGAGACTGGATGACTCCGTTGTCGACGCCTGCCCGGGATGTAACACAGCACCCCATACCATTAAACACATCATAGAAGACTGCATTTCACACAACCACTTACGCCAACAACACAATCTACACTCAATGAGAGCTCTGTGGGAAAGCCCGATCATGGCCATGGCCTTCCTCAGGGACTCGGGGCTGTTCGGCCAGGCAGCTTAGGGAACAACAACAAGAACAACCCTATTTAGTAGCAGTCTCTACGTATCCAACGTAGGGCTTATGATCTCAGCCGCTACCACAGCGGGCCGATTTATCGGTACTCACGCGAAGTACCAAATAATCTCTAGAGTTGCACCTCAATTCACTACTAGGCACGTTGTACACACACCGAGATGACTAAAGAAGGAAGAGAAAGCGAAGGAGAGAATATAGGTTTGACTCCTGTAAGGAGATAAAGAAAACCTAATATTTAGTAGTGGCCCCGTAATCATTGACGATTATGCCTATTACATAAGGCACCCTCTTCAAACACTCATCCGCCGTAGTTTGAATCTACCGCGCAGAGCATAACAAATTTGAGGAGCCTTCATCATGAGTGCACGCAACCTCACTCATGGTTCAGTCATTATGAAATTGGGTTCTCACTACGAAAAAACTTCGTAAAAAATAAAAACAAAAACAAAATAAGAATAACTATTCAATAAGCTTTCCATAATATCGTGGATGTACTTGTGTGGATCTTTGACCAGACGCTGACTCAGGCGTCATTCTTCCTTCACTGACATATCAAGTAAACCAAAATCCTTAATACATCAACGAATGGGAAGGGGATGGTCGGGAGGGCCCCAGTCGTCAATGAGTACGGGGCCACTACTAAATATTAGGTTTTATTTATCTCCTTACAGGAGTCAAACCTATAATTTATTAGTGGCCCCTCCATCATTGACGATTATGCCTGATATCTAAGACTGGAGGGGGACATTCGTAATCATATCATAACTCTAGTAAAAGCAGATAATCAAACAACCACATAGTATTCTTACTTCGAAAAGATATATATATTTATTGGCGCAGCACATATATACAAAAAGGGGTACAAGCAGGAGCGTGCTTCAAAGAAGCCTGCTTGATAAAAAGGGTTAACTCTTGAGACTCTGCGAACAGATCTTTAAGTTAATAAGGCACCCCACTCAACATAAGTGGTGAAAAATAACAAACTTATAAGTTTACATGTGCACATATAACCCCATAATACTAGTGGATATATCTTGCAAAATATATCCAATGCTTAAAATTAGATTGCTTTCACAGCTAAAACTACTTACAACAACACTGTTGTTTGTACTATCATTGTACTAGCTCAATTTCCTGCACTGAATAGTACAGAGAATTTTTCATATCACAATACCCATAACTAGTATCACAGCTCCCATACTCCGGCGGGGTCTAGGGTGTCCTATGTTACACTGACTGCACCCCCCCCCCCCCCCTTTTCCTTGAAATTAAACAAAAAGTGACTTAGGGGTCACCTAGACCCTCTGCCTTAAAGCTATACATGGCAAGGAAGGTTTGTCTAGAGCTACTGACAGGTATCGAGTCAAAAACGTATGATTAGAGGCCCACAAATGTGTGGACGTAATATCTTCAACAGAAAAATTCTTAAGGAAACGCAAAGAGGCTGCCCACTTGCGTAAATCGTGGGCCCTACCCACAACGCCAGGATTACTCTCTTTAATGACCTCGACCAAGAGAGAAGCCAATCTACGTTTCAACAAGCGCTTACCCGTACTTGCTACCCATAAAGCACCCTGGGGATTTAGAGGAGCTACTCTCAAATATTTGGTTAGACGATGCACTGGACATAAATTATGGTGCACCTTTCCCCTTTTCAACGCCGGCACCGTGAACTCTGAAAACACGTGTTCACTGTGCTCATTCTTGGCTATGAACCCTGGTGAAGGTGTAATGTGAATACACTCATTAACCCTCCAGCCCCGGCTACGCATTACATAAATATTCCCCGAAACCCGGGTGTTTTGGCCGAAAAATGTCTAGGCTAGGCTACCGTATATTTGTTATTCTGACTGCTTCCGCATTCCCGTGCATCTCCAAGCGTAGCTGTGTTATTTACCTGTAGAATGGTGTTAAGTAGAGCTCTCTAAGTCAACTGGTTCAGTTGTGATGATGATTTCATTGGAGATAACTTACGGCAACAACAGCCACTTTACACTACTTTTCGATACTTAACAACAACATACAGGCACACACGAAAAAGCGACGCTCTCCTTCTTGTGGCCGGAGATGCGGGGCGTCGGTCCAGCCGGCTGTTGTTTACATGCGTCGGACCGACGCCTCGCACACCAAGCTCACAGGCTTTCAACCACTGGGCGTTAAAGAGCCCTTCCGGGCAGCTCGTGTATGCTTTTTTATGGGCGTTCAAGAGCCCTTCCGGGAACAGAGGGTTAAGCCTACCAAACCTGAGGCAATTAGGTGTGTTGCTCATCGCCGCCAGCTCAGATACTCTGTTCCCGGTGGCCAAAGCCATAAGGAATACTGCCCTTTTTAAAAGTAATGTAAAATCTGCAGTATTTTGGTACAGACGAGAATGAAGTAACGACAATGCTTTGTCCAGAGACCAAGTAGGCATGAGCTGACGGGGAGGTGGACGGAGTTTAAAACATGCCCTCATAAAACCTGTTTCCTCCGCGACTGGTATGGTGAGACCGGTAAGGTCCCAAAATGGCATCCTAATCGCTGTTTAGTGATTTTTTAACGTTACCACAGATAAACTTTTCTGCTCGAACAGATAATTTAAATAATTAAAAACCAAAGCCACCGAGGGCACAGTTTGTTCTGTCCTAAGGATCCAAGAAGTAAAGGCTTGCCAATGCGATTGATACTGTCGTTTTGTAGACTGGGTATATTGATTCATGAATTTATTGGTCATGTCTCTACCATACGGTGCTAGCCACTTTGCCTCCTGAATGTCCATAATGCAAAATTCAGCGAGGTCGCTAGGTTGCCAATCGTGTCTAAGTGGAAAAACCCGACCGGGAGCGACACCGGGTGCGGGCACCATGTTTTCAATTGCTGGTACCACAACTGCACCGGCCACAGGGGCGCGATTAGCGAGACTACGCCCCGATAATCTCGTAGTTTGTTTACTACTTGGCACATTAGAGACGCGTCTGGCGGCGGAAACAGATAAATGGAACTCCACCTGTTCCAGTCTGTCACCAGGGCGTCTGGCCCACCTGCCGGCGTTATCGTCCGGCGGGTGAGGTACATTGGGAGTTTGTGAGTCTCCTCTGACGCAAACAGATCCACTTGTGGATGGTAAGGCTCCGCAATCATTCGGTCGAAAATGGTTTGCTTGAGCGCCCATTCTACTGTTGTGCTCTGTCTCCGAGACAGAGCGTCTGCCCAGACGTTTGCTACGCCTGGGAGATAAGATGCGTGAAGATGAATGTCCAGCCTGTTGGCTAGAATAAAAATCTCTTCTGACACGTTTAGCAACTTCCGAGATCTCGTTGACCCTTGTTTCTGAATACAGTGAACCGCATTCAGATTGTCCATTCTGAAGGCCACCGACTTGCCCCGCAAAGTAGAGCCGTGAGCCTGAAGGAAAAATAAGGGGACTAGTAATTCTTTGACATTGATGTGGGAGATTTCTAAATGGGACCAAAGCCCTTGACCCTGGTGCCCTTGGTTTGACTGAAAACCCCAACCTATCGTTCCTGACGCATCCGTGTCTACCCATACCGTCGGCGGAGGAGAGGTCCATGACATTACTGAGTGCAACATTTCCCTCTTCGCCCAGACCGCTAGTAAGTTGTGGAGTAATTTTGGTATGGGCCATAATTTTTCCGCCGGCAATAGCGGAAAATATTTGTTGCCCTCCAATATTAAACGCTTTACTTTCACCGGCCCAACATTACAGTTAGCTGAATCCAGTTGAGAGAGCCGACCAGAGACTCCCAGATTCTCCGTGTCGTAGTCAGACTGTGAAGGAACAGGAACAGTTTCCTGCGAAATCTGTTTCGATTGTCCACACTCTGACTCAGAGTGAGAGCGGCTGTGTCCCAAACCAGCCCTATCCACTGAACTACTCGTGAGGGAACAAGGTTTGAGTTTACCAGATTTACCTTGAACCCTAGAGTTTTGACATGATTTAATGTTATGTTGACATGATTTATGCATACTTGCTCCGTCTCTGCCACCACTAGCCAGTCGTCTAGGTACCACAAAATCCTGATCCCTTGTTTTAACAAGGGCATCAGGGCTTGCCGGACTAATTTCGTGAATAAGCGAGATGCCAGGTTCAATCCAAACGGCATCCTCTGAAAAACATAATTTTGATGCCTGATCCGTAAGGCCAGAAATCGTTGAAATCTTTTGTTTACTGAGACGTGCCAATACGCGTCTGTCAGGTCTAAAGAACACATCCATCCTCCCGGCGGAAGTGTTAGCCTGATTTGATTCACTGTCAACATCCTGAATGACACGTTGTGAATGTGAAGGTTCAGATAAGACAGGTATACGACGGGTCTCATCTGAACACTGTCCCTTTTGGGTACCAGAAATAGCTTGGATGTGAAGACTGGGTAATTTTGAGGGACCGGGATGATGACATTCTTGGCGATCATTTCCTTGATCAGTGACTCCACCTCTAATGAAACTAGATTTGCTGTTGTCGGCTGACGTAAACGAGGTCGCCGGAGCCAGCCAGGTGATGCCTTTGTGTGCCACCATCCTTGCCCAAGTATTTAATGGCCATGCTTGGTGACACGTCCGGAACGACCCAGTTAGCAGACAAGGGTTCGCCGGCTGTACTACCCTCGGATCCACCCGCCTTGAGACCGGCCCCGGGAGTGAGAGAGACTTTAGTTTTTTGATGGTGACGGAGGTGGTGGTGGTGGACGCTTAGCCGACTGGCCGGCGTTGGCTGAAGACGGGCCCTGACCTGGTTTGTTATAGCCTCGTCCTTTCTGACCTGTAAACTTACCCTGTTTATACCTGTACTGACCTTGGGGGGAAGAGGACTTAGGTAGGTGAAAGGGCTTAGACCCCCTGGGCTGCGCTTTTGCGACTGGCTTGGGTTTGGGAAAGTTAAAGGCAGGTTTCTTAGAAGGGGTGGGACTATGCTTAAAGGCCTGAGCCATATTAAAAACAGTTCTTTGGGGACATTAAAGAGGGAGTTAGCACCGGTGACATAACCACCTGGTTCGCAATTCGATCAGGAAGTTTCCTTACCAGGGACATCCGGAGATCTTGTCTCGCCCGTACCGCCTCAAGCAAGGCTGTGCGGATATCACCCAATGACTGAATCGACGTCTGAAGGAGCAATCGCCGAGATAGTTCAACCGATCTTCTGGCATCCGCGTCCGCGATTGCCTGAGTAGATCTTAACATCGATTTCGCCACCTGGTGCGTCACAATGTATTGGGAGAAAAGTCTATACGCTTTCCCCCATAGCCTAAATTCCAGGTCTAGGTGAGTTGGGGAAGGTGTAGTGAAAGGGTCCTTGAGTTCACATAGATTGATTTTGGGGGCAGCTAAGAAAGCAAACAAAGCAGATGGGACTCCGCCAGCAGAACACACTGGCATAGAGAACCAAGAATGACTGTCCTGAGGAATTTGGTGGGAAGATTTCGAGGTGAAGGTGGTCGCAAAGTTCTGAGCCTCTATTTCCCATTCCACCCAAGGTCCCGGGCCCAACTGCCCCACCTTCAACACTGGATTAGCGGCTGTGTCTGTGACAGTTTGCAAATCTAATTCTGGAGTGAGAGCTGACAGTGTTTTTATATCATTAAAACCATCATGTTTGGACCAGTCAGAAAACAGTTTTGAAGCTGAGGCAGGGGGCAGGGCAGGTGTAGCAGTATATACAAAATAGTCCTGGTGATAATAGTTAGGAATGGCCTTAACATTAACATCTAGTACAGTACCCAAATTATCCAAAGCTCGCAACTTTTTAGATTTATTGCCTTGGATTACCCACTCTCGTGGCACTGGAAGTTCCCCTGACAAGGTGGGCTGTGCGACCTCTGGTTTAGTGGGAATCAATTGTACCCATGACTCGTCTGGACCGTATAATAGGGGCATCGCTACCTTTCTTAACCCAGTGAGACCCAGCGTCGCACGTGATGCGTCGGCAGTGTTTGATCACCAACTCCCAGCGACGCATCATGTGCGTCCGACATATAAAAAACACTTACGTGGCTCGTAAGGTAGGATATGGCGGGAGAATAGGAGGGGGAGGTACCGTAGTGTGTGTGGGAGCCGGGCCGGTAGGTGTGAGCGGGCCGAGACAGCCGCGCGGCTGGTGGTGGTGGGCTTAGTGGGGATACTTTACACCCTTAGTTCACCGCCACTTTGAACCTTCATTACTCCGGTCGTATGGGAGCTAGAGGCTTGAGATTTATGTGAGACACTCCTTAGGATGTATGCTGTACAATACCATACTCAGTTTTTACCCTAGTGCTCCCGGGCGGGTGGTCATGCGGGGGAGACGAACTTTCGACCCCCCCCCCCCCCCCGCCCCCCAAATGACCGAGGTGAGTTTTTTTTTAGTTTTTTCTTCATTTCTCACAATTCTCTTCCATTTTGGCTCAACAAATTTTTTTGAGGCTCCCCCCCCCCCCCCCAACCCCCCACCGGCCCCCCCCCCCAAAAAAAAATATCCGAGGTGATTTTTGTTTTTGTTTTTTTTCATTTCTCATCCTTGTCTTCCATTTTAGCAAACAAAAAAAAGAAGTGAAAATGGCTTGGGACTGGGGTGAACAAAATATTATAACTACCCGGGGCTCAACGGGTTAACGGTGCTTTATCTAAAAGGGGGCGGATTCACATCCGTTACCACCCTTACACTAGAAGTAGTCAGTGCCGCCGAAGCAGGCCTAGCGACCACAGTCGGTGATATAGAGGGAGGGTGAGGAATCTTTGTTAAGGCAATGGAAGTAATCAGAGGCCGAACATTGGAACCTGTCATGGAAGCTCCCAGGTCCACTGTAGGAGTCTCCGGCTGTTGGCCAAAAATTTTTGTTAGAGCATTAACCAATAACTCATCTATTTCTTCTGCCGTGACAAATTTAGTTGATGACGAACTCAGAGGTGAATCATTCCGATCCTGTGCGTCGTCTAAAACTGAACCCGACTCCTGCACCTCCATGTCAGAGATTATAGACACCTCGTCTTTGTCATCTGGCTCACCGTGAGAGAATTCCGCCGAAGCCGGAATCCCGTCGTGTTGCCAAGTCAAGTCTGGAATGGATGATGGGATCGCCGTGTCCCGGTGGACATCAGCCACTGCTTGTGTCTCTTGAGCCAGACGTGGGCTTTCAGTCCCTGGTCGGGAATACCGCCATACCCCAGGCCTTGGCCTGCACTCCCTTGGGAGTCCGATACTCCCTCAATCATGGAGCCCCCACTTGACTCTACTAGAGGACGATCACTGTCCACCGAACTCTCCAATTCCAAGGTTAGAATACTAATTGGTAAACTGTCTTTTGTTGCTCACACCACACTTGCCCCATTAGATTGGATACTAGATCTGTCGGGGGTAGAGGCATGAAGAGAGGCACTAGGCTCCGGTGAACGCCGGGAGGCCTTTCGTTCATGCGAATCTTTCCTGGAAGATTTGTGGCTACGATGTGACCTAGAACTGCCTTTGGACTTCGTAGACTTCTCACTATAACTGCTTGTGGACCCCTCTGCCTTGCTCTTCTTACTCGCCGGCGAAGAAGAGAGACTAGGCGGCTGCTGTCTAAGAGGTGACCTGGACCTGGATTGTGCCCGTGACGAGGAGGCTGCCACCGGGGGCGTAGGTTCTCGCGGTCTCTTAGATGTGCCTGGGGCTGGAGAAAGTGTAATACCCTGTCCAGTCTCTGCCGACTTTCGTACAGTTACTCTAGAGGGACGTTTAGTAGGGGGGTGCTTAATTAGTAACTTATCCCAAAGAATTACGTTATCGCATTGAAGTGATTTATGAGCCACTGTGGTAGTATAAGTGGTCATCTGCTGCCTAACCTCCCGTAAAGCGACCGCTGCGGTCTTATCATTGTCTTGCAAAACTTTATGGCTTAATTGAGAGCAGAAGGTACAGTTCCGCATAACCCACAGACCCCTTGAGCGGTCGAGACATTTAGCACATTTAATGCAAAGGGTGTGTGCAAAGATAGGGATACCTGAACAGGAGGGCGTAATGCACAAAGCAAAAACAGGGGCAAAGGTAGCCATGACAGAGACTGGTGGGAAACTTACTCCAGGTTCTCTATAGATCCGCCGGGACCCAGCTCTGGAAAAAAAGAAAATTTCCAGGAATTAATGCTCATAAGGTTAACCCAACATGTTCGAACACAAGTGTTAAATAACCCGCCGGGTAACGAGACGTAATACTCAACGACTACAGCTCGCTACGTGGTGGGGTTCATTAGTAAAGATTTCAAAATATCTTAACCTGTCCAAAAGATTTATGAATACCCTCTGACATGATATAAAGACCAGCATGGCGTTTATAACTGACTTAGTCTTCCCGGTGGTGTTTGTTTCAAGATTTTATTGGAAAAAAAACCCTAAAAAGACGCCGGCCCCCGTATTATCTCGCAGATCAAAAACTGGGAAGCCTGACAAAAATACGAGATCTGATTTCTCCCGAAGTGTTTTTAGATCGCCGTATGTTGAAGGCGGCGATACAAAACGTATCCCTCAATTGTCTGGGCAACTACACTTAATTGTAAATTCGTTATTCCCACCCTTCCAAGGAGCACCCGCCGGGTGTGAATTTAAGTTAAAAAAACGTTAACCCCAATTGTGCCTTAAATCGCCGTATGTTGAAGGCGGATATACAAAATGCATCCCTCAATTGTCTGGTCAACTATGCTGAATTTTGCAAATTCGTTAATTCCACCCTTCCAAGGTGCACCCGCCGGGTGTGATTTTAAGTTTATAACGTTAACCCCAATTGTTCCTATCCCCACTTCTTTGCCAAAGATCGCCGGGGAGGAAAACCAAACAACAACAGCCTAGCTTTTACTGGCTTTGCAAAACCGGGAAAAAACTACACACAACACGTGTCCGCATGAACACTGTTAGATGGGTACAGCCATCCCACCGGGATTCATAGGGAGCCTGATCACAGGCTCCACCACAGAGACGCAGTCCTGGAGAGCCTCAAACAACCACTCGCCGGGGAAAACAAGCCTTTTTTAAAACCACGCGTGGCTAAAAACTCGGCAACCAGCCGGGTTTTTCACGGTGTAACCGAGAAAAACCCGCCGGAAAAGGCAACCCACCCCGTCCAGATTCCATCTGAACGCACCAAATCGACCGTGGAGTTAGCCAAAGCACAACTAACCCCGGGCCCACAAATAGTCCGTGGAATTAGCCAATACACAACTAAACCAGGACACATAAATAGTCCGTGGAATTAGCCAATACACAACTAAACCAGGACACACATGACACAGTAGTACATATTTATAACATAAATCAATAACACTTGTACATGTGGCAAAGCTACGAGAGGCTGGCTAGGCCTAGGCAGACGGACATAAAAAGTAAACATGTCGTAATATAAACAAAAAGCACTGAATTATATCACAACAGGAACCACCGTCAACACACCACTGTAGCAAACACTTCCGGCAAAGGGAAGAACTGACTTGGGACCCAGAAAAAACTTCACTAAGTGAAGAAAAATACGCTGGGAACGTCAGCGAAAACAAGCTACCTCATCAGAAAGATAAAAGGAAGCTATAATAACGCGTAATGAAAGCCGCCTGCATCACAAAGCTAGCTAACTGTGAAAAAGTTCACATGTCCACAACAGGACCGCGAGGGTACACCCGAAATAGATGCCCCAAACACACGACCCAAAATACACTGCACTGCGGGCAACCCGCCCAGGACACTCCTGCTACGCATATCCTAACCTTACTCGATACATCCCGGAGTAAACAAATGAGAAAAAACTCACTAGGGACGCAGCAAATGCGGAACCAGCGGAGCGTGGGAAGGCACGTCCGGGTCAGTTGAGCGCAGAGCAGAGAAGGAAGAATGACGCCTGAGTCAGCGTCTGGTCAAAGATCCACACAAGTACATCCACGATATTATGGAAAGCTTATTGAATAGTTATTCTTATTTTCTTTTTGTTTTTATTTTTTACGAAGTTTTTTCGTAGTGAGAACCCAATTTCATAATGACTGAACCATGAGTGAGGTTGCGTGCACTCATGATGAAGGCTCCTCAAATTTGTTATGCTCTGCGCGGTAGATTCAAACTACGGCGGATGAGTGTTTGAAGAGGGTGCCTTATGTAATAGGCATAATCGTCAATGATGGAGGGGCCACTAATAAATAGAATTGTTATAGTTACCCATTTAATCTAGCTGCTCTCCTCTAAGCCATGCTCCATTTTCTATGAGCCTGCGACAGTACCTGCAAAAGTATCAGTCTTTGCGCACACCTTTGATGACACACGTTTTTGTCTGTGTTTCGCGAGTGCCTGTTTTTGCCTGCCCCTTCGCTTCAACTAAGTGAGTGTGAGCCTTTTCAGGCTGTTGAGGTTTTAGAAGGACGTTTCAGTGATGTAGGCAGCACTTTACGGATTTATGGCGTGTTTCTGGGTGTGCGCGGAGTGCTGGAGACGTGTTGAATTATCTTGTTTACTTCGGGGGTGGTTGGTCCTCAACGCCGCGTAGCGGTCGTTGAGTGTACTATTCTACCCTCGCTTTTCGGGTTAATGTTCACTTTAATAACCCTTAACGTAACTTGGGGGGGGGGGGGGGGGGGATGTATGCTTCCCGAGTGATGCATTGTGTTTCTTTTCCCTTTTTTGCGTGAACTTTTGTTTTATTTTGTTTTTCGTATGACTGCGTGTCGACGTTTTACAAGACTTGAGCATGAAGTTTCTCTGGTTTCTGCTTTTGTGAGAGCATAGGGCATACAGCCTTTATTCTTTTTCAAACATGCTGCTTTGGTCTCCACTGACCTATGAGCCCTCCTGACTTGTTTTTCAACATGTCCATAGTTGGTAGTCTTGTATTTCATCGCCTGGTTCACCCTTTTGTCAGTTCCTTTTCGTTTCCCCGGGCCTACTTAACTTGAGGATACGTGGTTCTGGTAACAGTGTCAGTCGCTCGCTTGCCCTATCTTTTATTTTATTTTTATTTTAACGTAATTGTGGGGGTTTTCGGGCAGTGTTTAGCTTTGTTACTAGGTTCTTTCAATCAGGGATTGACGCTGCCCTAGTGTTTTCTCTTTTTATGTGTATTGTGTAACTAAGCTAGGCTTGTTTTTTACCTTGAGCAGACCGCCGTCGGAATGGTCCACACAGGTCCTTTCTTTCTGTTTTCCTCTTGTCTCTACTGACTTGGTGGTTATGGTCTTATACGCTCTTGTTAAAATTCTCGCCTTTATGTTTTGTGTAACTAAGCTAATAGGTTTTTTGCCTTGAGCAGACTGCCGTCGGAATGGTCCACACAGGTCCTTTCCTTCTATATTCCTCTTGTCTCAACTGACTTGGAGGTCTCGGTCTCGTCGCTCTTGTTAAAATTCTTGCTTTTCTTACATTTTACCTGTTTCCGTTCTTCCCCTGCCTGTGTTTACTTGATCATAGGGGGGGGGGATGTCTGGAAACTGTGTACAGGCCCCGCTCACAGGGAGGATAAGCTTGGACAAGTTGACTCGACTTTCGTGTTTACACACGTTTTTTCGCCACACAGGCGGGGGTCTTCAGGTGTCCTCAGCTCCTTCATCTTTTTAGCTTTCCGCTATACAAGCGAATTTCTACTTTTGATGTGCCCTGTGCCTTGTCAAGGAATCGGCCACATAGCCTTTTGCCTTGATTTTTGTGTTGGAAGCTAATGTTTTTTTTGCCTCGAGCAGACCGCCGTCGGAATGGGCCACAGGTCCTTTCCTTCTATATTCCTCTTGTCTCAACTGACTTGGAGGTCTCGGTCTCGTCGCTCTTGTTAACATTCTCGCTTTTCTTAAGTTTTACCTGTTTCCGTTCTTCCCCTGCCTGTGTTTACTTGTTCATAGGGGGGGGGGGGGGGATGTCTGGAAACTGTGTATGGGCTCCGCTCACAGGGAGATTAAGCTTGGACAAGTTGACTCGACTTTCGTGTTTATACACGTTTTTTCGCCACACAGGCGGGGGTCTTCAGGTGTCCTCAGCTCCTTCATTTTTTTAGTTTTCCGCTATACAAGCGAATTTCTACTTTTGATGTGCCCTGTGCCTTGTCAAGAACTCGGCCACATAGCCTTTTGCCTTGATTTTTGTGTTGGCGCCCTGTTATACCCCTTTTTAATTGTACCTGGACAGGGCTTCTTGGACAACAGCTGCGTGGCTGTTTCCTCTCCCTTGTGTCCTCCTTCGGTACCTAGTTTCTGTCCTACAGGCGGCCTCCTAGTATACTAGGTGGACCCAAGGACCTCCTGAAAAGTCCTAGGACTCGACCCAAAGTGGCGATTGTTCTGTGTGTATTGGATTCCCTCCCCTCCCCTATTTCCACTAATAGGGTACTGTTGGGTTGCTCACACTTGACCTTTTTCCTTCCAGCTGGTGCCCGCTCTACTGCCGGCCAAACCTACACCGCCGCAGCTTCGCCCCCTCCTCCCTCCGCTCTCCCAGAGGGTTCTCAGGTATTTTGGGTGGGGTCTTTTTTCCCCAAAGGAATTGGACCTGTTTACCAGGGTTGGGTCTTGCCAAATGGGCAATGGGACCCTGGTGTTTGTGGTCTACTGTGTGGGTGTCTTTTAATTGACTTTCCTTGTTATCTTTGCTACTTGGCATCTTCCTGGATATTGTCTTACTTGGGTTTCAAATGCTATTTTGGCTATACTGCCTCATACTTTTACCCTGTCTCACCTCCACTGGTGTGTGACGCTCCCCCCCCCCCCATTTTTCGGTTCCGTAATGCCGGCTCCTCCCTGCTTCTGCCTGACATGCAATCGGTCGGCCATGCTGGACCATCGGGGGTGCTGCCTCCACACGGCCTGCTATGGCAAGGATGTCTACGACCCCCGCCGATGTGAAGTTTGTCTCTCCGCCCTTTAACTCCTGGAATCGCACCCTGCATCGGAGGAAGGCCGACGGGCCTAGAGGTCTCTCCGTCTATCATGGGATATCATCTCCCATTACGTACGCCTTGCCTCTGCCCTGTGTCCAGCTCTCTCCTCTCCATTCCCCGTTCGGTCTCCCTGATGTCCTCGGGGGTGGGGGGAGAATGGTCGCGTCATGGATGACCTGTGTCGGCACGCATTCCCTTGACAGGTTGACTCGACATTCGTGTTTACACGCGTTTTTTCGCCTCACAGGCGAGGGTCTCCTGGTGTCCTCTGGCTCTTCATCTTTTTCTAGACTTCCGCTCTACAAGCAAATTTTCTACTTTTTGATGTACCCTGTATCTGTATCTGGGAATCGGCCACATCGCCTTTTTTCTCGGTTATTGATGGAGTTGGTGCCCTGTCTCTGTTTGAATGTATACATGGTCCTGGATATGGCTACTTGGCTGATTTCCTATCCTCTGTGTCCTCCTTCTGTGCTTCATTTCCGCCCTACAGGCGGCCTTCTAGTGTACTAGGTGGACTCAGGGACCTGTTGCCTAGTCCCAGGACTCTGCTCGTGTGGCGATTGTCCTGTGTGTCTTGGATTCCCCCCCCTCTTTGTACCAATTAGGTGTCGGGTAGCTCACCCTTGACTTTTTACTGCCAGGGGGGTTCGGCCTTGACTCCGCGTTGTGTTTACACACGTTTTCCGCCAAAAAGGCAGGGTGTCCTCTGCCTCTTCCTCTTTCTATAGAACCTCGCTCCACAGGTGGATTTTCTAGTCTTGGATGTACCCTGTGCCCTGTATCTGTCACCAGGAATCGGCCACGTGTCTTTTTCCTCTGGTTATTTATGCCCTTTGCATTCATATGCACCCAGGGAACGGCTGCTTAGCTGGGTTTCCCCCCCTTGATATGTCCTCTGTTTCCTGCTGTGCCTCGAATCCGCTCCACAGGCGGCCTCTTGCTCCTAGATCGCCACAGAGCCTCGCTGACAGGTCCCAGGCCTCCGCTCACGTGGCGTTGGTCCTGTGTGTATTGGATTCCCCCCTTTCTTCATTGACCTTTTACCGTCCATCCCCACCGCGGCCTCCACTTTTGTGTCTGGCCTGCTGCTCCGCTCCTCGGACTTCACTGGGATCTTCAGCCCTACGTTGCATTCGCTTTTCCTGGCCACGTCCAGGACGTTCGCCACCCATTGCCGTCGACTGGTTCGGGTGGTTTCTCTGCTCGTCAGCCCCTGCCGATGTCCGCAGCCACCTCCTCCTGCCGGCCCTATTAAGTCCGGGACTGACGTTCCTGGGGGTGGCTTGGGGGTGGCTTTCTTGCTTGTGCTAAGCGACACATGCTCCGCACAATGGGAGGTCGTGGCGAATCCCTCATCTTCCTCCTCCAACCATGCGAGTGGTGGTCCGTCGCCGGCAAGGAGCCCTGGGGCTTGGGCTATGGGACGGGCTGCGGGGGGCGTTGTATACGCTCCTCCCGTGGCCGTTCGTACCCGGTTTGCCGTTCCGTCCTGTGGGTGGACTATGCTGGCAAGTTCCGGGACCCTCGTCCTCCGCTCCCTTGCTCGGACGGGAGGGGGACAGGCCGGAGCGTGAGGCCCACTCTCCGTTTTCGTCAGGACGGCCAGGTGGACGGGGGTTGGCCATGGTAGTTCCTTTCTCCATGACAAATTAAGGGAGGCTATGTTCCGCACAACGCGTAGCTCCTCCTGGCCCATACCCTCTCCCCTCAACCGGCCGTCTCATTGACTTCGTGGTGGGCCTGATGCAAAGCGCCCGCACCGGCTTCTCCCGCCCCCACTTCCTGCGCTAGCCACGCCGGTCGTAGGCATGACGGTGGTATAGAAGGGTCTGGCCTGGAGGTGGAGGTCTCAACCTCCTCTCGGGCGCCCTCCCCGTCATCGACGCAGTGGCTCAAGAGGTGGCCCAGGTACTCCGGTCCATGTATGGGGGAGGTGCCGTCGCGATAACATCTCCACACATTGTGTCCTGGACACACTCGCTGTAGTCGTCCGTGTCACAAGCCTGGGGTTCACCATCGCTATTTCACAAGGCCCACCTTCACACTGAGGGCCATGGAACCTCCACATTGCTCCTGTTCCCCGGGGTCGGGTGTCCGCGTTAACACTTGTCGTGTTCTGCCCGTTCTCGTTCACGAACGTGTTCTGGGTGTTTTCCCGGCTGGGATCTTTACCTTGGGCGGCACTGACCGTGCCTTTAGGCCAGCTCGGACTCGACCACCTTGTTCTACTGGTCCCCTAACACTTCCCTGTATCGACTCCTCCTTACTGGCTGTGGCCGGTACCGCGCTTGCTACATATGAGACTATCACACTGGGTCACTCGGGGCTCGCTCGCTGCAGCGGTGCCCTGGCCTGCTCCCCCGGCGGCCATCTGGATAGACACAGATGCGTCGTGTGAGGTGGGGTGGGGCTCCCGATCTAACATGGGTCATCGCCACCACGGCTAGTGGTCAGGGCTCTTCGCTTTCGTGTCCGGGCCATGATCCTGTTGGTACCGTTCTTCTTCCTGCGGGATCGCTGTCTTGCCCTGGCGGGCATGTCGGTGGCCTTTCGGTTGGTCTTCTTATCCGCTGATGCCTGCGGCACGGACTGGAATGGGTGACAGTCGGTGTCCACATTGCCTCCGCCCGTCGCACTCCTCATGTGCTACGTCCTCCATGGGCTGGGTTTTTTCTGGCGCAGGGTTTGGTTGATCGCGCCCATGTGGCCGGCCCGTGCTTGGTACGCTCCACTATACATACGTGTACTGGGTTCCCGTCATTTTTCCGTTCACATGCATTGTAACGGCTCAGACGGGTTGCTTTTCGGTAGTTGGAGTGTACTGTAGGACGATAAAGTCCCACCTCACCACTGCCCCGCCCAGTCATCACTGTGGATGATGTTGGTGTAGTGCTAACCGTGCCTCAGCACGACTCGCCGGAGTCTCCCCGCAGCACTTGCTCCTGCAGTCTCTGTTACCACACCAGCCTTAACAGTGTTCCAAAGAGACAGCACCTTCACAAGACTCTACTGTTGGTTAGACAATTGGCCTATGGAACAATAAAGTCCTGCCCCACCACTGCTCCAACATGTAAACACTGTTGCCGCCGCAAGTGTGTTGCCAAACAGCTGAAACAATGGTGTCAGTGTTCCGTTCCCCTCCCTGTCTCCGGCTTCCTCTTGGGCCGGATTGGAGCCCTAGGGACCTTTTTGGCATTTGTGTCGTAAATGTTTGTGTGGCAGCGTGGTTGCCACCTTTTGACCTCGGCTTGGCTGATATGCTTCATCGGCGCTGGCTGATGTCTCCGTGGAGGGCTTCAGTCATCTTGGATTGGGTTCCCTAACTGGCTCAATGACGCTGGGTAGTGAGCGCACAGCTCCCTCGGTTGCGTTTGTGTTCCGTTACCTTCATCACTGGTTTGGGACACTCGCCGGCATGTACAGTCCTACGTCTTTCGAGGCCGCCTGCCCGTTCTTGGGGTACCCTTAGAGGCCTTGACGGGGCTGGTGCTCCCTCACAAGGGGTGTCATATTTCTGAAGACCTGCTTTAGGCTCCGTCCGGCCCCAAACCATAGCCAGGGCCCCTTCCCTCGGGTTCGTCGCTTTGACCCCTTCTGTTCATTTTGTAGACTCGTATGGAACTTCTGCTATGCCAGATTCACGCCCTGTTTGCTTCTGTGTGTGCCACTGTGCCGGGACGGGCTTCGGTGTGCATGCTGTGGGCCTACATTTCCGTCATGTTCTTGGAGGCGGTAAACCTCTTACAGAGGGCTCTGCTCCTATGCCTTCCTCTTTTACAGTCTTGCTATCTCACTGACATGACCGACACAGGGTTATGGTCCCCCGCAGTGCATCTATCGCTTCATACCTCTCCATGCCCACGGCCAGGCTTCGTATGCCTTGGGTCGCGTTCAATCAGCGTGTCCCCTGCTTCGTCATCCATCCTGATTCTCTTCTTGCTGTATTCGTCCCATACTGTATTTTCTTCCTTTCCCTGACAATGGGGGGGGGGGTCTTTTTTGTATGCTTGTACAAAGCCTTTCTTTCAATACATGTCTGTTTAGTATTGAGGATCTAGCTCTTACAGTTTTTACATTATGACTACACTGTCTACGGGTTTTGCCTTGGTAAGCTTATGCCGCATACCCATGTCATGTATATGACGAATGTCATATGATGTCGTCAGCCGGCTATACCGTGCCATTTTGTTTTGTAAACACTTAACCCCTGCCTTCACTTAAGGTTTTCGCTCTTACAATTTTTACGTTCTGACTCCACTGTCTCCGGGTTCTGTGTTGGTATGCTTATGCCTCCTACCCATGTCATGTACCTCCAGAGTGTCATATGATGGCGTCCGCCGGCTATGCCGTGCCTTATGTTTTTGTGAATACTTTCCACTTGGCTTCACTTTAGGATTTCGCTCTTACAGTTTTTACTTTCTGACTCAACTGTCTCTGGGTTTTGTGTTGGTATGCTTCTGCCTCCTACCCATGTCGTGTAACTACAGAGTGTCATATGGTGACGTCCACCATCTCCTGTGTCTCTTCATCCCATACTGTATTTTCTTCCTTTCCCTAAAACAGGGGCGGGGTGGTTCTTTTTGTATGCTTGTACAAAGACTTTCTCTTTCAATACTTGTCTGAACAGTATTGTCTGTTTAGTGTTAAGGATGTAACTCTTAAGGTTTATTACATATGGACTATACTGTCTACGGGATTTTGTATTGGTATGCCTATGCCTCATACCCATGTCTTGTACATAAGAGTGTCTTCGGAGGTCATCCACATGCTGTGCCGTGCTGTTTGTTATTGTAATACTTTACAATTGACTTCACCTTTCCCATGTTGGTGTGCCATTCCAAGGTCGACATGACCTATTCCTTTACCTGTCTGTGCATTTTAGACCCTAGACTGACACGCTAGTAACTGTATTTTCTTAATATGCACCATACTGTTACGCTCTTTTTTCCCGATAAACTAAAATGTTTATTTGTGTCTTTTCTTGGTCCTCTACTTTGCTAAGGCTTGGGTTTTTGTGGTTTATTGGATGTCCGCCTCCAATGTGGGATTCAAGCCCTACGTTGGAAACGTAGAGACTGCTACTAAATTGGGAGGTTTGACGACCTCCCTTATAAACAAATAAGGAAAACCTCTTATTTGGTAGCAGTCTCGGAGTATCCAACGTCAGAGTATCCCGCCCTCATGCCGATCCCCTGCCCATCCAATCTACACTGATTACTTGATACCTAGATACTTTTGCAGGTACTGTCGCAGGCTCATAGAAAATGGAGCATGGCTTAGAGGAGAGCAGCTAGATTAAATGGGTAACTATAACAATTCTTTCTCTCCTTCGCTTTCTCTTGCTTCTTTAGTCGTCTCGGAGTGTGTAGTGAATTGAGGTGCAACTCTAGAGATTATTTGGTACTTCGCGTGAGTACCGATAAATCGGCCCGCTGTGGTAGCGGCTGAGATCATAAGCCCTACGTTGGATACTCCGAGACTGCTACCAAATAAGAGGTTTTCCGTATTTGGTTATAAGGGAGGTCGTCAAACCTCCCAATAAGTTTAAATAGGGGAGGGAAGGGAATCCAAAACACACAGGACAATCACCACTTTGGGTCGAGTCCTAGGACTTTTCAGGTGGTCCTTGGGTCCACCCAGCATACTAGGAGGCCGCCTGTAGGGCGGGAACCAGGTACAGAAGGAGGACACAAGGAACAGGACATAAGGGAGAGGAAACAGCCAAGCAGCTGTTGTCCAAGGAGCCCTGTCCAGGTACATGAAAAAGGGGGTATAACAGGGCGCTTAATACCAAATCAAGTGAAAAAGCTATGTGGCCTATTCCTTGACAAGGCACAGGGCACATCAAAAAGATAAAGGTGCTTGTAGGGCGGATTTAAAAGATAAAGGAGCTGAGGACACCTGAAGACCCCTGCCTGTGTGGCAAAAAAACGTGAGTAAACACGAAAGTCGAGTCAACTTGTCTAAGCATATCCTCCCTGTGAGCGGGGCCCTTATTATCGCGTACAGTTTCCAGACATCCCCCCCCCCCACCCCCTTATGATCAAGTAAACACAGGCAGGGGAAGAACAGAAACAGGTAAAATGTAAGAAAAACAAGAATTTTAACGAGAGGGACGAGACCGAGACCTCCCAGTCAGTTGAGACAAAAGGAAGTCAGAAGGAAAGGACCTGTGTGGACCATTCCAACGGCGGGCAGCTCCAGGCAAAAAACCATTTAGCTTAAACACACAAAAACAAAGGTGAGAATTTTAACAAGAGCGTAGAAGACCATAACCAGCAAGTCAGTAGAGACAAGAGGAAAACAGAAGGAAAGGACTTGTGTGGCCCAATCCGACGGCGGTCTGCTCAAGGTAAAAAACAGGCTTAGCCTAGTTACACAAAACACAGAAAAAGAGAAAACACTAGGGCAGCGTCAATCCCTGAGTGAAAGAACCTAGTAACAAAGCTAAACACTGCCCGAGAATCCCCACAATTACGTTAATGGAATAAAATAAAAGTTAGGATAGCCTAGGGGTTGACCGACACTGTTACCAGAACCACGTATCCTCGAGCCAAGTAGGCCCGGGGAAACTAAAAGGAACTGACAAAAGCGTGAACCAGGCGAACGAAATACAAGACCACCAACTATGGACATGTTGAATAAACAAGTCAGAAGGGCTATAGGTCAGTTGAGACCAAAGCAGCATGTTTGTGAGAGAATAAAGGCTGTGTGCCCTATGCTCACACAAAAGCAGAATCCAGATAAACCTCATGCTCAAGTCTTGTAAAACATCGACACGTAAAACACAATAAAACATAAAGCACGTCAAAAAGGGAAAGAAACACAATGCATCCCGTGGGAAGCATATCCCCCCCCCCCCCACCAAGTTACGTTAAGGGTTAGTTAAAGTGAACATGAACCCGAAAAGGGTAGAATAGACACACAACGACCGCTACGTGGCGTTGAGGACCAACCACTCCCGAAGAAAACAAATAAATGAACACGTCTCCAGCACTACGCGCACACCCATAAGCACGCCATAAAGCCGTAGTAAAGTGCTGCCTACATCACTGAAACATCCTTCTAAAACCTCAACAGCCTGAAAAGGCTCACACTCACTAAGTCGAAGCGAAGGGGTAGGCAAAGCAGGCACTCGCGAAGCACAGACAAAAAAGGCGTGTGACATCGACGGTGGGCGCGAAGTGACTGATACTTTGGCAGGTCCTGGTGCAGGCTCATAGAAAATGGAGCATGGCTTAGAGGAGAGCAGCTAGATTAAATGGGTAACTATAACAATTCTTTCTCTCCTTCGCTTTCTCTTCCTTCTTTAGTCGTCTCGGAGTGTGTACAACGTGCCTAGTAGTGAATTGAGGTGCAACTCTAGAGATTATTTGGTACTTCGCGTGAGTACCGATAAATCGGCCCGCTGTGGTAGCGGCTGAGATCATAAGCCCTATGTTGGAAACAGAGACTGCTACTAAATAGAATGTGTTCCACTTTAGAGTTTAGATAGTCAAAGAATTTGGGAAAGTCGGTAGAGTTAGGGGAAAGATAGACAACACAGAAATATTTAGTATGAGAATGACAGGATAGTTTGAGCCATAAAGTTGAGAATTCAGAGGAGTCGAAATCAGGAACACGAGAGCAAGTGAGTTTGTTGTGCACGTATGCACAACATCCGCCTCTAGCTTTGAAACTAGGATAGAGAAAGTAGGAGGATACAGAGAAGGGGCTGCTGGCAGTTGCTTCAGACACTTGAGTTTCGGTGAGGAAAAGAAGATCAGGTTTGGAGGAGGAGAGATGGTGTTCGATAGAGTGAAAATTAGAGGAAATGCCGCAAATATTACAAAAGTTGATAGTAAGAGTGACAGGCCGTGGTCCAGAGTATTTAGAGGGGTCGTCAGGGGAAGGTCGGGCATGTGTGGGGGTATTTATGGTCCCCCCCCCCCCCCCCCTGGGGACTCCGAGGCTGGGCCTGTGTTCATCATTTTTTGTTTTTAATAATTATGAAGGAGGAAGTGTGGTGTGCATGTTAAGTGTAGTGAAGTAGATAGAAGGAGGAGGGGTTTGTGAGAGCATGCTGGACTACTCTCAGTGTAAGTGAGGCACAAAGGGAATCAGTAAGAGAGGCCAAGCAAATGAAACAGGAGTTCCAGCGATTCCTTATCAAATGCCCACAGCCTCTCCTGGGTATAGCCCTGTACGATTGGTGCCTACAACCTACCTCCATTCCCCCTATTAGTCGCCTTGTACGACACGCAGTATTTATATTTATATGTACAGTAAAAGTCCGATAATCCGACGACCGATAATTCGAATCTCCCAATAGTCCGAATTTTTCAATTTGAGGCCAAATCCGAATTCACTCAATAGTCCGAATTTTTCAATTTGAGGCCAAATCCGAATTCACCCGATAGTCCGAATTTTTGAATTTCCCGGGCGCGCGATATTCCAAATATCGGCCCTCTAGCGGCCAGGCCGGGCTAAACAGTCTGCCATTGTCGGTCTACCTGAAATGTTGTTTATCCCGTGTTTATCCTGTGATATAGTGACTTAGTGATGGGTCCCACAGCAAGTTCAGGTGCACGAGGGAGGAATGACAAGAACAAACATAAGAGGAAGCACGTAACTCTGTCCATAGCTGATAAATTGCGAGTGATAGCGATGGTAGAGAAAGGCAGTGATCGGCGTAAAGTTATGGAAACTTTTAATATCGGTGCCTCCACAGTTTCAAACATAGTGAAGGCAAAGGCTAACTTATCGAAGTTTGTTGCCTTTGGAAAGTCAAGTTACACGGGTGATGTGAGAAAGACAATGAAAAAAACAAAACATGAAAAACTTGACGAGGCAGTGCATAAGTGGTTTACGGCCAAGCGGGCTGAGGGCAAGCCTATCTCAGGGCTTATGATAATTGAAAAGGCCAAGCAATTCCTGCGTGATATGAATATGGAAGACGATATAAAATTCTCCGACGGCTGGTTGAGAAACTTTAAAATTAGGCATGGAATTAGGGTCCTAGATGTCGCCGGAGAAAAGAATTCTGCTGACAAAGAGGCCGCCGATCAGTTTGCACACATTTTTGCTACCATTGTTCATGATCACCAGCTGACCCCAGACCAAATCTTTAACGCCGACGAGACAGGGCTATATTGGCGCTGTTTGCCAACAAGGACATTAGCTGGTAGAGGAGAGAAGGCTGCACCCGGATTCAAGATGAATAAAGAACGTCTCACAATCCTGCTGAGTGGGAATGCTTCCGGTAAATGTCGCAATCGTTTGTTTGTTATCGGCAAGGCTAAGAATCCCCGTGCTTTCAAGAACATGCGAGGGAAGTTGCCAGTGATCTATGATGCACAGAGCAATGCATGGATGACTGCCCAAGTATTCCATGATTGGTTCTTTAAGCACTTTGTTCCCGAAGTCAAGGCCTACTTCAAGTCGATTGGCCTTTCTGAGGACACCAAGGCTGTCCTATTCCTGGATAACTGCAGAGCACATCCCCCTGCCCACGAACTAGTGTCTGGAAACATCCTTGTCACCTACTTGCCCCCTAATGTGACTAGTCTGATACAACCAATGGACCAGGGTGTGTGCCAAAAGTTTAAGCAGAGCTACAAGTCCTCATTTGCCCGCAAGCTGATTAACTCTGATGCATCAGTAAAAACTTTCCAGTCAAGTTTTTCCATCAAGGATGCCATATATGATGCTGCCCTAGCCTGGAAGGATGTTTCGGAGGTAACCCTGAAGAAATGTTGGAACAAGCTGTATGTCCAGGTTGATGACCCTGAAGAGGTTGAAGAAGATGAGCACGATTTCGAAGGCTTTCTTGGGCGTCGCAGGGAGGCAATCAACGAAATCCGAGGCCTGATGGATACCGTGCCGGTCAACGACCCCAAGAGGATGACTGAAGAGGGTATTGAGGAGTGGGTTGATGTGGATGGTGACCTGCAGGGCGAGGAAGAGGTGACAGATACAGAAATTATCCGGAGTGTTGTGGAGCCAGAATATGTTGAGGAGCACTCGTCTGAGGAAGAGGAAGAGGCAGATGACGATGGCAAAGTAACCTGGAAGGAAGCTGCTACCTATTTCGATGGTATAGTCAAATTTGTGGAACAGTCTAGCCAATATAATGGAAGTGAAACAATCGATTTCCACATCCTCCGTAATGAGTTCTATGAGAAAAGGGGCAGGGCAGTCAAGCAGGCAGACATCAGGGACCTGATGAAAAACATGCACCAACTGGGCCGATCAGATGAACCAGACAACCCTAGACCTGCAACAATGCCTCTCACAGACGACTCGCGTACCAGCTCACCTGAACCTCTTACCACACCAGAACCTATGCCTCCTGCTGATTTTGAAGGCTGGGAGGACCTAGCATCCCCTGTGAATGCCACTCCTGAGGTAGCCCCAGCCGCCCCTGTGGTAGCTCCTGCCAGCCTAGCCACTCCTGAGGTAGCCCCAGCCGCCCCTGTGGTAGCCCCAGCCGCCCCTGTGGTAGCTCCTGCCAGCCTAGCCACTCCTGAGGTAGCCCTAGCCCTAGCTCCCCCTTCAGATATTGAAGGCTTGGAGGATATGGCTGTGGAGTAATAATCAGTGAAGTGTAGTAGATTTAAGGACCCCCCAAAAAATATAAAACCAGCAAAATACAAAAAAAAAAATAAGTCTTTTTAAGTTCATTTTACATTAAAGTACACTTACAGTGCAGAGCAGTGATTATAAGTTACTAATATGGGGCTAGGAGGCTAGTGGCTGGTTGGGGGCTGGGTTGGGGCTGGTGCTGGGGGCTTATCTTCAATGCTACACATCTCTTCTCTTCATATAAGGTGAGTTAAAGTCATGATTAGTCATTATTATCATTATTATCATTATTATCATGTGTTTGTGTCTTGGTTTGGGTCTTCAAAAAAAAGTTGGGGGGGGGGGTAACGTCCGATAATCCGAAAAATCCACTAATGCGAACGAGGGCCGGTCCGCTGCCCTTCGGATTAACGGAAGTTTACTGTATACTGTATTTAGGGCATCCTCCAAGACAGATGGTATTTTTTCTGACTAGCGGGGTGTCAGTGAATCTGCCGACTCGTGTGGGTCAAGGGGAGCCATATTAACATAAGACCTTACATCATAGACTACAGAATCACTCATAATTGTTTTGTTTTCCTTCCTTCCCTTACGGGTCATCAAACCCGTAATACTGTATATCAGTTACACCAATTGTAAGGCAGAATATATTCAAATAAATCAGAGTTGTGGAAGACTTGTCTAGCAAAGAAAAAGAGGTAAACTTTTCTCTTTACCAGTACCCATACTATGTATCTAAGAATCTAATATAAAGTATAAGGTAAGACGGGGTAATTTCGCCGCGATGCTAATAATTTGCATTCAAACGCCGATATCTCCGAAACTATTCCATGGATTCGGCTGCAGTTTGGCTTAGGTTGTAAAGCAGTTTTGGCTTAGGTTGTAGAGCTAGTTTGGCTTAGGTTGTAGAGCTAGTTTGGCTTAGGTTGTGTTGCAGTTTCGCGGGGCCTGGAGCCGGGGCAAGCGGCGCGTCTGACGGTATGGTCGTACTTACACTAGTTGTATTTGCGGGAGTGAGCATGCTCGTTAATTCCCGCCTCCTAAGATATGTTTGTCATACCGTGCTTTGAAACTATGCACTGATGGTGCAGACACTACTTCGGCTGGCAATTTGTTCCACCCACTAATCGAGTTGGTAGGAAATCTTTTACTTTTCAGATCAGATTTACTATTAAGCACTTTTAGTTTGTAGCTGTGACCTCTTGTTCTCTCACCTCCATCCCTCTCTATGAAGTTTTCTTGGTCGATTTTGTCAATACCTCTAACACATTTGTATACAGTCAGGACCCCCAATACACGATTCCACAATTCGCGAAAACCCTAATACACGAGTTACCCCTCGAAAATAACATTAATTAATTAAGCATTAATTATGCGAGGTGGTACCACAATACACGAATCGAGAGCTAAGAAGGGGCCAAATCCGCTATTCCCGCTTGATACGCGAGCACGTCTACGTTTCGCGAGGCCCAGGAGTAGCTCTGAAAAAAGAAGAAGACGGGCATACGCCTGCCTTCCCTCCCGCTTACCCTCCCTCCCTCCCTCCCACAGTCCCGCTCAAGCGCTCATAGCCGTGCGGAGTGACCAAACGTTTGTAGTGCCTGCCACTTTTTTCGCCATGCCACGCCAATATAAGAAGATAACACACAAAATGAAGGTGGAATTGTTGTTTCGCAAGAAAAGAGGAGAAGGAAACTGTGCAATAGGCTTGTCAGAGTAAACTGTTCGTACGATTTGGTTAGGGAGGGAGAAGTTGGAGAAAATCGTGAAGTCCTACGGTCCTAGTCCTAGTCCTAGCCTATCTACTACTAATTTTAAGGATAGTTTCATATTTTTATTCATTGTTCTTCTTATATATAAGATATAGACTGTACTGTAGAGCCAAAAATGTCGAAAATAGGGCCAAAAATTTCGAAAATAGGCCATAATTGAGAGATGTCACCCAATCTAATTATTCCCATTTAAAGTTAGTTCCACAATACCCGAATTCACAATACGCGATGCCTCCTGTCACCCCTATTCTCGCGAATTGGGGGTCCTGACTGTATCTGAATTTGCTGTCCTCGCTTCCTTCTCTGTTCCAGTGTAGGTAGATTCAATCTCTCGAGCCTCTCTTGGTACTCCAATTTTCCAAACCTGGGATCATCCTCGTAGCTGCTCTCTGTACCCTCTCAATTTTGTGGATATGTTTCTTCATGTGAGGGGACCACACTACAGATGCATATTCCATCCTGGGTCTTATTATTGCCGTTATTATTTGTTTCATGGTGTTTTCATTAAGATAATTGAAAGACATCCTGATATTTGCCAATAGTGCTAGTGATTCTCTCACTATCTTATTTACGTGGCTTTCTGGAGACATGTTATCCTTAAATTCTATCCCCAAGTCTTTTTCTTGTTCTGCTTTGGGAATCACTTCGTTTCCTAGTTTCTTTTCTAGGTCTGTACTTGCTTTTACCCATTTCTAGAGTCTTACATTTCTCTGCATTGAACTCCATATTCCATTTGATGCTCCATTCATGGATCTTTTGCAAATCTGCTTGGAGCTCAAGGCAATCCTCCTGGGTTCTGATCGTTTTAAGCAGCTTAGCATCGTCCGCAAACATGCTCATGTAGCTTGTTAGTCCCTCAGGTAAGTCATTTACAAATATTAGAAACATGATTGGGGCTAGGACAGATCCTTGTGGTACTCCACTCGTAATTTGAGTCCAGTTTGACGATTTCCCCCTTACTGTTGTTCTCATCTGTCTTCCGCTAAGGTAGCTCCATCCATTTCAGCAGTTTGTCTCCTACTTTTGTATATGAGTGCGTCCACTGTGGTGGTGCGTGTGACACAGTGTTGGCAGTAGCCTTCAGCTGCTGCCTGGTACTTTGCACTAGCACCCTACACGCCGCACCCACACGAGACACGTCCACACCCGCACTAAATACGTCCACACCCGTAGGCCTAATAAATACGTCCACACCCACACTAGACCCGTATACACCCACACTTCATGTCCACCCCCGCACTACACGTCCACACCCGCACTAGACACAGTGGCGCCTACACGTGTGACACACCTGCATCTCTGCCCGCCCTGTTCAGTTGTGTGTGTGTGTGCGTGCGACGTTTTTCTATTGGCATGTTTAGTGGCAGTTTGAGTTTGTGCATGTTTTCATTGCTTTTACCTGCACGCTAGTGTTTTGTCTGGCCATTAATCATATAATGTTATCTAGTTTAATAGCAAGATGATGCGTAAAATAGGTCGCGGCGAAATTACTCCGCCCGGCGGGGTAATTTCGCCGCGAGAGTAACTTTTAAAAGAAAATCGGCAGCATGACCAAAACATTATACTGTATATTTTGTTTTTTGTTTTATGGGCATCTAGAGCAGAAAGGCTGAATGTATAGATACAAAATAAAAAATAAAAATTCCATTTGTGGCAGTTTCTATTCGTCAAAAAAATTGATTTTCGGCGAAATTACCCCGTCTTACACTATTCAATTAATTTTCAGTTTAAGTATAAAGTTACAAATTACAGTTTCTTACAGTAGATCCTCTGGAAAAAGGCAAACTAGGCCGTGTATCCAGCTCAGTACCAGTACTTGCACTGCTGCGGTCGTTCACAGTGTTGGCGGCGGCGGTAGCAGATGCAACATTTTTACTACAGTATTCTGTATTTTTGTTTTATAATCAAACTTCAAATCTTGTCTTCCCCATGCTTTATCAAGATTACTTTCAAACTCCCTTATTGATTCGGAATCGACTACATACTGGGGCAGTGCGTTCCACTCATTTACCACTCTATCACAAAATTAGTTCTTTGCCTTCTCAAGCCTATTTCTTTCTTTGTAAATTTTCTTAGAGTGTCCTCTCGTTCTTGTTCCCTCCCGCATCAAGAAGATACCTTCACACACATCCTCATCATACTTTCCTGACACTATCTTAAAAGTCTCTATCATATCCCCTCTCTTTCTCCTATATGCCAGTGTCGGAAGCCCCAGTGTCCTCAACCTCTGCTCATAGCCCGCGTTCTTCAACGTTGGTACTAGCTTGCTAGCTCTCCTCTGCACTTTCTCCACTGCTTCTATATCCTTTACCATATATGGAGCCCACACCTGGTTCGCATATTCCAGGTGCGGCCTAACCAGCGCTGTATAGAGATTCCTGAAGATTTCTTCGTCAAGTGACACAAATGTCCTTATTAGCCCTACAATTCTATTGGCTTTGTTTATCTTTTCCGCTAAATGTTCTGAGAAATTTAACTTATTGTCTATCACTACTCCTATATCCTTTTCTGTATTCACTTCCTCCATCGCTTCATACATACTGTATCCTACCTTGTCTATCTTGCTTGTCCCAATCCGCATGTACAATACTTGCATTTTTTTGGATGAAAAGGCATTAACCAATGCTCAGACCATCCCTTCATGCCCTCCACATCTCCTTGAAGCCCTCCACATCTCCTTGAAGCAAACCCACATCTTCCTTACTCCTCACTCTTCTATACAGCTTATTGTCATCCGCATACATCCGCATACAGGTATACCTCACTTCCATTAGTTATAACTTCAGGTCTATCTATCTATCTATTGCCTGACGCCGTGATCCCCGAAGGGGTGGCCACGAACGAACCGCCCCCATGCACCTCTGTCCCCAGTCAGTCGACGCCCCTCCCCCCAACCAGCACCACCTTCGTTCATGTACTTCCTCACTCCATCCTTCCACCTCATATTCGGTCTACCTCTCCCCCTCTGTCCCTCCACCTCGCTCTCATACACCCTCTTAGTCATTCTCTCGCTTTCCATACGTTCCATATGGCCGAACCATCTCAAGTTGTTCCTTTTCACACTTTCCAGCACATCTACCTCCACACCACACCTCCTTCTTACTTCCTCATTAGTCTGTCTATCCCTCCATGTAACTCCGCACACACTCCTTAAGTAATTCATTTCCACTGCTCTCACTCTTGGTCTGAGTCTCTCAACCAACGTCCATGCTTCGCTTCCGTAAGTCAGTGTCGGGATTACCACACTGTCATGCAAGGACTTCTTCACTTCCATACTGACCACCCTATTTCTTGTTACTGCTTTTAGCATTCCTACAACCCTCTTCCCCTGTTGTACCCTCTCCCGCACCTCTTCATCCATAGTCCCATCTTTACTCAACACACTGCCCAGATACTTAAAAGAGTTGACGATCTCCATAGCCTGACCGTTCAGCTTCACCTCACACTCTGTGACTTCACCCCTTTCGAAGACCATAACCTTGCTCTTCCCCGTATTTACCTTCAAATTCCGTTTTTCGCACACTGTTCCAAACTCATTTACCAGACCCTGCAACTCCCATTCATTATCACTCATCATAACTGTATCATCCGCAAACAGCAGTATAGGTAGGTTCCACTCAATTCCCTCCCTTTTCAGCGATACACCAACATCCACTGCTCTTGATAGTATTTCTTTCATAACTCCATCCATATATACAGTAAACAACCACGGGGACATCACACACCCCTGTTTCAAACCAACATTCAGGTCAAAGAACTCGCTCTGCTCACTCTCCACACGTACTGCCGCCTTTGCACCCTCATACATGCTCTTCACTGCTTTTAGCAACTTGCCCTCTACTCCGTATATTCTAAGTACTTTCCACAAACCTTCTCTATCCACTCTGTCATAGGCCTTCTCCAAGTCCATAAAGGCAACATACACCTTTTGTTTCTTCTCCAGATACTTCTCCACAACACAATTCAGGGTAAAAATCTGATCTACACATCCTCTTCCCTTCCTAAAACCTCCCTGCTCGTCGCCTATCCATTTCTCCGTTCTCACTCTCACTCTCTCAATCACTACCCTACTGTATACCTTCCCTACTACGCTTAGAAGACATATTCCTCGGTGGTTACCACACACTCCTCTTTCCCCTTTGCCCTTATATAGGGGGACTATTATGCCAGTCTTCCAGTCATCGGGTGCACTCCCCTTCTCCCATGCTAGTTTGCACATTTTCCATACCCATTCTATCACTATCTCACCACCATACCTCAACATTTCCCCACACACTCCATCGGTTCCTGGTGCTTTCCCCAACTTCACTCTTTTCATGGCTTCCCACACTTCTGACCTCCTGATCCCCACCTCCTCCTCCACTACTTCTCTTCTTCTCCCTCCCATACCATATCCAGCTATGTTTGCTGGCTCTTCATTCCTTTCATTTAGCAACTCACTGAAGTACTCCCTCCATCTTTCGACTCTCTCTTGCTTCTCGGCTAGCATTCTCCCATTCTTATCTTTCACACCCTTACTGTTTCCCTTGCTACCTTCCCTAACTTTCTTGACTTCTTTCCAGAACAGTTTCTTACTCTCCCTCCAGTTTACACTCAGATTCCTTCCAAATTCCTCATCTACTCTTCTCTTACTTTCCTTCACTACTCTCTTCACCACCCTCTTACTCTCCACGTACCTCCCTCGTTTCTGTCTCTCGGAATCTTCATTCCCTCTGCTACCCAACCACTCTCTATATGCTTTCTTCTTTTCTTCCACAGCTATTCGTACCTCTTCTGTCCACCATGCTGTACCTTTCACTCCCCTCCCTCTTCTCCTCACTCCACACACCTCCTCACATGCTGCACAGATCTCATCCTTAAACACCTTGCTCATCTCCTCCACTTCCTCCATAACTTCCAGGTCGAACCCACCTAGTCGTCTTTCCACTGCTCTCTTGTACTCCTCCCTGATTTCCTCCTCCTGCAACCTCTCCACCCTCCTCACCATTCCACCCTCCTCTCGCCTCCCTCCCGCTCTCCTCACCCACTTCTTTTGTATCCTAACCTTAGCTACCACTACATAATGATCAGACAGACCCCCTCCAATACCCCTATACACCCTAGCATCCATCACAGATTTCTTCATTCGTTCATCCACACATACATAATCAATCAATGACTTTCGTTCCACCACTGTCTTATCCTTCATCGTCAACATCCGTTTCCACGTGTACCTGTGGATCATTCTGTGTCGGAAGAAGGTGTTGGCTATCCACAGCCTCCTCCCCACACATACGTCCACAAGTGCACTACCATTCCCATTCACTTCTGATGGTACCCCCCACCCTCCCACCACTCCCTCAACTTTCCTATCACCCACCTTACCATTCATATACCCAATCAGAAATATTCTTTCGTTCTTGTCAAACTTCTCCAGGCACGCCTCCACATTCATCCAGAACTCCTCTTTCTTTCTTTCAAGTATATCCTCTGTCGGGGCATACACGCATACAATCACCCACGTTTGTATTCCTACTTTCATTCTCACCCACACAATCCTTGAACCCACAGACCCATACTCTCTTACACATTCCTTCCATTTGCTACTTACAAACAAACATGCACCTTCTCTCGCTGTTCCTTCACTCAC
The DNA here is from genome assembly GCA_032716605.1 of Paralithodes platypus. Lineage (NCBI taxonomy): Eukaryota > Metazoa > Arthropoda > Malacostraca > Decapoda > Lithodidae > Paralithodes > Paralithodes platypus. Next base: position 19,946,321 of record CM064580.1, on the reverse strand, counting down.
TCCAGCACACACACCCATTCCACACTCCCACTCTCTCACATCTGAACCTTTCCATTTGGTCTCTGTCATTCCACATACATCCAGCCTGGCATTCACTAACACTTCCAGAACCTCTCTCTCTTTTTTGCCATCATTCATGCCACTAACATTCCACGTAGCCATTCTCAGAATGTCCGAAGGCATGTCCTTAGTCGGTCGTGGTTCGTCAACGTTGGTTCCGTCCGCATCCGAGGCTGTTCGTTCGTTTTTCCTTGCTTCGATATTTTTTCCGGGTGGGGGTCGCAAGCCCACCGACCCAACCTCTTTAGTCGCCTCTTACGACACGCAGAAGGCACGTGGGGCATATTCTATTCCCTAACCCCCAGGGGGGGTTGATAAGGTAAGTCGTTGATAAATATAACGAACAGCAGTGGTCCCAACACAGATCCCTGAGGTACCCCACTTGTAATTTCCCTCCACCCCGAGCCTATTCCATTCACCAGTACCCTCTGTCTCCGATCTTTCAGGAAGGGTTCTATCCATTTCACACATTTCTCCCCTATATTATAGCTTCTAACTTTCTCTATTAACCTTTTATGTGGGACCTTATCGAAGGCCTTCATAAAATCGCAATATACCACGTCTATTACATCACCATCTTCTAGAATTTGCATCCAATCATCTACCACCTTAATTAGCTGTAGTACCGTCGACCTCCCCGGCAAGAATCCGAACTGTCTCCCACTGAAAAGTTGGTTTGACTTCATATGCTCCATTATTCCTTCTCTAATTACCGTTTCCATTAGTTTACACACAACACTTGTCAAACTGACTGGTCTATAATTCCCTGGGTCATTTCTCTTTCCCTTCTTAAATATAGCTGTTATGTTCGCCTCTCTCCAGTCCATCGGGATTTGTCCTGTATTAAACGATACCTCAAATAACATTTTCAATGGCTCTACTAACATCTCACCTCCTTCCTTTATGATTCTTGGGTGTATCCCATCCGGTCCCGGGGACTTACTTCTGTTAATTTTTTCTATAGCCCTTCTTATTCTAGCATGGGAAAACTCTATTAGTTCTAGTGCCGGTGCCTGTTTGATGGGAATAGTAGGCACTACATCATCCGACTCCACTGTTAGTACCCCCCCAAAGTATTTCCCCAGCACCTATGCTTTCTCCTTATCAGTCTCCGCTCTACTCCCATCATCCAACCCCCCTACCAGCTCTGGGATCCCTACTCTTCTTGTTAACTTTTCCTGAATGGTGATGGGCTGGTCTATCAGAGTGAGAACTGAGCGATCTCTGCCATACCCATAGCTTACTCTGACAGTTCCTTTTACTTATATATTTTCTAGATCTCAAGTGACGGCGTCTCTTCCGTGGATTGACCTCCCAATCTACCAAGATTGGAAGCCAAAGCGTCACATTTTTCCTTTGCCCCTCAACTTTCTCTTCATAATTGCTGAGGGGCACAGGGCCCTGGGTGGGGCTTTGGTTTCCCGGGCGTTTCCTCACCCTCCCCAGCTCCCCGCCATGGAGTGGCTTCGGTCACCCAGGCTTTATTGTGGTCGGCAGGGAGGGTTCTGTGGGGGCACTCGGTTATGGCCTTGGCCTTGCTCGGGGCCTTGGGGCTGTTCGGCCAGGCAGCTTGGGGAACAGCAACAACAACAACAACTTTTCCTGAATGTACTTCCAGAATATTTTTGGATTATCCTTCACATTTCTAGCAATCTCTCTCTCCCTCTCCTTCACCCCCCTCCTTGTCTCCCACCTTATTTTATTGTTTATTTGTCTGCATTCCAGATCCACTTCTTTAGCTTCTATACTAGACCCCCTGTTCTTTTTTAACAATTTTAGTCTTTCCCACAATCGTTTCTTTCTTCTAATCAATGTCCAAAGCTTTCTTTTCATTGGCAATTCTGGGTTCGTTCTTTTCCTCAATTTTGTTTTATCCTTATATTCCCTTACTGGTACACTTTTGGATACAGCATTCTCCAGTTTGACTCTAATTTTCCTCCACATTCCTTCAGCGTCTTCACCGTTCAAGTATTCCCCCCAGTCAATGTCCAAACACCGTCTCAGCAGCTCATAATCTGCTCTATCATACATGTATATTTTGTTATTGCTTCTATTATCCCTCTCTGTTTTAATATTGCAACTAAAGATTATACAGGCATGGTCACTACAACCTATAGGGCTATCCACATTGACATGTTCCCCTATATCCTCCTCATTGCTAAAAATCAAATCAAGTACACTCCCCTGCGACCCATCTCTATATCTTGTCATCTCTGTAATATGTTGCGTTAAAAAACAATCTCTCACTTTCTCTATAAACTTGTTTTCCAGGCTACCCTGTCCCGCTGGAGTAGTACAATTTGCCCAGTTGATCCTTGGCAAATTGAAATCTCCAATCAAAATCTTATATTTGTTCTCTCTATTATCTATTTCCACCATTGCTTTCAGTAGGTTATCATCCTCTTCCCTACTATTATTGATATAATTGATAAATATATTTTTAATATGTGTATTTCAATATTAAACAAAAATTAATAATATTAATGAAATGAACCATATATTATATTGATATACAGTAACACCTCCATTTACCAGCACTCAGGGGGATTTGAAACCTCCGGTGAATTTAAAAGTCCGGTTGAATGAACATTACTCCTATAAATGCCCATAAACCCCAAGAAAATACCCCCTAATTGCTATCTGTATTATCAGCTATAATATAATATAATAAACAAACACACATTACTATACCATTTTAATAGTAATGTTCTCAACTCGCCAATTTATAAGTACAGTAGAAGTTGGAAAAGGCATCCACCTGTTGTTGTCGGCGGCGTAATGCGTATCATCGTATGCGAAGGCTAGGTCTTATCGGGAGGGAGAGTTTCGCGGCGCATTCAAAGTTTTGACAGTAGCAAAACGAAATGCTAATATCAAACTTTTTTTGTTCTTTTTAGTTTCTTAGGTTTCTCACTTAATATCTTAAACTTATTTATGAGGTGGATGCTTTGGGAGAGGCAGCAAGGGGTGGATGCTTGCCACTCATCCAAAGTTGTAGAGGTGGATGCTGGAACATCATCCACCTCTCTCCATTCGTTTGGATATTTGTGTTTTTTGTTCCAAGCTCAGAACCACTCTTTTGCATTTGTTCTTGTCACTATAGGCTTTCACTTTGTCCGACTTTGCCTTAATCTTCGGCATGATAGCGATGAATCGAGTATAATATGTCCGATATGAGAATGTTTGTACAGTAACCCCTCGCTATTTCGGACCTCTAAATGTCGGAAACCCGTACTAACCGGATCGGTGACGGCCTCTCGGACACGTACTGTTCTTCCTTTTTTGGACATTTCCGTCATCGTTCCGACAGTCTCTAACAGTGTCGGACGTTATATAAGTATCGGCAAATATCTGTCATAACCGTCCTCTGATATCTCGTATATTTCCGAAATGTGTCGTAACGGTGTCCGACAGACGGATGACGTGTCGGATGATGCGCTCACGTCACCGGACAATAAGGGTGAATATCTGACAAACAGAAGGGACGTCCGACGCCATCTTATATCCGGGGACCGAGCGTGGGATGCTGGGGAGGCTGGGAGCGTCAGTCCGCACCAAGCTCTGTTGTGTTACACATCGACGCGTGCCATTATTTTGTTCACCATACCTCCCAAGGATAAGCCTAAGCGTAAGGTGACTTCTATATCACTAGAAACTAAGCTTCAGATGTTGAAGGATCTGGACAGTGGGATGAAAGCCAAGCAACTTCAGGAGAAGTACAACTTAGGTCGATCGACAATCTACGACTTCATCTGGGACAAGGAGAAAGTCCGGCAGCATGGCGCAGCTGTGCTTCACGGTCCTTCTACCGCCAAGATCTTTTGCAAGACTAAGCTAGCCTATCAAGACGTCGACGATGCAGTTTTGAAGTGGTACAGACAACATCGTGCTGAGGGCGTACCAGTGAGAGGCATCGAAATCCAGCATGCAGCAGAATGTTTTGGGCAGCACCTGCATCACCCAAACTTCAAGGCGAGCGAGGGGTGGTTATGGAGGTTCCGAAACCGCCATGGCCTCACAAACAGAACCATTTGTGGTAAAATTTTAAGCGCCGATACCTCGGCGATAGCACCCTTCACTGAACGCTTCCTAGCCCTTATAACCGAGGTACACCTTCAACATTGGCAACTGTATAACGGCGACGAGGCTGGCTTGTATTGGCGTTCTCTGCCCTCCAAGACACAAGCGTACCGAGAACTCGCATCCACACCTGGCCACAAAACTGTGAAGGACCGCATTTCAGTGCTTTGTTGTGCCAATGCCGACGCAAGCCACCGTGTGACCCCTACAATCGTCGGAAAATCGCAGAAGCCTAGAGTGATTAACCCATCAGACCCGGAAGCACTCTGAGGCACCCATAAAAAACACCCCCCAAGCTACCCGGAAGGGCTCTGAGGCACTCATGAGCTTAAAGCCTGTAAGCTTTGTGTGCGAGGGGTCCGTCCGACGCATGTAAACAACAGCCGGCTGTACCGACGCCGCGCATCTCCGACCACAAGAAGGAGTGCATCGCTTGTTCGTGTGTGCCTGTATGTTATTGTTAAGTATCGAAAAGTAGTGTAAAGTGGCTGTTTTTGCCATAAAGTTATCTCCAATGAAATCATCATCACAACTGAACCAGTTGACTTAGAGAGCTCTACTTAACGCCATTCTACAGATACGAAACACATCTACGCTTGGGGATGCGCGGGAATGCGGAAGCAAGCAAAATAACAAAGATGCGGTAGCCTAGGCGTAGACGTTTTTCGGCCAAAACCCCCGGATTTCGGGGAATATATATGGAATACATAGCCGGGGCTGGAGGGTTAAGGACCTCATCGTCAACAATCAACTCCCTGTCGACTACTATGGATCAAAGAAAGCTTGGTTCAACCAGCTAATCACTGAGGATTTCTTTCACAAGAGATTTGTACCTGACGTTCGGTCGTTCCAAAATCGTGTGTATGGTATACCTTATGACGACGCTGTTGCCATCTTATTGCTCGACAACGCACCTGCCCACCCATGTACCACGAAACTGGAGAGTGCCAACGGTAAAATAAAGACCATGTTCCTGCCTCCTAATACCTCAAGTGTTATTCAGCCCATGGACCAAGGAATAATTGAAGCTTGCAAAAGGCGTTACAAGAGGAAGTTCCTGGAGCAGTGCCATGTCATCATTGAAGATGGGATGGACGATGAGGGGTATGTGGATACTCGCGGGAAGAAATCGCTACAAAACCTGAAGCAGTACACATTAACCCGGGAACTGCGGGGAGACTCTTAAGAGTTCCCCGGGCGGACTGCGGGGAGACTCTTATGAGTGAGTGAGAAAAAAAAAATCAACTTTTGACATCGAATTCTTTTTTTTTTTTTTTTTTTTTTTTTTTTTTTTTTTTGGCGGCCCCTAGGCCATGCAAAATCTCAGTCCTCTACCTCCCCTCCTTCCCCACTTTCCTCCTCTCCTTCAGTTATCACCTATTTTCCCTGTTATTCCCTTATTCTGAGGTATATTTTCGTGCTAACATTAGCGAGTTGCAAGCAGGGTGTTGTCATCACTGATGGCAAGCGAGTGCAAGAGAGAGAGAGAGAGTATCGATCGACTGTGTCTCAGTTGCCTTGGGGGAAATTGGCGGGAAAGCAGATTGCCTCACCCATACATTATACAACTCGCGGGCTATATCTCCGATTTTGACCATCCAAACGCTGTTTTCACTCGTTTTATTGTTGTTTCAGGTTAATACCTTTATAATCAACCCATAATAGGTGCATATGGATAAGTATTAATGCTATTAATGGCACAATGAATATTTTAGTGACGGAAACACCTCAAATACGTCAGTACAGGGGGACGTTTCCAATTACCCCCATGCGCACTTCAGAGGTTAAAGGACTGCATCTACAATTGGGCAGAGGTGTGGCGGGAAGTTTCTTTCAACACACTGAGGAATGGGTGGACCAAGGTCTTGAATATCCCGAAGGTGCAAGATCCGGGTTTCGAAGGGTTTGGAGCAGCTGACTTCAGGAACCTCTTGAACCAGGGTAACCAGGGTAACCTCCCCGAAGAAAAAGTCGACGACTGGCTGCAAGAGGACAGAGACCTACCTGGACATGAACATAAGACTGACGAACAAATTGCAGCAGAGGTGTCAGGGGTACCTGAGGAAGAGCCTCAGGATGAGTCAGACGAAGAGACACAGGTGGCCAAGATATCCGTCTCGCAGGCCCTAGACTCATTTGACACCATTCTTCAGTATCTGGCCCAAGAAGATGACCCGAAGTTGCAGTCCCTATATGAACCACTGCGTAATGGTCGATTCCATATTCAGAGGGCACACCTTGATCGCAAAAAACAGCAGAAAATCAGCTCTTTCTTTGTACCGTCTGCTCCTCCCAAACTACGTACTTCGTCTGCTACCAGTGGGGTGTCGCTTGCTAGCACCACCTCCCTCCACAGTTTAGCATCAGTTGCTAGCACCTCCTCTCTCCCAAGTGTTTCCTCAGTTGCTAGCACCTCGTGGAGCACTGCAGACACTGTGCCACTCTCAGACTTGGACATGGAATTGGATGACCTAATGAGTAGCACACCTGTGCCCATGGATATACCTGAACCTGACTTGTTAGTGAGGTGGGGGGTGAAGAGGTGATGCTGCAGTAATTAATGCAGTGTTGGGGAGGGGGAAGGGGGGACATCAAGACTACAGTGGTACATCAAGACTACAGTACAGGGGGACATAAAGACTACAGACAAGAGTAATGAAGGGGTAAGTGTAATGTAGCCTACTGTACAATACAGTACTGTACATATTGTAAAACTAAAATATACTGTACATGTAATATACTATATTTAATAGTGGCCCCTTCATCATTGACAATATTGCCTATTAGTTAATAGTCTCCATTCAACAACCCGCGTCAGCATTTTGAATCTACCGCGCAGAAGGATCATGGAGTACTCTTCATAAGTGCACGCTTAATTCCCTTATGGGATCGTCATTATGATTGAGTACCCTACAGAAAAAACTCTGTAAAAAATAATAAATAAAAATTAACTTAATATTTGTTATTATATGACTTTCCATATGTGGATTTCTTGTGTTTTGCTTCCCCGACTCCAGGCCCTCTAGCGGCCATCTTCGCCCTTCCTCCTTCCGCGGCCATACAAGCCAGTGGGGTGGCCGTCGCTCCCGCTTCATTCGACGTTCCAGCGCTTCTAGCGAGTCCTTGCTCATTTGTATAAACCTGCGTTGTAGGGAACAAGGTTTAGATTGGCTAGCAACGGCTGCCCCATTGGTATGTCCGCAGGAAGTGTGTAAATTAGGGTACTATTGTAACAGGCGCCTACGTATGCCAGGATCTTCGCGCCACGTGTGTTATTATTATGTTGTGTTTGCGCCTTTAGCTTTTGATATCATAGCTAGGAGGCTACCACACTACAAGATTATGCTTCAGGCCGTCACTAAGAGGCAGTTGCATATATTAATTGTGTTTTTTAGCAGATGCTCTAGTCTAAGGGTGACTGCACGTGGTGCTACGCCTTCTAGAGTCCGTATTTGCTTGCGGGACCCTATCGTGGTCCTCCCTCATCTGGTTGCAGTTGCTGGGTCTTCGGAGCGTCGTCTACCTGTGATGTCTCGTCGAGCCACGTGGCCAGCCTGATTAGGGGTCTCCAGTGTAGGCTGCAGGTAATTTAGGATTCTGAATTCTCTGTTTATATTTAAGCCTATGTGTGCCCCTGGTGTTTTTACATGTGTGCTTTGCATGTTATTTGGGGGTTTGGGAGACGTCCCTGTATTTGTGTGTGGGTTTTGGAGAGAGGAGCTGTGCTTTGCCTCCCCTCTCTAAAATTTTGGTTGTTTGTCTCCGGCGGCCCCGTGCAGCAGGGCCCTGGTTACCCATCTTCAAAACGGGTAGGGAACAACCAAATGTCCCGGCGTGGTAAGCTGAACCACAATCCTTCCGGCGGAAGTGCGGATTCCTACGGGAGCTCAGAACTCGGCCCGCCGAGTTAACTTGCCCTGGCCACAATTCTCACTCTGTAAAGACTTCCTCGCCCTGCGGCGCCACAGTCAAGTGGGCAAGTGTTAAGATACGTCATGCGGCGGATAGTCATACACTAATGGTCATATAGGGCCTGTGACACTTGTCATAGGTAAGCAGTTCCAATCAGCTTAGACGGAAAAGCCCCAGGTTTTTTCACGGCGAGTCCGGCGGAAGGTTAGAGTAGTTGTGACTATTGCTAATTTTCCGGCGGACTCACGGTAGGATGTATTAACACCTCGCAGGTTATCCTTATGAGCATTGATTCCTGGAAATTTTCTATATCCAGAATTCCCGGCACCTTAGTGACTACAGGACCGGCGGGTGGTGGCTGCTGATTCCGGCGGGGGGGGGGCCCCCTTTATCCATCATGCCTCGGTTTTGAGTTATGCGCTACTCCTAACTGTTCACTGTTGCCTATATTCGCTCATAAACTCTGTTTAAACTATGTTAAGTGTTTAGACCGCTCTAGATGCTTGTGGATGTCAAAGCGTTGTTCCGTCTGTGCCGACTTGAAAACGGCTTTGTTCACCAAGAAAGACTTGTTGTGCTTGGCAGCTTTGCAAGAAATAAAGGCCATTTTTAACACTTATACCAAAGACACAGCCCATAAGAACAATTAATAATATAGTCACCTCTGGTCAAAACAGCCTCCCATAAATCTGTTAGGCCTAAAGTGAAATCTAAAAACCTTTCCAAAGAGGTAGTGAGTAGCAGCAGTGGCGCTGACAGCGAAATTACCGAGGTTTCCCCCCCCCCCCCCCCCCCCCACGGACCACCCAAAGAGGAGACGTTCACCCTCTCCAAAACCTAAGTCGAGGTCGAGGACGAGGTCTCCCCAAAGACAGTCCCGACACTCTTCGGCTGAGTCTTCCTGGTCTCACAAGCACCGGAAGGAGGACTCTCAGTCACGTAGTGGTAGCCGGAAAGAGACCCCACAGCCACCTCCCTCTTCCCCTATCTCCGACGCGCCCAACGTTGAAGCCGGCGGCTTGGAAGTGGGGACAGAAGACATGGAGTCCCAACCGGGTCGTGAACAATCTTTGAGTGTACCACCTGATTTCACCTTTGCTATTCCTAAGTTGAATTATGTGCCACGTACTAGCCTCTCAGCCGGACCTAGACGAGTCCTGACCGAGCAATATAAGGGTTTACCTTCAGGTTCACAATATTTTGATAGCTCCCAAATAATCCAAGACTCACAGCCACCCGCGGCGCGGGGGTGCTAGCGTCAATCGGAGCCATCCCATGACAGGGTTAGAGTAAGTCAGGAACCATTGATTGAAAGTAATATTGAAATGTTATCTTCGTCTGTCCCTGATTTGGTGTGGCCACCGGCGGATCAGGCGCCGGAGGCACAACAGGATATTTCTGAGGAGGTTGAGCTAAGTAGGGAGCCGGAGGAAGTGCCTTATCCTCGGCTCCACCGGGTCTAACAGGTGAGGAGTCTGAAGCTAGCTCCCAATCTTCTAAGGGATCCCACAGTAAGTGTGTTATCTCAGATGAAATAAGTGATATTTTACATAAAGTAATGCAACAGTATAATCTCCCTACCTCCTCTGCCAGTCTACCTGTAGTTTCCACGAGTCACTCCACGATAAGACCTCTCCTACCTTCGGGTTTTCTTACCCCCCAAGCCTCTGTGCCTCCTATGTCCTTGTCTCCGGCAGTAACCGCGGCTTCCGGCACTACAGTGCCAGCCACACTAATGTTAGAGTAATCTCGGATATCACTCCTCCTCCCTTAGATAAGGTTCCTCAGAGGAAAGGCCCTATGCCTCTCCTCTATGTACCTGACTGTTCATGGGTTCCGGCAACGCCACTAAACCCACATTTAGCACAACCCACCATTTCGGGAGACCTTCCGGTCCCTAGTGAGTGGAAAATTGAGATAAACAAAAACAGAAAGTTCAGGGCTAAGGACGAAGCGGGAAAATAACTGGATGTATCAATCAAAGCTATACCTAGTTCTTTTAATCCAGATTTCTTTGTTCATACAGCTGCCCTGGCAGTTCCTGCCGCCTCATCTGCACGACTCTTTGCGGACTGGTCTAAAGCCGATGGCGTTAATGATGTCAAGGCTTTGAATGCTCTCACGCCGGAACTGGATACAATTCCGGTACTGGATCAGTCGCATACGCCAGTCCTGCAAATGGGGCGGATAGGAGTGGGTCCATGGGTAGATTGGGAGTTAGAGGCTCAGGTATTTGCATCAACCATTACGTCTAAGTCCTCTCATCAGGTTCCACAAGAATCTCATAATTATTTCTCGTTACCTGTAAAGATGGCTGACGGGGTGTCGTCGGATTTGTTTGCTTTTTTAGCGGCACCCAAAGTAGCCCTACACACTCTAGATGAACCCTTTTGCACTCCTCCGGCAGCTCACTTGGAAAGGGATTTTAAATTACGAAACAAAGCCTACCGGATGTTCTCTCAGTATTTAGTCAGCTGCCAGGTTGCTGTCTCTCTTAACAGGACTATCTCAGCCATTGCTGACCCACATGTTAGGAAGGCCACTGAATTGTCACGTAGAATTTTATTGCAAAACTCTATTCAAACCTTAGGAGACATCAGAATAGCGATCATGGAAGCGGTTCGGGCCCGCCAGGATCTAAGAGTGCATCTAGTGAAAATGTTACTGGATGACATTGAGCGCCGGGTAACTCTTTCTCCAGTACTCACTGCCTCCCTTCTTAACTCAGAAACGTAGAGTGTAGTCTTTAATATGGTCAATGGGTGGAAGCAGATTACCTCCCAAGCTAGGAGAGAACCATTTAACCCGGGAACGGCGAGAAAGCTCTTAACCCTTCTTTAGCGGGGCCTGACTTAAGTCCGTATCTAAAAAGCTGGACAATGTGGCGGGGCCCGACTTAAGTCTGTGTGCAATTTTGGCGCAATATTGGCTCTGAGAGAGAGACGAGCGACGGGAGGAGCGTAGGTTACCTCGTGACCGCTCGCCACGGCCGTCGTGGGTCTACTGACATGTACTCCACACTACTCCACCCTCCCTCCCTCGCTACACACGTAATTATGTAACTAAATGACCGTATTTTAGCGATTTTGCCCTTCGGTTGCACGATCGTTGCAAGACAACCATTGATCGTAGAAGGATGGTTCTGGTGTCATTGGAAAGCTCAATTTACGCCCTTTCAGGGATACATAATTGTATTACGCTCTAGCTCTTGTTTATGCATGAAAAAGAGCACGGAAACAATGCCATTTATGGTAAAAGCCCCCCGCTGGGCGGCACGGTGAAATATACTCCACCAGCCGCTCTTTGAGTGTTAAGAGGTTTTACTGGGCAATGGCGGCAAAGCTCTTAAGAGGGCAGGCCTAAAAAAAACATTTTAAAAGGCCCCAGTAGCACTTAAAACAATTTTTTTTTTTTTTTTTTTCCTCTATAGTGGAGCCCCCATCCTAGCTACACCGGTCTTCGTTGATTCAATTCTCGCACCACACACCAAATATTCCCCATTTCAATTCTCGCGCCAAAAGCCTCATTCCTCGCATCAAAATCCCAGCCGAAACCCGAAAAAATAGCAAAAATAACGAAAAACTCAACATAAAACTAGAAAACAAACAAAAACAATAATTTTGTTTTAACATAACGAAAGAATCTGCCAGTAGCTTGCCGTTTAGAGACGAAATCCGAGTGAATCCGAGATCCGATCGTCAAATGCGCAAGATGCCGCCATCTTTGTATGACGTCATCACTAAGCAGACGCTTGCAGTTTAGCTAGTATCTGTGTTGACAAAACAACCGTTTGCAAGCCTTTTTGTGCCTGAACCCCTTATCTCTCGCGTTTATTATAACCTCTAGTACATCTAGTGATAGGGATGGTTGGCCTGGTGGTTGCAATGAAGGAATTTCATGCTCAAAACACAGCAAAGACCAGTCCATGTCGGACGAAAGCGACTGAATTGCCTAGCCTAGACGATGTTAGCCTAGGCTAGGCTAAATATGACAATGATTTATAATAAAATCTGTGTGGTAAGTAATCTTCTCATAATACGTATTTATACGTCTTTTCCTCATAATATGTATTTATTGGATGTATTTGGGGCGAAATGGGTACTTGAGAGGTGGCTGGACGAATTTAGAACCTAGGCCTAGGCTAGGCCTAGGCTAGGCCTAAAAATTTTCGCATGATAGAAACAATGCCCCAATCTACAGTATTTATGGTTAGGACTGTCATTTAGCCATGTCTATATTATTATTTACAATGCATAAGATTTAGGCCTAGGCTACTTGATGTAGCCTAGACAAAAAACATGTTTTCACAGCCTAACACTGGGAAAAAGTGCGGTAATTGTTTAGATATTGGGTCTTTTTTTTCTAGTTATTAAAAACTTATTCTATGGTGTATTATATGATACAGTATAATGCATCAAATTTAATTTGTGTACAATAAAACATGTTTTCATAGGCAAAAAATAGAAAAAGACGCAAATTTTGGCATGAGCACGGAACCGATTGAATTTTCCCCATAAGAACAGTGCCCCGATCTTGGCTGTTTCAATCCTAGCTCTATTTCTGTGGAACCGATTAGCAGCTAGGATGGGAGCTCCACTGTATACTTCATATCACTCATCCACATCCCCTCCTTCCCCCCTTTCCCCTCCCCCCTCCCCCCTTCAATTATCACCTATTTTCCCTGTTATTCCCTAATTCGTTGGTATATTTTCGTGCTAACATTAGCAAACTGGTTGGAGGCTGTGGATATGTGCCTAGCGAGTGTGTTGGCAGAGGTAGGGTGTGGGTGAATAAGTCAGTCAAGCTTGAGGCCTCGCGAAGGGAGGGGCTGCCTCACTTTGCTCCACAATTCATGAATGGGCCGCTCCATGTTTATTCGCGATTTTGACCATAAAATATTATTCCCACTTGTTTTATTGTTGTTACAGGTTACTATCTTCATAGTGAAGGTAAAATAGGCGCATATGAATAAGTAATAACGATATTTATCGTAAAATGACGATTATAGGCATGAATGGAGCCTAATATCGTCGCCCAGAACAGTGGTGTTCAATACACACAGCTCGCCTTTTAATGGTTAAGAAGCCTTTTCATAAGCCAAAGAGCGGAGGTAAACCTAACCAACCGCAGACTAAACAGTCCTCTCGAGATCTCAGAACTCCTCCTCAGCAGGGAAGTACTCAGCCCAAGCCCAAACAAGGTAAATATTCAGGGTATAGAGGTAAGCCACACCAGAAACCAAATCAAGGGCAGACGTCAGCCAAAACTAGCCAGCCATCTGATACCAACCCACCTCCCCCTCCAAAATACTAGCCACCCAAACTCTGTTTCCCGGCGCCGAGCTTAGGCGCGCCGGATTCGAGAGTTGCTTCTCCGAACAGGCCCAGTTTGCAAACTGGGTCGTTCCAGTTATTCCGCTCGGCCTGGCCCAAGAAAACTTGGGCCAGGAAAGTAGTGAGCAAAGGGATCACCTGGCGGTGGCTCCGGCGACCTCGACTGCATCAGGCGCTCGAATGCAACAATGTGTCACAGGAGGTGGAGGCGGAGGCCCTGGTCCAAGAAATGATCTCCAAAATTGTGGGTCATTGTACCAGTAAAACCAACTTGCCCAGTATTCACCTCCAGACTTTTCTTAGTGCCAAAAAGGGACAGTGTGCAAATGCGACCAGTATTGGATCTCTCGCATCTGAACACCTTTATCAAGAATTCACCCTTCAGGATACTTACAGTCAATCATATCAGGTTCACTCTTCCGCCGCAAGGTTGGATGTGCTCAATAGATCTCAAAGACGCCTATTGGCATGTCCCTATAAACAAAAGGTTCCAGAAATTCCTCGCTCTGAGGATCAGGCAAGAGACTTATGTCTTTCGAAAGATGCCTTTTGGGTTGAACCTGGCACCGAGAATTTTCACAAAATTAGTCCGGCAAGCCCTTTTGCCATTGTTGATCCAGGGCATAAAGGTGTTTTGGTATTTAGACGACTGGCTAGTGGTGGCACAGTCAGAGGAGTTATGTCACAATCATGGAAACCAAGTATTAAATCATGTGCAAAACCTAGGGTTCAAGGTGAACTTGGCGAAGTCTCTCCTTGTTCCCACAAGGAATATTCAGTGGATAGGGCTGGTCTGGGACACCACCAATCTGACTCTTACTCAGAGTGTGGACAATCGGGACAGATTTCGCCGGAAACTGTTTCGTTTTCTCCACAGTCTGAATACGACCAGGAAAACGTGGGATTCTCTGATCGGCTCTCTCAACTGGATCCAATTAACTGTGAAGTTGGGCCGGTTGAAAGTGAAGAGATTAATCTTGGAAGGCAACAAAGTTTTTCCTCTCTCGCCGGAGAAGAAATTATGACCAATTCCTCCATTAATCCACAGCTTACTATCGGTCTGGGCCAACCCCGAGATACTGTACTATACTCTGTGACAACATGGGTTTCTCCCCCACCTACGGTATGGGTAGACACAGACGCTTCAGGAGCACTAGGTTGGGGTATCAGTCAAATCTAGGCCATCAAGGGCAGGGCATTTTTTTTTTGTTTTTTTTTTCTATGTGATTGAGGGAGGCAAAAGGCAGAACTGCCTATAGCGAGTGCCTCCCCCATAGTTGAAAGAGTGACAGGGCCAAAATCAAGGGATGTTCGAGCCAAAATGCCTGGACACACGGAGTTTGAAGTAATTTAAGGCATAGGAAGAGGGAAAGACTGATTCTGGGAGAGAGTTCCAGAGCTCAGCTGTTGAGTAGAAGAAAGTTTGAGAGTAACGTTTCACTCTTGGGTTGGAGAGTTGCACAGAGTAGGGGTGGGATTGAGTTGCAATACGGGTACCACGTGCCCTACGTAAAGGAGGTGGTATACACTGGGAAAGCTCTGAGGAACACTGATTATTATAGTAGCGATAGAATAGCGAGAGAGATGCAACATTGCGGCGGACAGAGAGAGATTGCAGAGATTTAGTAAGTGGACGGGAGTTAATGATACGAAAGGCCTTCCTTTCAACTTTGTCTAGGAGAGCGGTGTGAGAGGACCCTCCCCACACATGTGAATAATACTCAATACAAGGACGCACTATGCCCCTGTACAGAGCAAGAAGCTGTACAGGGGAATAGAACCCCCTAAGGCCGTTGAGCACACAGCTTCTGGGAGGCTGCCTTAGCAAGACTGGTAATATGGTCCTTCCAACTGAGAGCAAAAGAAAAAGAGACACCAAGAATATTGAGAGAAGATGAAGGATTGATTTTTGTATTGTTGAAGAATAAGGGATAGTCCGCTGGGAGATCCTGACGGGTAGATAGATGGAGAAATTGGGTTTTGGAAGCATTAAAGGTAACAAGGTTTTCTCTGCCCCAATTGGAGATAGTATTTAGATCAGAATTTAAGAGTTGTTGTTGTTGTTGTTGTTGTTCCCTAAGCTGCCTGGCCGAACAGCCCCGAGTCCCTGAGAAAGGCCATGGCCACGATTGGGCTTTCCCACAGAGCTCTCATTGAGTGTAGATTGTGTTGTTGGCGTAAGTGGTTGTGTGAAATGCAGTCTTCTATGATGTGTTTAATGGTATGGGGTGCTGTGTTACATCCCGGGCAGGCGTCGACAACGGAGTCATCCAGTCTCTTCTGATAGCTCAGGAGAGCTGGATGGTGTCCGCATCTCAGCCTGGCCAGGTGGACTCTGTCCTCGCGAGGAAGGGAGGATTCGGAAGGATGGATTTCGGGAGGTCGTGCATGCAGCTGCGTGTTGTCTGTGAGTGAGTGGATGGATCGGTGAGAGATATGAGTATGGATGTGCTTCTGGAAGTTGGTTCGGGGTGGGCAGGGAGGGAGAGAGGACAATAATTGTTGTGTGATACCGTGTGCTGGGTGTTGTTTTGATATTTCTTGGTGTCTGTGGGTGTGTTGCCATGTAGTTTAGAGGGTGGTCTTGGTTCGTGGAGGCTGCTGCCAGGAATTGAGTGCCTCTCATGTCCAGATGGTCTTTGACTTTGAGGATTTTGGTTTCTTGATGTAGGTGATCTGTGGGTGCAGTAGCTGTGCAGCCTGTAATGATCTCAGGGCTTTGTTTTGAATAGTCTGTAAGGTCTTATGATGTGTTTCAGCTAGGTTAGACGCCCAGGCTGGGCTTGCGTATTCCATCACTGATCTTATGTATTGTTTATATACTGTGGTGGTAGTTTCTTTGTTGTGTCCAAATTTTGTGTGAGCAAGTGACCTGAGGTGTTAAGTCTGGGTGTCAGTTTCTTTTAATGTTTGTGGTGTGCTGTTTGAATGTCATATGAGTATCATATGTTACTCCTAGGATTTTGGGTGTGTGTGTATGTGTTAGGGGTGTGTTGTTTATGGTGAGTTGAGGGATGTATTCGTGTTCTCCTGTCCAACTTGTGAGCAGGGTTGCGGTGGATTTGGCTGGGGCTAGATTAAGTCTGTTTGTAGTGCACCAGCCATGTAGTGTGTTGAGATAGGGTTGAAGGAGATCTGTTGCTCTTTTTGGGTCATGGTGTGTGCATGTGAGTGTTATGTCATCTGCATAGGAGGCTAAGTTTATTTGGGGCGTATTGGGTGTAGTTATATCGTGCATGTACAGATTGAAGAGTGCGGGCGATAGGACGGATCCTTGTGGGACTCCGTTTGGAAAGTTTCTGATTTTAGATGACTGACCGGCAAAAGATACGTGTGCACATCTGCCTGCTAGGAAGTTGGCCAGCCACCTTTTTGTGTTGTTGTGCATGTTTGTGTTGTAGATTTTGTTTGTTAGGTTGTGGCGGGGGATGGCATCGAAGGCTTTACTAATGTCGAGTGTGGCTAATAGTGATCTGTGTGGTGGTCTAGCTGAGTTGATGCCGTCGAAAGCTCTTTGTGTAAGGTCTGTGAGAAGAGTGTTTGTGGAGTGCAGTGGCCTAAAGCCATGTTGTGTTGGAGCTAGGGGTAGGTCAGGTGTAATTAGTTGTAATACTAGGCGTTCCATGACTTTGGAGGGGGAGCAAAGGAGTGTGATGGGGCGGTGCGAGGAGGGTAGCGTGGGGTCTTTGTTGGGTTTGGGGAATGTGATGATGATACCATGCTTCCAAATGTCTGGTATTGTGTTGTGTGAATAACTGTAGTTTGATATGTTAGTGAGTGCTTGTATGCCTTGTGGTCCCAGGTGTCTGAGGTGTATGTTGCTTATGTTGTCTAGGCCACAGGCGGGTGAGTGCTTGAGATTGTTGATGATATGCTTTGTCTGGTGATTGGTGAAGGGTGTATAGTCAGGGTCTGTGGGGAATTGTCTCTTACGTCGGATGACACGTCGGTCGTCTTTGTGAGGTTTTAGGTGGCTGACATGTGAAAAGTGATTGATGAGAGTGTTTGCTTGTTGTTTACATGAAGGAGTAGAGTCTGTTGTTGTGATTGCAGCATGTGATTGTGTTGTGTTGCTGTTGGAAAGTGTGATGCTGTTTAATGTTTTGTAGAGTTTTTTTGGGTTTGTTTTGTGATCAAGTGTTTGTAGGAAGTTATTCCAATTTAGTTTTTGTTGTTCTTGTATTTTGTTGTTAGTTTGGGTGTTGAGTGCTTGAATTTGTTGTGTGATGTCTTGTGTGTGGGGTGCTGGGGAGTGTTTCAGTATGTCGCGTTGTCTGATGAGGTTTTGAATTTCTGGTGTGAAGTTGGGGTTGTGTCTTTTTCTGTTACCTCTTGGAATGTGTTTCTTGTCAGCGTTTTGGATAGTTTTATTGAGTATGTGTACAGCATTGTTGATGTTAGTGATGGGTGTACTGTTTAGAGTTGTGAAGTGTTGTTCTGTCTCATTTGTGAATGCTTCCCAGTTAGCTCTTTTATAATTGGTGTATGTGTGTTTGTGGCTAGCTGGGGTGAGTCTGGTTTTGGTGGTGATAATGATCGGGAGGTGGTCAGAGCCTAAGGTTCTGACCACCCTCCAGGATGTTGTGGGGGCGAGTTCTGGGGAGCAAAGGTGATGTCTGGAGATGATGGGTTATAGAGGGCTTGGTGAGGAATATGGGTATGTTGATGGATGTCGTTAAGGATGATGAGGTTATCTGTTTGGTTTTGTAGTACCAGCCCTCTGTCTGTGTCGGGGTTGTCGACAAACCAGGCCGACATCTTGGCGTTGAAGTCACCACCCAGGATGATGTGTGGGGTGTGTGGGGTGTTTGTGATTTGTTGTAAGTGTGGTCTGTATTCATTTGGTACTGTAGGGGATGTTTGGGGAGGGATGTATGTGTTTATGATGATTATGTTGGAGTTGTTGCCAGTGCGTATTTTAATTGACTGTATTTCTGTTGTGTTATCATTTGGGGGGTGGAGGGATTTGGTTTGTACACTGGTTACTATGTATGATATTTCTTTGTGTACCAGGGTGATGAGTCCACCGCCCCCGCCGACAGCCCGGTCTTGTCTGATGGTGGTGAAATTATGAAATGTGGGTGTTTTTTGTGTTGTGCAGAGTTTTGTTTCTTGTAAGATGGCAATGTGTATGTTGTGTTGTTTGATGAAGTGTGAGAGTTTAAGAGAATTTAAGAGTTCTATGGCTTCATTACGTTTTTCATTGAGGGATTGCTGGCTGGGGCATTCTGAAAAACTAAAGGAGTAGTGTAAGGTTGAGTCGTCTGCGTATGAATGGATGGGAATTGTGGTACAGTTGAGGAGATCATTTTTAAAAATTAGAAAGAGAATAGGAGATAGGACAGAGCCCTGAGGAACACCGGAGTTTATAGGGTGAGGAAGTGAACACTGGTCCACAACCGCGGCTATGGAATGGCCGGAAAGGACCCAAGACAATCATTTTCACATCAACAAGCAAGAGCTTCTAGTTCCTCTCTTTTTTTTCTCCAAGATTACGGCATGTCATTACAAGTAAATCAATAGCGTTCCGTATGGACAACCTAACTGCAGTCCATTGTATTCAGAAACAACGCTCGGTGAGGTCCTGAGAGTTGTTAAAAGTGTCAGAACAGATTTTTGCCCTGGCAGAATTGCTGGGCATTCACCTACATGCAGCATATCTCCCCGGCGTGTCGAACGTCTGGGCAGACGCTCTATCCCGGAGGCGGAGCACCTTAGTAGAATGGGCTATCAAATATACCGTCTTCGACAGAATGATTGCGAGGCCTTACCGTCCACAAGTGGATCTGTTCGCATCCAAGGAGAACCACAGACTCCCTCTCTTCCTAACTCGCCAGGGGGTGACCCCGGCGGGGTGACCAGATGCATTATTAGAGGACTGGAACAGGTGGACTTCAATTTATCTTTTTACTCCACCAGATTCTGTGCTAATGTGCCGGGTGATTCACAAACTAAGAGGTTACCGGGGCTTAGTCTCGATGATCGCGCCGTTATGGCCGGCTCAGGCGTGGTACCATCAGTTGCAAGAATGGTGCAGGACCCCGGTGATGCTCCCAGTCTCCGCATTCCACTTATAGACAATTGGCAACCTTCTGACCTCGCTCAGTTTTGCCTTCTGGATATTTACAACGCAAAATGGTTAGCTCAATTTGGGGAAAGTGTCACAATTTTGGCTCGAACGTCCCTTGATTTTGGCCCTGTCACTCTTTCAACTATGGGGGAGGCACTCGCTATAGGCAGTTATGCCTTTTGCCTCCCTCAATCACATAGAAAAAAAAAAAAAAAAAAAAAAAAAAATTATGAACCAATATACCATGTCTACCAGGAGACAATATCAATCACATTGGAAAACATTTACAACCTGGATTGTAGAGTCAGGGCAAACGGATGCCTCGGAAACCTTGATTTTCAAATACCTAGATTATCTATTTGAGTAAAAATGCTTTTCAGTAGTCACATTAAAGAATCACTTATCTGCCATCAGAACTCCCTTCTTTGATCTCACTGGTCTTTTCATACCGCAGGCGGAGGAGAAAGGGTTTATGAGGGCGTGTTTCATGCTGCGCCCACCACCGCGTCAGCTCATGCCCACCTGGTCACTAGACAAAGCCTTATCATTGCTTCAATCACGTAAATACAATAACTCGCCGGATTTTGATTCACTCTTAAAGAAGGCTGTTTTCCTGATGGCTCTCGCCACGGGGAATAGGGTGTCTGAGCTGCTTTAGGTTTGGGAGACTGCACGATCATGTGCAAATCGCGCCGGCTCCCAACATTCATAGCAAAAAATTAGCATTCTGATCATGTGTTTTCTGAGTTTTCTGTTCCGGCATTGAAACGCGGACACTCTCATCATATTTTATGCCCAGTGCAGGCCTTAACTAATTTTATGAGGGCTGCGCCTCCTCACTAATCAGGTGCTCTATGGGTGAACCAAGCAGGTAATCGTGTTACGAGAAGAAAGTTAGCTTCTCTGTTAGTAGACGTCATTAAAGAAAGTAACCCCGGCGTGGTGGGCAGGGCTCACGACATCAGGAAATGGGCAGTCTCTCTTCGTTTCTTACAAAACTTTTCGATAGAAGACATTGCTATTACTCAATTATGGGCGTCCAATCATACTTTCGTAACACGTTACCTGTCGGTCGCTCTCGATAAACCAAAGCGTACCTGTGTAGCTTTACGACAACGGGTCCAGTAGGTTATGTTCTATTGTGTAAGATTTGTTTAAAGAGAAAAGGGGGGGGGGGTGCGGAATAGCCCATTTTTTTTTTTTTTTTTTTTTTAAGAGACAATGAACGGAGGAAGGAAAAACACAGATAAAACAAAAAGGTCCATGTGCCTAAAGGCATCCTCCATTCATAAAATGTTTGTAACAACTGGATTTAAACATTTGTTGATTGTAAGTTTGTGGAAAGCAATTCGAGGGAAGTGAATTCAAAGAGTAGTAGCTCTGGGGATAAATGAATTCTGATAAGCAGAAGTTCTGCATTGTGGAGGAGAAAGTGTAAATTCATGGGCGCTATCAGCTGCCGTAGTTCTACGGGGAAAGATGTGGATAGGCGGCATTGAAGCAAGTTCCTCGAACATTGCTGTAAATATCTGTAGAATAATGCAAGGGATGCAACGTTTCTTCGTATGGCTAATGTAGGAAGGTCCTGTGTGATTGCAGGGTTATTGATTAATCTAATAGCTTTATTTTGAATTTTGTCCAACTGCCTCAATGCAACCACTCCACTTCCACCCCACAGAGGTGAACAGTAATCCATCTGAGAGCGCATACTTCACTAAGTCCCCGTCCGCCGGAGAACTGTGATATATCACGAGCTGTGATCTAACTGGTTGTACAGTTCAACAAATTTTATTTTATGTTAATTTTAAGAAGAAATCTAGCATAGTTGCAACTATGTAGTATCAGAATGTACAAACATATATTGTACAAATATTGTTAAGGTTAGAACTAAATTCTACAGAGTTATAGTTCTATTTATGGGAACACATGCGTGTCCCCAAAAGTATCATGCATAGATCTTAAGGAAAAGATCTGGTCATGAGTAAGCAGACTTTCTTGATGTCACGCACTGCTTACAATCTTTTATATTTTTTATATATTGTTTGCATACAATAAAACTTAAAAACATTTATACGGATTATTTTGTCCCCTGAGGTTAGGATATTGTCACGAATGTCCCCCTCCAGACTTGGTATTCAGGCAATATCGTCAATGATGAAGGGGCCACTATTAAATTATAGGTTTGATTCCCGGAGGGAAGTAGAGAAAACCTAATATTTAGTAGGGCCCCGTAATCATTGACGATAAATGACCCTCCCATCCATCCCACTTCCCATTCATTGATTTCTAGAGTTGTATCTTGGTATATTAGTGAAGGGCGAAGATGGCCGCTAGAGGGCCTGGAGTCGGGGAAGCAAAACACAAGAAATCCACATATGGAAAGTCATATGATAACAAATATTAAGTTTCTTTTTCTTTTTAACTGATTTTTTCTGTAGGGTACCCAATCATAATGACGATCCCATAAGGGAATTCAGCGTGCACTTATGAAGAGTACTCCATGATCCTTCCGCGTGGTACAATAAAAATGCTGATGCGGGATGTTGAATGGAGACTATTATACTAATAGGCAATATCGTCAATGATTACGGGGCCCTACTAAATATTAGGTTTTCTACTTCCCTCCGGGAATCAATAAATAATTCTATTATAGATTATAGGGTTCGAATAGGGTTGTCTTCGTTTTCTAGGTTGAGCGGACTTCTCTCTTGAGGTCGGATTTTTTCCGTAGTCTCCGGGTTCATTGTTGCCACGGACATACATTGGTTAGGTCGGATTTTATCCTCTGTTAGGTCGGACACAAGCCTGACTCCGGACATCTCGGATTTTCGGACTGGGTCTCCCCCCAATTAGTCCGAGATGGCGAGGGTTTACTGTATATACGGATCGATCGGGCGAGACTGAGTAGGCCTATTCCCGCGCTTTTGTTGTTGTTGCTGCTTGTTCTACTGACGTCGCCGTTACCCGCATAGAACCACAGACTATTTTGTATATATACAGTATATATATATTTCTTATTGGTGCTTTTTAAATAGTGTTTTCCTAATATTATATGTATTTATTATTTGTTATGATAAAATGATGCTGGTAAGACGAAAAATTATGTTTTTTTTTTCTTTCTTTTTTTGTTTTTTTTCTTTTTTTAAATTTTAATAATTTCCTAAAACCTCCGGTTGTTTGAAGTTACCGGATGCTTGAATACCGGAAAATCGAGGTGTTACTGTATTGGTACACTGGCTGCTCAGCCAGACAGCCTGGGGAACAGCAACAACAACAACAACAAAACTTTATTCTCCTAACAATAGATAAAAGATACATAATAAATACAATGAGGATTACTTGTAAACTAATGACAGTTCTTGTTCCAGGTTCACATGGAAGTCACTCATAGGAAGAAGCAACATAGTTTCTTAATAGGTGGGGGTAAGGGTTCTTTCACGTATTATTACATCTTAGTTTGGGATCTTAAACTTTGAATAGTTTTTAAATTGTATAACATTCTTGTTAGTTACCATTCAAACTTTGTTCATAAATCTGTAAATTTACAATTACTATAAAAAAGAGTTATAATGGAGATGTTGGAGGATAGTTCATTTGTGAAGTTGGAGAGTGAAGAGATAACACAATGTAAAGAGGAAGAGTTGGACTTTGAAGAACCTAATGAATTGAAATATCAAGAGGAAGAGTTAGACTCTGAAGGAAACAATGAAATTATGTTTGAAGAGGAAGTGTTACAAATTGAAGGAACCAATAAAATTATGTGTGAAAACGAAGCATTAGTAAATGGAAGAACTGGGGAAGTGTTAGATAGTGGAAAGGAGAAGATTGATAAAATTGAAAACATATATTGTGTAGAAAAAAATCTGAAAAACAATTCAAGAGAAAGTTCTTTTGACAATTATGAAAAAGAAATCCATGGCACAGGAACCCTAAAGCAAAAAGACAAGAAACATCAGTGTAAGGTCTGTGGTAAAAGATTTTCACAGAAGGGTAACCTCAACAAACATTTACTTTTACATTCTGAAGTAAAGAACTTTAGATGTAGTCATTGTGATAAAGGTTTCTTGCAGAAGGGTAGCCTCACCTCACATTTAGTAGTACATTCAAAAATAAAACCATTCAAGTGTGATCATTGTGATAAAGGTTTCTCACAGAAGCGTGACCTCACCAGACACTTATTAGTACATTCAGGAGTAAAATCATTCAAGTGTGATCACTGTGATAAAGATTTCTCACTGAAGGGTAACCTCACCAAACATTTACTAGTACACTCAAAAGTAAAGGCATTTAAGTGTGATTATTGTGATAAAGGTTTCTCACAAAAGGTTCACCTCACCACACATTTGCTTGTACATTCAAGAATAGAACCATACAAATGTGATCTTTGTGATAAAGGTTTTTCACAGAAAGGTAACCTCGCCACACATTTACTAGTACATTCAGGAGTAAAATCATTCAAGTGTGAGCATTGTGATAAAGGTTTCCCACTGAAAAGTAACCTCACCAAACATTTACTTGTACATTCAGGAATAAAACCATTCAAATGTGATCATTGTGATAAAGGTTTTTCAATGAAGGGCAACCTCATCAGACATTTACTAGTACATTCAGGTGTAAAATAATTAAAGTGTGAGCAATGTGATATTTTTTCTCACAAAATAGTAAGCTAACATAACATTCATTTATGTATTCGGGAGTGAGAACAGGATTCTAGTGTGATCAGCCATGATTGTTTCTTACAGATGAATCACCTTGACAGTCACATTCAGAAAAAAATAAAATATTTAAGTGTGCTCATTGTGATAAATGTTTATCACTGAAACATCAACTGGTAAGCGACATCACAAATAAATACCATGTTAGTTCTTACTCTCCCTATGTATTGCCAGATGTCTTGATCCTCGAGGGGATGGCCACGAATTAATCGCCTGCATGCTCAGAAGGCTTTCTTCAACCCATGTCCATTCATTATCCCATCCAGCCCCGGGGTTGGCAAGTGGCCAACGCCTACTTTTGCTACACATAGCCCCAGCGTCGGCCATTGTACGTCGGCTATTCTCGCTTGATTTAAATATTTGTTTTGGCTCCCAAAAGGCTGGTTGGAGTCTCAAATTTATATACATATTAGCTTAGGATGTGGGGCAAAGTTGACAGCCCACAAAGACCTAGGGTCACCCCATTTTGTGTAATATAAAAAAAAAAAAAAGGCAAATATGAAAAATGCCTGGGACTGGGTGTTACATTGTTACTTTTAGGATAGGGCTCAAAGGGTTAAGTTGATTTTTGTACCATATATTTAGGTTTACTTTAATTGATGCTTGTTACTTCTAATGGATTAACTGGTAATTAATTTAAATTAATAAGTTGACAATTTTTGTCTATCTATTGCCGGATGCCGTGATTCCCGGAGGGGTGGCCACGAATGAAACGGCCCCATGCACCTCTGTCCCCAGTCAGTCGACGCCCCTCCTCCCATCCAGCACCGCCTTCACTCATATACTTCTTAACTCCATTCTTCTACCTCTCCCTCTTTGCCCTTCCACCTCACTCTCGTACACTCTCTTAGTCATTCGCTCGTTTCCCATACGTTTCACATGGCCGAACCATCTCAAGGTGTTCCTTTTCACACTTAACAGCACATCTACATCCCCAGCACACATCTCTTTTTACTTCCTCATTCGTCTGTCTATCCTTCCATGGAACTCCACACGCACTTCTCAAGTAACTCATATCCACCCCTCTCACTCTTGGTTTGAGTATCTTCACTGACGTACTTGCTTCGCTTTCGTAAGTCAATGTCGGGATTACCACACTGTCATGCATGGACTTCTTTACTTCCATGCTGACCACCCATTTCTTGTTACTGCTTTCAGCATTCCTACAACCCTCTTTCCCTGTTGCACCCTCTCTCGCAATTCTTCATCCATACTCGACACACTGCCTAAATATTTAAATGAGCTGACATTCTCCATAGCCTGACCGTTCAACCTCACCTCACACTCTGTGGCTCCACCCCTTTCAAAGACCATAACCTTGCTCTTCTCTGCATTTACCTTCAGATTCCATTTTTCACACAGTTCCAAACATATTTACCAGCCCCTGCAACTCCCATTCAATATCGCTCATCAGAACTGTATCATCAGCAAACAGCAGTACAGGCAACTTCCACTCGTTTCCTTCCCTTATCAGAGGTAACCAACATCCACTGCTCTTCCTTGTATTTCTTTCATGACTCCATCCATATATATATATTGAACAACCATGGGGACATCACACACCCTTGCTATAACCCAACATTCAGATCAAAGAACTCGCTCTGCTTATTCTCCACACATAGGCTACTGCCGCCTTTGCACCCTCATACATGCTCTTCACTGCTTTCAGCAACTTGCCATCTACTCCGCATATTCTAAGTACTTTTCACATACCTTCTCTATCCACTCTGTCATAGGCCTTCTCAAAGTCCATAAAGGCAACATACAGCTTTTGTTGCTTCTCCAGATATTTCTCCACAACATATTTCAGGGTAAAAATCTGATCTACACATCCTCTTCCCTTCCTAAAACCGCCCCCCCTGCCCGTCACCTATCCATTTCTCCGTTCTCTTTCTCTCTCTCAATCAGTACCCTACTGTACAATTTCCCTACTACGCTTAGAAGACATATTCCTCGGTGATTACCACACACTCCTCTTTCCCCTTTACCCTTATATAGGGGGACTATTATGCCTGTCTTCTAGTCATCAGGTGCACTCCCCTTCTCCAATGCTAATTTGCACATTTTCCATACCCATTCGATTACTATCTCGCCACGATACCTCAGCATTTCCCCACACACTCCATCTGTTCCTGGTGCTTTCCCCAACTTCACTCTATTCATGGCTTCACAAACTTCTGACCTCTTGATCCCCACCTCCTCCTCCACTACTTCTCTTCTTCTCCCTCCCATACCCCATCCAACTATGTTTGTTGGTACTTCATTCCTTATATTTAGCAATTCGTTGAAGTACTACATCCATCCTTTGACTCTCTCTTGCTTCTCGGCTATCACTCGTCCATTCTAATCTCTCACACCCTTACTATTTCCCTTGCTACCCTCCCTAACTTTCTTGACCTCTTTCCAGAACAGTTTCTTACACTCCCTCCATTTTACACTTAGATTCCTTCCAAATTCCTCATCTGCTCTTCTCTTACTTTCCTTCACTACTCTCTTCACCACTCTCGCTCTTTTCTGTCTCTTCAAATCTTCATTCCCTCTACTACCCAGTACGGTAGGGTACTACAATTTTTGTAAGTCGTATTAAATTGTACATTTGGTGTTGGGGTGAAATTGATAAAAATAGATTATTATTAGGTTCAGGGATATTTTGTAGCGAGGTGTCTATATCATCTATGTCCCAAGAATATTCTTTGCTCTCACGTAACCATTAGGCTACCATAGCACAGTTGGGAATACAGTATGTACATGATTAGATTAATATCCAGTATTCAGGAATGGATAATAAATAGTAGGCTTGTGCATAAACCTTTAACTGTCTTGGTGTAATGGTTTTAGTGTTTAAAAATCTGTGTGTGGTAACCCAGGTTCGAATCCCGGTGGATCACATGCTTTCATTCATTTCATTGGAGGTGCTTGGTGTTGGGGTGAAATTTATAAAAAATAGATTATCATTAGGTTCAGGGATATTTCGTAGCGAGGTCGGTCTATATGATCTGTGCCCCATGAATATTCTTTCCTCTCACGTAACCATTAGGCTACCATAGCGCAGTTGGGAATATTGGGAGGTTTGACGACCTCCCAACTAACCGAACAAGGAAAATCTATTTGGTAGTAGTCTTGGAGTATCCAATGTAGGGCTGTTAAGCTCAGCCGCTCATAGAGCGGGCCGATTTATCGGTACTAGGTATGTTGTACACACTTTGAGACTACTATTGAGAACAGAAAAGGAAAAAAAGTAGGGTAGAAAAAATTAAAAGAGTTGCCCACTCAATCTAGCTTCTCTCTGGGCGCATGCGCGAACCCCTAATACACATATCCTCAGTCCGCGTTTACCCTATTCCGCGCCGAGGGGTCAAAAAGGTATTCAAAATCCCTAAAACACGTATTGACCCCACAATACACGAATCACGGTTAAAGAGTGGTGTAAAAATGCTGTTTTTTGTATTCCGCGCCACCCCCCTCCCTACTCCGCGCGCACCCCCCTCGGCGCCGGGAAGAGGGTGACGTCACGAGGGCATTGTGGGAGACGCTTCCTTCTCTGTCCCGATATCCTTAAGTGTCCATGCGCTGAGACGTGACCCATTTATTGTGTAACATCCGCCTTCCTACACCCTTCAACAACTTCAAAATGCCTAGGAAGAATAAACTAATCACACACGAGATGAAGCTGAAGATTATTGAGCGCAAGGAGAAGGGTGAAGGCGCTACTGCGATTGGGAAATCCAGGGTTTATCCGAGTCATCTGTGAGAACCGTGTGGGCTAATAGGCTCAAACTTAAGAAGATTGTCAAGTCATATGGTGCTTCAACTCTGGATCGCCGCTCACGTCTGAATAACCCCGCTATGATCGTCATGGAGCGATATTTACAGGAATTTATAAACAGAAAGCACCGAGAGCAGGTCCCCATCAACACCCGGTACATTCGTGAGATGGCCAAGTCTCTCTATTCAACAGCCGTGCAGCGTACAAAAACTGGCCAAAATGTTAACTTTAAAGCATCAAATGGCTGGCTCCTCAGATTTTTCAAGAGGAAGGAAGTTAGAAACATGAAGGTGACAGGTGAGCTAGCATCAGCTGATGAGCAAGCTGCCAAAGAATACCCGGCATTTTTGAAAACTCATAGAGGAAGGCGGCTATACACCTGACCAAATCTACAATTGTGACGAATCAGGCTTGCAATATAAAACAATGCCAAAGTCAACATACATCAGCCGTTCCATGAAGCAGGCCAGAGGTAGAAAAATGTATAAGTCATGATTCACCTTTATGCTGAACGTTAATGTGACAGGAACACACAAGTTGAAGCCAGTTATAGTCCATACCGCCGCCCATCCACGTTGCTATCGACACCTACGAGAAATGGATGCAACTGGCACCTACTGGTACAAATCCAGTAATCGGTGGATGACGAGTGCTATCATGTCGGACTGGTTGGTAAAGCACTGCATTCCCGACGCTCGCCTTAAATGTGCCCAGCTTTGAATACCCTTCAAAATGCTACTGGTTATGGATAATGCCCCCTGTCATCCATCTTACCTGGATGAGCTGCACCCACAATGTCAAGTTGTCTTTCTGTCTCCAAAGACCACCTCTCTAGTCCAGCCTCTCGACCAAGAGATTATTGCCATCCTTGAATTTTTTACCAGACCCACCTATATGACTATCTTCGTGCAAAAAACGAATCTAATGTTGAGATAATCGCCATGGAACAAGACCCAGATTTAGACCTTGAAGAAGAACCAGAAGTAAGACCAGATAATCAACCAGAAGAAAGAGCAGAGAATCAACCAGAAAATCAACCAGAAGAAAGAATAGAAAATCAACCTGAAGAAAGAGCAGAGAATCAATCAGAAGAAAGACCAGAAAATCAACCAGAAATGACAGTGACTTCATTCTGGAGGGCTTTTACCATTAAAAATGCCATCGATTTTCTACTGCAGTCATGGTCTGAAGTTACTAATGCTACAATTAATCATGCTTGCAGGGCATTGGTGCCACACCTGTGCAAGGCGAAAGCGGGTGATGAATGTGTACAACAGGTTGACCAGGTGATCGAGGCCGCCGCCACCGCTGCCAGGCATGTGCCGGGTTTCGCAGGTGTTACCGTGGATGAAATTCGGGAGGTCCAAGCTGCCAGTACGCAAGTTACCAACGAAGACACTGTGACAATTATCGATCAAGAGGACCAAGCTCACGAATAGAGGATTGAAGAACCTGCACCACCTCCACAACAAGATATGCAAGAACTCTCACCTCGTGAAGTGTCACTAGTTCTGGCGGAACTTGATGTGTTTAAAGAAAAGTTTCGGTCCATGGAACGGGACCAACTCCGCACCAGTGAAGTTATTGCAAACATTGATAAAGCTTTCAGATTTTATGTCGAACCGCATGCAAATGATGTTCTACAGCGAAAGCAGTCACTTATCATAGCTTTTATGCATAGGAGAGGAGAGCAGCCCCCACCTCAGCCAGAACAAGAACCTCAGCCTGGACCTAGTAACGAACCTGGACCCAATGATGAACCTGATGACTATGACGGGTTTATTGCTGATGCCATGGCTAACACCCGTGTTGCCAACCTCAACCGTGTTATTGCCTCGCTCCATGATAATGGTGACAGTCAGGACAGCTCCGACGAACATGCGATGGCAGATGACGGGGACGGGGCCGGGGCAGCCTAGCTGAACTCGCCCTGTCGCGGGGGTCTGCCTCGGAGCCCCCACTCTTCTCACCTAATTATAGCATTTAATTTTAAGGTAAGGAATGACTTTTGTTTATGTGTCTATTATTGTGTATGCTTGTTGTCCAATTAGTATTGATTTTGATCAAAAATTAGTATCAAATGTGTGTGGAAATGTGGGCTGCCGCCCATATGTATTTTTCTCCATAAGTTATGTTATTCCTAATGCGCGAATTCCCAATACACGTCGTGTAATGCCGCCCATATAGACGCGGATTGGGGGGGACTGACTGTACCTGCTTCCAGCCAGGTAACTTCATCAAGGTATCAAGTAATCAGACTAGATTGGATGGGCAGGGGTTCAGCGTGAGGGCGGGTACTCTGACATTGGATACTCCGAAACTACAGTACTACCAAATATGAGGTTTTCATTATTTGGTTATTTGGGAGGTCGTCAAACCTCCCAATTTAGTAATGGTCTCTGCGTTATACAACATAGGGCTTGAATCCCAAGTGGAGGCGGACATC
Organism: Paralithodes platypus; assembly: GCA_032716605.1. Classification (NCBI taxonomy): domain Eukaryota; kingdom Metazoa; phylum Arthropoda; class Malacostraca; order Decapoda; family Lithodidae; genus Paralithodes; species Paralithodes platypus. The sequence goes on along the minus strand of CM064580.1, from coordinate 19,915,939 downwards.
CAAGCAGCAAAAACCAAACCTTAGTAAATCAGATGATCAAGAAAGACACATAAACCTTATCGTTTATTAGAAAAAAAAGAGTGTAACAACATGGTGCATATTAAGATAATGTATTACATGTGTATCAATTAAAACAAAACATCAATATATACAGGTAGGCATTGAGTATAGTCGTATGACCGTGGATGTACATGTCAGCATGGTGAAGTACAGTGATACACAGCAGATGAAGACAAATGAAAAAGTATAATTCATTTGTATATACAGAACTTCTGGCAGAGCAGACGGAAGACAACTCACATACTTTATTCACAGGACATGGGTATGAGGCATAGGCATACCAATACACAGACCGAAGACAGTTTAGTCATAAAGTAAATACAGTAGAAGTACAAAAAATGCTTAAAAGTAGACATACATATACAGTATACAGGGTGTTTCATAAATACCTTTCATAAATTTCTGAATGAATAGACCTAGCAATAATAAATATACTCTACTATGTGACGGTTTTGGAAATTTCTCATATTTACCGGGATATTACACATTTTAGTTTAAATAGGAAAGTCTAGGGGATGAACACAATCAGTAGATTACCATCACCTCAATTACTTTATTTTGTCATAAATGTTTGAACATCAATGTATTTTACAGTATTTACAATAGGTGCTCGATCAATTTGCTTCATGGGTTCGAATACTGTATGAATGAAGCTTCACAAATTGAAGGTAATGTGAGAAGGTGAGAGAAAGAAGGATGTACTGGCAGTCTTAAGTAAGTACCAGAGACATTAGGTTTGACTCCTGTAAGGAGATAAAGAAAACCTAATATTTAGTAGTGGCCCCGTAATCATTGACGAACATGCCTATTACATAAGGCATCCTCTTCAAACACTAATCCGCCGTAGTTTTGAATCTACCGCGCAGAGCATTTAAAAACTGAGGAGCCTTCATCATGAGCGCACGCGACCTCACTCATGGCTTCAGTCATTATGAATTGGGTTCTCACTACGAAAAAACTTCGTAAAAAATAAAAAGAAAAAGAAAATAAGAATAACTATCTAATAAGCTTTCCATCATATCGTGGATGTACTTGTGTGGATCTCTGACCAGACGCTGATTCAGGCGTCATTCCTCCTTCACTGACATATCAAGTAAACCAAAATCCTCAATACATCAACGAATGGGAAGGGGACGGTCGGGAGGACCCCAGTCGTCAATGATTACGGGGCCACTACTAAATATTAGGTTTTCTTTATCTCCTTACAGGAGTCAAACCTATAATTTATTAGTGGCCCCTCCATCATTGACGAACATGCCTGATTTCTAAGACTGGAGGGGGACATTCGTAATCATATCATAACTCTAGAAAAGCAGATAATAAAAACAACCACATAGTATTCTTACTTTTGAAAATATATTTAACAACGGCGTAGGCCGAAAAAATACAAGAAAAAGGGGGTTCAGGCAGGTGCGTGCTTCAAAGAAGCCTGCCTGACAAAAAAAAAAAAAATGGGTAACCCTGAAGATTCTGAACACAGATCTGTAGTTACAAAGGCACCCCACTCAACGAGTGGTGACAAAAAATAACAAGTTATAAGTTTATATGTGCACATAATAAACTCCAAAATAAACTTGGAGATAAATTGCAAAGGAACTCCATTGTTCTAATATTAAATTGCTTTCGCAGCTAAAACTACTATAACAACACCGTTGTTTTGTACTTAACATTGTACTAGCACAATTTCTCGCTGAGAAATTTTCATATCACATTTTAACCTTAAATTGTATCACAGCTCTCATACTCCGGCGGGGTCTAGGGTGTCCTATGTCAACTGACTGCACCCCCCCCCCCCCTTTCCCGTGAAAGTAAACAAAAGTGACTGCAGGGCCACCTAGACCCTCTGCCTTAAAGCTATACATGGTAAGGAAGGTTTGTCTAGAGCAACTGACAAGTATCTAGACAGAAACGTATGATTAGACGCCCACAACTGCGTGGGCGTTTTTTCAGTCTTCGACTGAAAAAATGTTCAGGAAACGTAAAGAGGCTGCCCATTTGCGTAAATCGTGGGCCCGACCCACAACGCCGGGATTACTTTCTTTAATGACTTCTACCAGAAGAGAGGCTAATCGCCGTTTAAGTAAGCGTTTACCCGTACTTGCTACCCATAAAGCACCTTGGGGGTTTCGAGGAGCTACTCTCAAATATTTGGTTAGAGCTTGCACTGGACATAGATTATGATGCACCTTTCCCCTTTTTAACGCCGGCACCGTGAACTCAGAAAACACGTGTGCACTATGCTCATTCTTGGCTACAAAACCTGGGGAGGGTGCAATGGAAATACATTCATTAAGTCTACCAAACCTAAGACAATTAGGTGTGTTGCTCATCGCCGCCAGCTCAGACACTCTGTTTCCGGTGGCCAAAGCCAAAAGGAAAACCGCCTTTTTTAAGAGTAATGCAAAGTCTGCAGTATTTTGGTACAGACGAGAGTGAAGCAAAGACAAAGCTTTGTCCAAAGACCAAGTAGGCATGAGCTGACGGGGAGGTGGGCGGAGTTTAAAACATGCTCTCATAAAACCTGTTTCCTCCGCTACCGGTATGGAAAGACCCGTAAGGTCTAAAAAGGGCACTCTAATCGCAGTTAAGTGATTTTTTAATGTTACCACAGATAAACGTTTCTGCTCAAACAGATAATTCAAATAATTAAAAACTAATGCCACTGAGGGTACAGTTTGTTCTGTCCTAACGATCCAAGAAGTAAAGGCTTGCCAATGTGATTGATACTGTCGTTTTGTAGACTGAGTATATTGATTGAGTAATTTATTGGTCACATCTCTACCGTATGGTGCTAGCCACTTGGCCTCCTGAATGTCCATAATGCAAAAGTCAGCGAGGTCGCTAGGTTGCCAATCGTGTCTAAGTGGAAATACCCGACCGGGAGCGATACCGGGTCCGGGCACCACATTTTCAATTGCTGGTACCACAACTGCGCCGGCCACAAGGGCGCGATTAGTGAGACTAAGCCTCGATAATCTCGTAGTTTGTTCACTACGTGGCACATTAGTGACGCATCTGGCGGTGGAAACAGATAGATGGAGCTCCATCTGTTCCAGTCTGTCACTAGGGCGTCTGGCCCCCCTGCCGGCGTTTTCGCCCGGCGGGTGAGGTATAGAGGGAGTTTGTGAGTCTCCTCGGACGCAAAAAGATCCACTTGTGGATGGGAGAGCTCTGCAATCATTAGGTTGAAAATGGGTTGCTTGAGCTCCCATTCTACTGTCGTGCTCTGTCTCCGGGACAGAGCGTCTGCCCAGACGTTCGCTACGCCTGGGAGATAAGATGCGTGAAGATAAATATCTAGACTGTTGGCTAGAGCAAAAATCTCTTCCGACACGTTTAGCAACTTCCTTGACCTCGTTGACCCTTGTTTCTGAATACAGTGGACTGCATTCAGATTGTCCATTCTGAAGGCCACCGACTTGCCCCGTAACGCCGGGCCGTGAGCCTGAAGGAAATACAAGGGGACTAGTAATTCTTTGACATTGATGTGAGAGATTTCTAAGTGGGACCCTGGTGCCCCTGATTTGACTGAAATCCCCACCCTATTGTGCCTGACGCATCCGTGTCTACCCATACCGTTGGTGGAGGAGAGGTCCATGACATTATTGAGTGCAATGTTTCCCTCTTCGCCCAGACCGCTAGTAAGGTGTGGATTAATTTCGGGATGGGCCATAATTTTCCCGCCGGTAAGAGCGGGAAATATTTGTTGCCTTCCAATATTAATCGTTTTACTTTCAACCGGCCCAACTTGACAGTTAGTTGAATCCAGTTGAGAGAGCCGACCAGAGACTCCCAGACCCTTCGCGTCGTAGTCAGACTGTGAAGAAACCTGAACAGTTTCCTGCGAAACCTGTTGCGATTGTCCACACTCTGACTCAGAGTGAGAGCGGCGGTGTCCCAGACCAGCCCTATCCACTGAATTACTTGTGAGGGAACAAGGTTTGACTTTACCAGATTTACCTTGAAGCCTAGAGTTTTGACATGATTTAAAATGATATTGACATGTTTTATGCATAATTGTTGTGTCTCTGCCACCACCAGCCAGTCGTCCAGATACCACAACACTCTGATCCCTTGTTTTAACAATGGCATCAGGGCTTGCCGGACTAGTTTTGTGAATAATCGAGGTGCCAGGTTCAAGCCGAACGGCATCCTCTGAAAAACAAAATTTTGGTGCCTGATCCGTAAGGCCAAAAACCTTTGAAATCTTTTGTTGACCGATACGTGCCAATAGGCGTCTGTCAGGTCTAGTGAACACATCCAACCTCCCGGTGGAAGTGTTAGCCTGATTTGGTGTACTGTTAACATTCTGAAAGATTCGTTGTGAATGTGAAGATTCAGATAAGACAGGTCTACGACCGGCCTCATCTGAACACTGTCCCTTTTGGGAACCAAAAATAGTTTGGACGTGAATACAGGGTAATTTGGTGGGACCGGGATGATGACATTCTTGGCAATCATTTCCTGGGCTAGTGACTCCACCTCTAAAGAAACAAAATTCGCCGTTGTCGGCTGACGTAATCGAGGTCGCCGGAGCCACTGCCAAGTGATGCCTTTGCGTGCCACCATCCGTGCCCAAGTGTTTAACGGCCATGCTTGGTGACACGTTCGGAACGACCCAGTTAGCAGACAAGGGTTCGCCGGCTGTACTACCCTCGGTTCCTCCGGCCTTAAGGTAGGCACCGGGAGTGAGAGAGACTTTAGTTTTTTGATGGTGGGGTTGGTGGTGCTGGACGCTTTGCCGGCTGGCTGGTGTTGGCCGAAGACTGGCCCTGACCTGGTTTATTTTGGCCACGTCCTCTCTGACCTGAAAACCTACTCTGTCTATGCCTGTACTGACCCTGGGGGGAGTGGGAGGACTTAGGCGGAAGAAAAGGTTTAGATCCCCCTGGCTGAGCTTTAGTAGTAGGCCTGGGTTTGGGGAAGTTAAATGCAGGTTTCTTAGAAGGGGTGGGACTGTGCTTAACGGCCTGTGCCATATTGAACACTGTTCGCCACACTTCAGGGGTCATTAAAGAGGGAGTAAGCACTGGTGACATAACCACCTGATTAGCAATGCGATCAGGTAGCTTGCGAACTAACGACATCCAAAGATCTTGTCGTGCTCGTACCGCCTCAAGCAAGGCGGTACGTATGTCACCCAAGGATTGGATTGACGACTGAAGAATCAGTCGCCGGGATAACTCAACCGATCTTCGAGCATCCGCATCTGCGATTGCCTGAGTGGGACCGTAGTAAAGACTTAGCCACCTGCTGAGATACTATGTACTGCGAGAACAGGCGAAAAGCTTTTCCCCGTACCCTAAATTCTCTGTCTAGGTGAGTAGGGGTAGGGGTAGTGAACGGGTCCTTAAGCTCACAAAGATTAATCTTAGGGGCAGCTAGAAATGAAAACAAAGCTGACGGGACTCCGCCGGCAGAACCCACCGGCATGGAGAACCATGAATGAGTATCCTGAGGTATCTGGTGGGAAGATTTAGAAGTGAAAGTGGTTGCAAAGTTTTGAGCCTCTACCTCCCAATCTACCCAAGGTCCTGGTCCCAACTGTCCCACCTTCAAAACTGGATTAGCTGCGTCGTCTGTGACGGTCTGTAAATCTAGTTCAGGAGTGAGAGCTGACAGAGTCTTAATATCATTAAACCCATCCAGCTTAGACCAGTCTGAAAATAGTTTTGAAGCTGAGGCAGGGGGTAAAGCAGGCTTAGAAGCATACACAAAATAATCTTGGTGATAATAACTAGGTATAGCCTTGATGTTTACGTCCAGAACATTACCCAAAGTATCCACGGCCCTTAATTTCTTTGACTTATTGCCCTGGATGACCCACTCACGCGGTACCGGGAGTTCCCCTGACAAAGTAGGTTGGGCAAGCTCTGGTTTAGAGGAGTTCAAAAGAACCCATGACTCGTCTGGCCCATAAAGTAAGGGCATAGCTACCTTTCTAAGAGGCGCTTTGTCTAGAGGGGGTGGATTGACATCCGTTATGACCCTGACATTTGAAGTTGTCAATGCCGCCGTAGCAGGCCTAGTGATCCCTGAGGTTAACAGAGTGGGAGGGTTAGGGATCTTAGATAAATCAATCGAAGTCATCAGAGGCCGTACCGTAGAACTTGTCGTGGGAGCCCCCAAGTCCATTGTGGGGTTTTCCTGTTGTTGGCCAAAAAATTTAGATAAAGCATGAGTAAGCAGCCCATTAATTTCCTGTGCCGTAACAAACTGGTTTGATGAAGAACTTACAGGTGAATCATTAGTATCCTGTGCGGCGTCCAAGCCTGAGCCTGACCCTTGTCCTTCCATCTCCGAAATTATTGAAACTTCGTCTTTCTCCTCCTGATCCTCCTGAGAAGACCCCGCCGAGGCAGGGGTACCTTGTTGCCAAGATAAGTCTGGGATAGAGGATGGGATCGCCGCGTCCCTGTGGACATCGGCTACTGTGTGACTCGTTTGAGTCGGACGTGGGTGGTCAGACCCTGGTTGAGCAAACCGCCAAACACCGAGGCCCTGGCCTACGCTCTCTTGAGAGTCTGAAACATTCTCAATTACTGAACCCCCTGAACTTTCCAATTCCAGGGTTAAAATATTAAGTGGCAAATCCTCTTTTGGGACAGGCGCTGCACTGGACTCTTGGGCCTTAACACAAACTCTGTCTGGGGTAGAGGTACGATGAGATGCACTAGAAGTTGGTGAATGTCGAGAGGACTTCCGTTTATGTGAATCCTTTTTGGAGGATTTATGGCTACGGTGTGACCGCGAACTATTCTTAGATCTGGAGGAATCCTCGCCGTGACCACTGGTGGAACCTTCCGTCCTACTCTTCTTACTCGCCGGTGAAGAGGCACGACTAGATTACTGGTGTCTAAGAGGAGACCTAGACCGGGATCTCGCCCGAGACGAGGAGGCGGATACCGGGGGTGTAGGCTCTCTTGGGCGTTTAGGTGTAGCAGCAGAAGATACAGAACCCTGACCAGTCTCCGCCGGCTTAATACTCGTGACTCTAGAGGAACGTTTAGGGGGAGGGTGTTCGGAGAGCAATCTATCCCAAAGTGGGACGTTGTCACATTGAAGTGATTTATGCGCAACAATGGTAGTGTAGGCTGACATCTGTTGCCTAACCTCTCTCAACGCTACCGCCGCGGTCTTATCATTATCACAAAGGACCTTTACAGCTAATTGGGAGCAAAAAGAACAATTACGCATAACCCAGAGACCCCTTGAACGGTCTAGACATTTAACACACCTTATGCAACGGGTATGCGCAAAAATAGGGATACCAGCACAAGCAGGGGTAGTGCACAAAGCAAAAACTGGGGCCACGGTAGCCATGACAGAGACTGGTGGGAGAAAACTACCGCCGGGTCTGTATTGGTCCGCCGGAGCTCAGCTCTGGAAAAAAAAGAAAATTTCCAGGAATTAATGCTCATAAGGTTAACCCAACATGTTCGCACACAAGTGTTAATAACCCGTCGGGTAACGAGATGTAATGACACAACGAACACAGCTCGCTACGCGGCGGGGTTCAGAATATCTAAACAAATCTTTTGTTAAAGAAAGTGAAGAATACCCTCTGATATAATAACGGTCCAGCATGGCGCTTATAGTCTCTTGGTGGTGGTGACTGTCTCAAGATTCAATTTTGTAACAAAGCAACCCCCCATAAAGACGCCGGCCCTTGAAATATTTTAGTAGAATAGCACAGGGCAGGATGATACGAGATCTGATGTCTAACGAATTGTCACAAAAGATCGCCGTAAGTTTGAAGGCGGCGATACCTAATTGTATCACTAAATTAAGTGGTTAAATCGAAATCGAATTTTGTAAATTCCTTAGTTCCTCCACCTAGGAGCACCCGCCGGGTGAGAAGAATCGATATATAACCTAATTGAACCTTCAATCGCCGTAAGAGTAAAGGCGGCGATACACATAGTATCACTTAAAATGGATTGGTTAACTAACTGAAAGACATAAGTCGTTCATCCCACCCTACCCAGGTACACCCGCCGGGTGAGATGTCCAAACGTTAACCCCATAAGTTCCTGTCCCCACTTCTTTGTAAAAGATCGCCGGGGAGGAAAGCCTAAAACAACAGCTAGGTTTTTCATGTGGTTTTTGTAAAACCGGGTAGAAAAACTACATAACGTATGTCCGCATGAACAACGTTTTATAGATGGGAACAGCCATCCCGCCGGGAATCAAAGGAGGCCTGAAACCAGGCACCCACAGAGACGCAGTCCTGGAGAGCCACAGACACCCCAACGCCGGGGAAACAAGCCAGTGTTAACAACCACGTGTGGCCCAACACGGCTCGCGGCCGGGATTTTCATGGTGAAACCGAGAAAAAACCCGCCGGAAGGAAACCCACCCTGAACAGACACCATCTGAACAAACAAGAGACACGAGGAGAGCCACGCACGACAAACCCAAGGTCACTCAATAATCCGTGGAATTAGCCAATACACAACTAAACCAGGAAACAATTATAGTCCGAGGAATTAGCCAATACACAACTAAAACCCGGATACACATGACACAGTAGGGCATATTTATAAATAATAAACAATAACACTAGTACATGTGGCAAAGCTACGAGCGGCTGGCTAGGCCTAGGTAGACGGCATAATAAAAGTTGAAATATACACAAACACTGGAAATATCACAACAGGAACCACCGCCAACACACCACCGTAGCAAATACTTCCGACAAGGGAAGACTGACTCGGGACCCAGAAAAAACTTCACCAAGTGAAGAAAAATACGCTGGGAACGTCAGAAAACAAAGCTTACCTCATCAGAAAGATAAAAGGCAGCAATAAATAACGCGTAGTGAAAGCCGCCTGCATCACAAACTAACTCAACTGTGAAAAAGTTCACATGTCCACAACGGGACCACGAGGGTACATCCGAAATAGATGCCCCATACACTCGACCCAATACAATGCACTGCGGGCGAACAGCCCAGGACACTCCTGCTACGCCTATCCTAACCTTACTCGATACATCCTGGAGTAAACAAATGAGAAAAAACTCACTAGGGACGCAACGAATGCGGAACTAGCGGAGCGTGGGGAGGCACGTCCGGGCAGGCTGAACGCAGAGCAGAGAAGGAGGAATGACGCCTGAATCAGCGTCTGGTCAGAGATCCACACAAGTACATCCACGATATGATGGAAAGCTTATTAGATAGTTATTCTTATTTTCTTTTTCTTTTTATTTTTTACGAAGTTTTTTCGTAGTGAGAACCCAATTCATAATGACTGAAGCCATGAGTGAGGTCGCGTGCGCTCATGATGAAGGCTCCTCAGTTTTTAAATGCTCTGCGCGGTAGATTCAAAACTACGGCGGATTAGTGTTTGAAGAGGATGCCTTATGTAATAGGCATGTTCGTCAATGATGGAGGGGCCACTAATAAATACACCTCTGCTGAGTACACAGACATGTTACTTACTTTAGGTGCAGCTGGAGGAAATGCAGCTGAAGCAGTAAGGATGTACGGTGAACAATATCCCAACCGGAGGCAACCATCTCGGCCTACTTTCCTCAGCGTAGAAAGACGACTACGGGAATATGGCTCACTGAATCCACGTGCAGTAGACAGAGGAAGGCCTCATGATGAGCAACTACTCGATGCAGAAGAGGATATCCTTGATGCCATCGCAGATGATCCATCTACAAGCACACGTCGACTTGGTGCACGATTTGGTGTGGCTCATGCATCAGTATGGAGGATTGTAAACAGACATGGCCTGTACCCATATCATCACCAGCCCATCCATAACTGAACGTGATTATCACCAACGAGTGGATTTCTGTCGGTGGCTCCTTACTCAAGAGAGGGAGAACAACGGTTTTATTGCAGAGGTTTTGTTTAGTGATGAGTCAAATTTCACAAGAAATGGCATGTTGAACCTACATAATACACATACATGGGGAGCAGAAAATCCACATGCAACAACAACGAGGGGACATCAGGAACGCTTTTCGATTAATGTTTGGGCCGGTATTCTTGGTGACCATCTAATCGGACCTTTTATGTTACCACAACGACTTACAGGCGTGTGTACACCAGATTTCTTCAGGATGACTTACCCATACTACTTGAAGATGTGCCTCTCAGAACACGTAGACAAATGTGGTTCATGCAGGATGGGGCTCCAGCTCACTTTGCACGAGGTACGAGGGATTTCCTTAATGTTATGTACCCTGATAAGTGGATAGGCCGTGGTGGTCCCATCGCCTGGCCACCTAGATCACCGGACCTAACCCCACTTGACTTTTATCTTTGGGGACACTTGAAGAGCAGGGTGTATGCTACACAAATCAACACCCGTCAGCAACTGTGGCGAGTTCAAGAGGCATGCAGAGAAGTAAGAAACACACCAGGGATATTTGAAAGAGTGCGACAGTCTCTTATGCGCCGAGCCCAAGCCTGTATCAACGAGGGTGGGAGAAACTTCGAGCAACTATTGTAAATACTGTAAAATACATTGATGTTCAAACATTTATGACAAAATAAAGTAATTGAGGTGATGGTAATCTACTGATCGTTTTCATCCCCTAGACTTTCCTATTTAAACTAAAATGTGTAATATCCCGGTAAATATGAGAAATTTCCAAAACCGTCACATAGTAAAGTATATTTATTATTGCTAGGTCTATTCATTCTGAAATTTATGAAAGGTATTTATGAAACACCCTGTATAGGTAGACTTTCCCCTAAACTATAACTATACAATAGTCCCTTCTATAGTGACCTAGTCTCCCCCCCCCCCCACCTTTGAGGGATGGGAATAACATTACAGTACATAATGATGAGAGGATGGTAAAAGAACAGGATGGAATGAACTCATGTGACTCTTTGGCCTAGCGCTACACAGGGACGACCCAGCCTGTCTGTGGATGTGGAGAGGTAAAAGGAGACAAATGTGTTGTGGGAGGACCATAAACCTGTGTCGGCGATGTCAGCAAGAGAGTGATTGTTGAGGAGCCGTATGGTCGCCGCATAAGAGAGGATGTCGTGCGCAGTACCCTTTGTGAGAGGGTTACTAGCCCTGATCACCCGACGCAGTTGAATTCCCACAGCATGCTTGCCCAACCTTTTCCCGGTCTTGTGGGCCACCCAGAACGCCTTCCCCGACGTCGGCACAGCGGCGTGCACATAAGTATGCAGGGCTAGAACCGGACATAGCTTACAATGCACATGCCCACGTTTTAAAACCAGTACAGTGAACAGCTTAAAAACGTGCGCCTCACGTTCATTCTTGGCCACAAAATGAACGGAAGGGGCCAAAGTGACAGATTCGAGGGTGGGTGAAAATCTCATGTGTTTGACTACCGTGAGCGTGTCCTGTACACATTGTGATGGAGAGTCTGGGGCGATGACCCTATCGTCCAAGTAAAACAGGATCTGAATCCCCTGCCGAAGCAGAGGATCCAGAGCCTGTTTTATGAGTTTCGTAATGACCCGCGGTGTGATGTTGAGACCAAATGAACACCTTTGACCTGACTGGAGAGCTAGGTAACCCTGGAACCGAGGAGCCATCGGCACATACCAATAAGCATCCTTCAGGTTCAGGGTCACCACCCACAACATGGGTCGGAGTGCCTGGCGCACTTGATGGACTTTCAACATTCTGAAATGGGTGTTCACGATATGCTGGTTTAGTACCGACAGATCTACCACCGGCCGCATCGCATCGCAGTCCTTCTTTGGGACCAGAAAAACATGAGAGAGAAATATGTTGTGGTGTGATAGTACTTTGGTGATTACACCCCCCTCGTGCATGTACCGTATCACTTCAGCCACTGCAGGAGACACTGGTTGATGTCGGGGAGGGCGCCTGAGAGGAGGCCAGGACCTCCACCTCCAGGACAGACCCTGCTTCACCACCCGACGGGGCCAGCATCGGTAGTGTGGGCGGAAGAATCCGGTGCGGACGCCTTGAGTGATGCCCATCACCAATTCGAGGAGACAGACGGGGGGAGGGAGAGGGGACTGCCCAGGAGGAACTACACGTTTTTTGGTGGGGTGTAGTCCCTCTTGGAATGGTTGTGGTGGAACCGTGCCCCCGAAACGGTGGACGGGACTCACGCGCTGGCCTGTCCGGGGCGCCGCTCTCGAAGAGGAGGTTCCTGGACGCTGCCACTGCCATGCAGCCTTTTGACGGGGACGGCGGTCCAGGGACCTGTAGGTGTGGGAGGACGTGGATCCTTGTCCCCTGCGGCCTTTGCCTCTCCCAGAGTCGAACGAATTGCGACCCCTCTCCAGGCCAGCCCTTCCCCCGCGACCACGGGTGGTAGAGACGACGAGGGCTTTGCCGCATCCTTCCTTTGGGAGGCATAGGAGTCCCCCGCCGCCTACAAATAAGCCACCCTCCAAGCCTCTTCCGTGAACAAGCCCGGTGACAACAGCTCGGTCAGGAGGAGACGGGTCTTGACGTCAGAGGGTGCTTTTTTGCAGAAGGCAACCTGTAGGGCTTGCCTGCAACGGGTGTCTTTGTGAAGGGAGTGGCGGACGTAGACGACACCATTGAGGGCCATTTGGAGGTATACCGGCCTCACATGCTCAATACCCTGCTGGTGGTCTCCTGGCGGCATGGCTTCAATCAGGCGCAGCATAACCTCGGCCAACTCCAGTTGGTTGAGGAGGGTGGAGAATTGACGGCCAAAGCGTTGGCGGAGCCGGAAGTCCCGCTCTATGGCAGGTTTGTCTGGGGCCAGGGAGAGCTTCGGCGCGTTGATCCATGCCCATGCCTGTTTAGGAAAACCAGACCACCCCAGTCACGAACGTGGACTCAGGAGGGAGGATGGTGGAAGACCCCTCCGAAGATTTCCGGCTAAACTCTACAGCTTCCTCCAGCCACTCTTCCCAGGGGCCTGCACCCAAATGAGGCAGCTGCAGCATGAGGACCCCGTCATTGTCGCGCTCATTCTGTAGGCAGTTGACCCCTGAGATTGCCGCCAGGTTGTTGACGTCCGCATGGATGTCAGTGCAGGAATAATCTGCCCAAGGTATCGTGACGGTGGAGGCATTGTTGCCAGATTCTAAATGCAGAATTATCGTATTGTGACCACAAAATTATGGAATTTGCACCAAAATTATCGTACACACTATTCTCGCTCTCTCTCTCTCTATATATATATATATATATATATATATATATATATTTGGCATTTTGGCTCGAATGTCTCTTAATTTTGGCCCTGTCACTCTTTCAACTAAGGGGGAGGCACTCGCTATAGGCAGCTCTGCCTTCTGCCTCCCTCAATCACATAGAAAGAAATAAAACAAATATATATAGATGGTTTATTTGTCTACTATTATTACTTTGAAAATAATGAATACGTTCTTCCTAAGAAACGATTACATAATTTTATCTAGAAGGCCTATTGGTCTAAATCATTAAGAACTATTCTTCCTACTCCTCGGTTGTCTCAGATTTGTTATAAGTTCCCTTTCCAATTCTGATAAATTCCTTACTTTCTTTATTAATTTATTTATTTATAGGCCTATGTATGATACAATGTTATTATCTCAGAGATTTATTTGGATGTTCAATAAATCCCTGAACTCTCTCCCAATTTCTGTTGCATTTTGGTTTAATTCATATAATAATATAGTATTTTTGTTGAAATTGTAAAATTATCGTACAAAACGTACGATAATGAGAATCACTATCGTACATCGTACCAAGGGTAAAATTCTCGTACATGTACAATAATTATCGTACGTATGGCAACACTGGGTGGAGGGTGCAACTGAGGGCCGGTAGGTAAAAAAATGCATATCCTGCCGGCTCTGATACACCCTCACGTCCACCTCAGGAACCAGGCCCTCTGCATTAACGGTCCAGAAGGCGTGCTTAGTGTTGACCTACACAGTCCAGTCTTCCGGAACCGCCCGCTCACCATGCGGGAGATCAACCGCCCTCTCCTGGTGGGTGGCTGTGACCGTCCGCCTAGCCAGACTCGCCATAGAGGGATGGGAGCTTCCTCTTGGGGATGCGGAACTTGGAGAGGGCGGGGACAGAGAGGGGCTGGGAGACCAAATCCAGGCCTACCCCCGGCAGGATGAAAGTAGGTGGCAGTGTAGGGGCTGGCGACGGAGTAGGAGAGGCGACGGGAGTATCAGCGGGGACGGCAGGTCGGATGGGGAGATGAGCCGTCAAGAGGGGGCAAGGGAGCCACCACAGGCGCTGGAGGAAGAATAGGGTTAGAAGCTCCATCCTGGGCCCGCAGCTCAACCATAGCTGCTTTGACGTCCTCCAGGATGTTTGCTCTCATGGAGGCCTGCATGGAGGACATCTCCTGCCTGAGCTGATGAGATGTGCCTGGGCCTTGAAAGACTGCTGCGATACTACACCGAAAAACATCAAGAGGGTGTGAACAAAAGGAAACAAACCGTTATCACTGCATTCCTTGGACGCCCCACCAGCAACACAAGCTCCCGCCCCATCAGCTCAGCCAGCAACCCAAGCTCCCACCCTGCCAGCCCAGCCATCCCCTCTACCCCCACCACGCTCTAGCATCGATGAAGATGGTCCACTCTGTCCACCTAGTCCACTTCATAGTGATGATGAGGATGATTTCAGTGGCTTTGAAGACGAGGAAGAAGCCATGGACAAAGCCATGCCGGCGCCCAGCCGCCCCGCGGGGCCGCAATAGAATCCCTGTGTCTCGGATACCCTCCCTCCCTTCCATCAAGTTCAGCAGTCCTCTATCAAAGGTTGTTGTTGTTGTTGCTGTTCCCCAAGCTGCCTGGCCGAACAGCCCCAAGGCCCCGAGTAAGGCCAAGGCCACAAACGAGCGCCCCCACAGAACCCTCCCTGCCGACCACAATAAAGCCTGGGTGACCGAAGCCACTCCATGGCGGGGAGCTGAGAGGGTGCGTAAACGCCCGGGAAACCAAAGCCCCACCCAGGGCCCTGTGCCCCTCAGCAATTATGAAGAGAAAGTTGAGGGGCAAAGGAATAATGTGACGCTTTAGCTTCCAATCTTGGTAGATTGGGAGGTCAATCCACGGAAGAGACGCCGTCACTTGAGATCTAGAAAATATATAAGTAAAAGGAACAGTCAGAGTAAGCTATGGGTATGGCAGAGATCGCTCAGTTCTCACTCTGATAGACCAGCCCATCACCACAAAGGTCAAAGGTAAATGGAGCTACTGTATATTTGTTGTTTTATTTGATATTTCTAATGTATCTTTCTTTCAGAAATGGTTATTGTGCTTTCCACACGCCGGTGTAAGACAAGGGAAGTGTGCTGTAATGGATGGGGGCCGATTAAAGATGCAGGCGTAAGCAAATAATGGCCTGTGCCCCATATGCATACAGTAAGAATTCAAAGAATCCAAAAGTCCAACTCAAGTATACCTCGAAATGCCAAAAAACCATCACATAAGGCAGTGCAAAATACCCTAAATGAAGCAGTAAACCTGGTGAACAATGCAAAAAACTGTATGTAACCCACAAAAATTACATTACATTAGAAGAAAGTTAAAATCAACCCACAAAACAAAAATGTTAGGCTAGGAATAGTTCACCCGACTGCTGCTATGCGGCGCCGAGCAAAAAGACCCCCCTAACATGTCAACAAAAGTCTCCAGTTCCCTAAACACCCTCGAAACTTCCGGATTTTGCCCATAAATGCATGCCTACGTCACAGAATCATCCTTCTAAAACTTCAAAAGCCCTGAAAAGGCTCACAACTTGCATGAAGAAGCGAAGGGAGCGGAAAAAAACATACACACACGAGCTAAACAAAATCGCGGCAGAACAGAACGAGGGTGTGCAGAAACTGATGAAGTTACCTGGCTGGAAGCAGGTATGTGGGGTTTGCGTATACGCCCAGTGGGAAGGTAGATTGATTGGACAACTCTTTTAATGTTTTCTACCCTACCTTTTTACCTTTTCTGTTCTCAATAGTAGTCTCGAAGTGTGTACAACGTACCTAGTAGAGATTTAAGTTGCTACTCTAGAAGATATTGAACTGCACACGTAGTACCGATAAATCGGTCCGCTCTACAAGCGGCCCTACGTTAGATAACGTAGAGACTACTACTAAATGTACATAATTAGATAAGTACAGATAAATTAGTACAAGGAAAGTAAGAGAAGAGTAGATGAGGAATTTGGAAGGAATCTGAGTGTAAAATGAAGGGAGAGTAAGAAACTGTTCTGGAAAGTTAGGGAAGGTAGCAAGGGAAACAGTAAGGGTGTGAAAGATAAGAATGGGAGAATGCTAGCCGAGAAGCAAGAGAGAGTCGAAAGATGGAGGGAGTACTTCAATCAGTTGCTAAATGTAAGGAATGAAGAGCCAGCAAACATAGTTGGATATGGTATGGGAGGGAGAAGTAGTGGAGGAGGAGGTGGGGATCAGGAGGTCAGAAGTGTGGGAAGCCATGAAAAGAGTGAAGTTGGGGAAAGCACCAGGAACAGATGGAGTGTGTGGGGAAATGTTGAGGTATGGTGGTGAGATAGTGATCGAATGGGTATGGAAAATGTGCAAACTAGCATGGGAGAAGGGGAGTGCACCCGATGACTGGAAGACTGGCATAATAGTCCCCCTATATAAGGGAAAAGGGGAAAGAGGAGTGTGTGGTAACCACCGAGGAATATGTCTTCTAACTGTAGTAGGGAAGGTATACAGTAGGGTAGTGATTGAGAGAGTGAGAGTGAGAACGGAGAAATGGATAGGCGACGAGCAGGGAGGTTTTAGGAAGGGAAGAGGATGTGTAGATCAGATTTTTACCCTGAATTGTGTTGTGGAGAAATATCTGGAGAAGAAACAAAAGGTGTATGTTGCCTTTATGGACTTGGAGAAGGCCTATGACAGAGTGAATAGAGAAGGTTTGTTGAAAGTATTTAGAATATACGGAGTAGATGGCAAGTTGCTGAAAGCAGTGAAGAGTATGTATGAGGGTGCAAAGGCGGCAGAACGTGTGGAGAGTGAGCAGAGCGAGTTCTTTGACCTGAAGGTTGGTTTGAAACAGGGGTGTGTGATGTTCCTGTGGTTGTTTACTGTATATATGGATGGCATCATGAAAGAAATACTATCAAGAGCAGTGGATGTATTGGTGTATCGCTGAAAAGGGAGGGAAATGAGTGGAAGCTGCCTATACTGATGTTTGCAGATGATACAGTTCTGATGAGTGATAATGAATGGGAGCTGCAGGGGTGGTAAATGAGTTTGGAACAGTGTGCAAAAAAGGGAATTTGAAGGTAAATGCGGGGAAGAGCAAGGTTATGGTCTTCGAAAGGGGTGAAGTCACAGAGTGTGAGGTGAAGTTGAACGGTCAGGTTATGGAGATCGTCAGCTCTTTTAAGTATCTGGGCAGTGTGTTGAGTGAAGATGGGACTGTGAATGAGGAGGTGCGGGAGAGGGTGCAACAGGGGAAGAGGGTTGTAGGAACGTTGAAAGCAGTAACAAGAAATAGGGTGGTCAGTATGGAAATGAAGAAGTCCTTGCATGACAGTGTGGTAATCCCGACACTAACTTATGGAAGCGAAGCATGGACGTTCGGGAAGAGACTTAGACCAAGAGTGAGAGCGGTGGAAATGAGTTACTTGAGAAGTGCGTGCGGAGTTACATGGAGGATAGACAGACGAATGAGGAAGTAAGAAGGAGGTGTGGTGTGGAGGTAGATGTGCTGGAAAGTGTGAAAAGGAACAACTTGAGATGGTTCGGCCATATGGAACGTATGGAAAGCGAGAGATTGACTAAGAGGGTGTACGAGAGCGAGGTGGAAGGACAGAGAGGGAGAGGTGCACCGAAGGAGAGGTGGAAGGATGGAGTGAGAAAGTATATGAATGAAGGCGGTGCTGGTTGGGAGGAGGGGCGTCGACTGACTGGGGACAGAGGTGCATGGGGGCGGTTCGTTCGTGGCCACCCCTTCGGGGATTGCGGCGTCAGACAATAGATAGATAGATAGATAGAACTTAACATTTTACTCTCTGCATAAAATTATGCATAATTCGTGTAGTGTTTATATAAATCAGTTGCTTCGAACGAACCTTATGTTATGAATTATATTTGGATGAAACACCTACTTATTATTCAGTTACTTTGAACCTTGTGTTGTTGTCTTTGTATTGATTCATTGTGTTGTTCTATATTGATAAAACATGTAATTGTAGGTTTCAATGTTACAAATATAATATTATTCCATATATAGCCTATAGGAACCCAGACAATGAGAATTAAGCAAAATGTATAAAACCAAACTGTATTCTTAGAAGTGAGTGAATAAACAGCAGTTACCATCATGCTGCCATAACCTACATAGGATACAAAGTATTTGTTCCCCTAATTATTACGACACTACAGTTCGCCTCATATATAGGCCTATCCTTTGTCATACACACATTCACTCGATCTTTATAATTATCTCATTCATACACCAGTTCTCTCTCACATATTCACTCCAATTTGTACTGTACTTTTGTTTTCTCTCAATCATCTGTAATAAATCATAATAGGCATGTAATTTATCAATAAATAAAATAAATAGATACATTTAGGCATGTAATTTATCAATAAATAAAATAAATATATACATTTACATCTATTGTCCCCCTATATTATAGGTAAAGCGAGATGGTTCGACCACTGTCAAACCATCACCACCCTCAACTGGCCAAACCATCCCGAATCTAAATAGTTAATTGTTGGGTACACTCAACTTTCACACAATAGAGTTTAGCATTCGTTTTTTACGGCAATATCTTCTGCATGCAACGCAGATTCACCATAATAATGCATAACTCGCTGGTTGACATGTTCATGGAGGTAGAGCTTACGATATAAACTGAAAATATAACATAGGTGCAAAAAAACATAAAATCTGATCTGCATCAAAAAGTGTGGCGTTTGTATGCCCGAAATTCCGTGTGAGTAAAGTAAACAAACTCGTACTTTCACGCACGATCTCGCGGCTTTAGGTCCCATCCGTTTCTCAGGAAATGCACTGTCCGAACCATACAACCGTCCAAACCATCACCGCTCTCCCCTACAAGAGTCCCACAATTTTCGCGGATTCACTTATTCGCGGTTGGCTCTTAGAATATATTTAAATATAATAGGAATAATTAAAATAAAGGTTAGAAATGGTTTGAATCGGCCGCGCCCGCCAAACGTTAATTTACCGCCCACCAGCCAGTCCGCTCCCTCCCTTCCCCCTCCCTTTATTATGGTTCAGTAGACCAAAAAGTAGAGAAGTTATGACCCTTATTGAGAATGCAAAACTATTGAACAAACTTAAAAGTATATGTTATTTGATATCTATATAATCTGTGAATAATTTCCGATATGATAGATTTATAGATTTTTTTTTTCCACCAACTCATAATCAGCAAAACTGACACAAGTGTCGATTAAAACAAGTTAAAATATTTCCCATTCATTTTGTTTAGACACTTTCAAGGCAGAAATATACCATAAACAAGAATATATGGCAAATCCCACGGCCGGCGGTCACACCAATTAGCTCAGTGTCTATCTGGAGATGATGGGGGGGTGAAATCTTTTGTTTACTCATTGTTTTTTTGTTTTTTTTTTATCTATGTGCTGGAAGGATATTATTGTTTTCAATTCCATCGCATTATAAATTATTCATAGATTACACAAATACCGAATCTGACATAGTTTTGTTAATGTATAAGGGAGATAGATAGATATAGCCTATAGATAAAGAGTTGCTAGGTCCAAGCGATCGATAAAATGTGAACATATTATGAGACAGACTGAAGTTTTTGAAAAGACAAAGGAGGAATATTTATTGACAATTTTTTTTTATTTGTGTGCTTGAAAGATATTATTTTTTTCAATTCCATCGCATTAGAAATAAGACAGCTATGTTAATGTATAAAGGAGATAGATAGATAAAATATGTAGATAGATAGATAGGGAGTGAATTGGGGAACCCATAATGAGTATTCGCTGATTTCGATTTTTGTGGCATTTTCGGGAATGTAACCCCCGCGAATATTGAGGGATCCCTGTATTCGAGAATGGATAAGTCGTAGGCTTGTGCATAAACCTTTAACTGTCTTGATGGTGTAATGGTTAGAGTGATTACAAATCTGTATGTGGTAACCCAGGTTTGAATCCGGGTGGATCACATGCTTTCATTAATTTCATTGGAGGTGTTTGGTGTTTGGGTGAAATTCATAAAATGGATTAATTATTAATTTGTAAAAGTTAAAAATCAAATAAATAAATTGTCCCATTACTGGCTAAATAATTAGGATAATTATTTTTATAAGTAAACAATGCATTATATATTAATCCATGAGGTTATATATTAACCCTCAGAATGCTGGCATATTATTGACCTTGTGTCACCCCCAGTGCCACAAGATTTACCATATTTTTTGTATTGGCTAAATCTATCATGTTGGACGAAAAAGGGAAGGATAGGGGTAAAAAAAACACTCGCCTATCCATTTTTGCCAGAAATATATAGACGGTCGTGTTTTGCGAGTTGAAAAGACAGTATCAATGTAAATACCGATGAATTTATCATGACTTTATTGCTTTTTGGGTTATTCCATCTGACTTCCCAAGTGCTCCCACCGTCTGATTTAATTAAATGCAGGCATTTCAAGTAGTTTTATATTGAGTATGGACTACCTTTAATATGCACATATTTTTGGGATGTACATACGCGCACAAGAGTCACCATGGTTACGCCAAATAAAATATATATGCATTTTATAAAAACAAAATTGGAGTTAATTTTAGTTTTTGCAAACACACTTTGAGAGTATTTGGAGTATATCAGCATTGAGTATGAATTGTTTTTTCCATGCACAATTGTTATGGGAATGTAAACACACTCATGAGATGATCTACGGGTCTGTTAATTACGCCACACACAAGTTTTTATGTCGCATTATCTTCAATTATTTATCATTGAAATACATTGGGCTTGTCTTTTATCCCTCACACACACACACTGATGATTGTCACAAAGTCTTGTAATATATAATCACTGGTAAATATTCTTATATATATTTGTATTCTTATATTGTAATACACTTATATTTACATGTCATTTACATGGTGTTTGGGAGGTATGAGGCGGCTTGGGGCCGGGGGGTTAGTAACAAGAAGGTGGAAGGGTAGGGTACTTGTGGTATGAATATGGAAGGCGTGGGTCACCTAGTTCTGGCGCTACATTTTTTTTTTTTTGGCGAGTCTATATATACAAACCTGGCACTGGGTGGGTTAAAGCTGTTGTCATAAATGTATTAATATACTGTATGTAAATCATATATCAATAAAGCTGTTGTCATAAATGTATTAATATACTGTATGTAAATCATATATCAATAAAGCTGTTGTCATAAATGTATTAATATACTGTATGTAAATCATATATCAATAAAGCTGTTGTCATAAATGTATTAATATACTGTATGTAAATCATATATCAATAAACTTATTTGAATATTATATTTATATTTTAATGCTCTTTGAATTCTGCATTTCACTGCTCATTTAACCCTTTCAAAATTTGATTATGATTTTTTTTTCTGGCTATTATTAGACAATTGTAATCGGATTAAGAAGGGTACCGTTATATGGATGTCAAATTAATTGAGACAGTCTTTACCCTTTTGGTGCCTACAGGCATTTCCTATGCTGTTTAAAATTGTCTAATGATAGCCAGAATAAACTGCTAAAATGTGGCATAATCGTCAAGTCCACTTAAGGGTGATGTCTGGACCCCCTTCTACTTCATGTTTAGCCCCATTAGTTGAGATTTTAAGACATTCGTCCCATCTTCCAACTCGACACGGATAATCATAAACATCCTGTCAGGGATGTTCCGCCCGTTTAGGTACAAAGTTTTTCACCAAATATATGTCTTATTTCAACTTAAAATGATTGTAAAAACTTGTCAACAACATAGATAAATACAATTAGCCATAATGTGACTTGTCAACAACATAGATAAATACAATTAGCCATAATGTGAACTTGTCAACAACATAGATAAATACAATTAGCCATAATGTAAACTTCTACTTATATACTAGAATAAATGTGTAGGCCTAATTTAAATACTGTGTTGATTAAAATAAAAATACACTTTAATAAATTAAATAAATTACATATACTATTTTTGTTTACACTTTATACATTATATAGATTATTATATTTCCTTGTGGAATGGAGTGAAGCAGTTGCAACGGGTGTCAGACAGGCATGTGTCGCACATCCACCGCAACCGATGTATGTCTCCCTTTTTGCTGCAATGCATGCATGTCTGCCGCATGGTGACAAAACGGGGCATGTGAGGAGTGGTGGTGTCCTGTCGCTCAACAGGACTTGAGATGGAACTCCTCTGGCCTCTCCTCGGCAGTTGTATTGGTGGCGTTACAGAGTTGATGGAGTTCCTTGTGGCCCTCACTGCCAATATTTTGTTGCATCTTGTAAACCTGGAGATGTCCAGGGGAAAGTGCTTCAGGGGTATATTTTGTTTTCTCTAAAGATACACAGTCCCTCTTGTACAGCAGCCAGGCATTACAGATGCAGATGTCCAGAGTATACCCAAAGAGCTGTATACATACATACATACAGTGGCGCCCCCATTTTTGCTACATCAGTCTTCGTTTTTTCAATTCTCGCGGTAGACACCAAATATTCCAGATTTCCAATTTCGTTGTAAATGATTCAATTCTCGAGGCGCTCTGCCGAAGTTTCAATTTTCGCGCCGCGTTTTCCCGCCGAGCCGAGATGTATACAAACTGGCCAGCCAATCACGGTCCACCATTTGGGCGCCATCTTGCAACGTCATCGCAAATCAGCCAATCACAGGCCTCCAGTAGAACGCCATTGTATTCACCAGCTGTGTTAAGCGTCTGGCGGCCGCTGGCGTAAAAGCGTAACTCTCTCGACGATTATGGCCTCTATTGCGTCTGGTGGGAGTGGCGGAGGGCCGGGAGATTACGGTGATATACCACAAAGGCCGGGATCGTCCAAAGTTGGTGGGAAACCTAAAGAAAAGCGTGTATATCGTGTGGGCAAGAAACTTAAAAAGTATGACAATGAGACCAAGAACAAAATATTGAAACAATTTGAACTAGGGGCACGTACCAGTGACATTTCAAAGATGTTTAGTATCCCAGAATCAACAGTTCGAAGCATGCGCCTGAAGAAAGATGAACTTAGAAAAAATCTTAAACTAGCAAAAAACTTTGAAATGATGATGACTGGGCCAAGCTCTGGGGGAGCCCAAAGATCAGTTAAACGAGTAAATGAGCATCAAAGAATGACGATAGTGCTTGAACATTTTTTATTGACCTGGATAAATTGGCAAAACCATGAAGGGGCTAGTGTGACAGGCCCTGAAATACAAGACAGGGCTCGTGTGCTGTACAGTGAAGTGGTGAACAAATTTAAAATTCATAATCCTCCACCCTTCACAGCATCCCGTGGATGGCTTCACCGTTTCAAATCAAGGGCTAAAGTGAAGCATGCCGTTTATCAGGGTGAGGCCCAGTCAGCTGATGTTGAAGCTGCCACTGCTTTCCCTGGTGTAGCTCAAGAACTAATAAGAAATGGTAACTACTCTTTAGAGCAAGTGTACAACTGTGATAAAACGGGGGTCTACTGGAAAAAGTCCCCTAAATCTACATATATTTACTCAACCCAGAAGCAGGCCAAGGGGGTGAAAATGGCCAAGGATAAATGTACTGCTCTTTTGACAGCCAATGCAGCTGGAACACATAGGATGCCCCCTCTCATCATTTACCACTCCAAACGTCCACGGCCCTACAAAAATGTCAACATGGAGAAGCTCCCAGGATACGTTTGGCGATCAAATGCCAAAGGCTACATGACCTCGTCTGTCTCCCTTGACTGGTTTGACAATCACTTTGTGCCCGACGCTCAAGCCCATTGTGAAGCCAATAATTTGGACTTCCGTAGTATCCTATTTATGGATAACGCTCCTGGTCATGCCCGCTTTCTTGTTGATCGCCACCCCGCTGTTCAAGTTGTTTTTTTGCCCCCCAACACCACCTCAAAAATTCAGCCAATGGACCAGGAGGTTATTTCAAACACAAAGATTTTATTTTACAAAGAAGTGCATGCTAGGATGCGTAGAAGCACTGATAACCTTGAAGAGGTTCAGCCATCAGGCAGCTGTGAGACGAGTCAGACAACTTTATTCCAAATCCAAACTCTTCAGATTCTAGCGACTCAGATGATCCCAGCCACTCTTCAGAATCCGCTATCATCACAGTTAAACAGTTTGGGCGTCAATTTAACCCTTTGGCGCACCTATAGTTTCCATTCAAAGTTTTTCCCACTCCCAAAGTATATCTCAGCTCACTCAGAGCCAGTTTTGTGCCCGGCGATAATTTGTTTCTGTGACTTTTTATCCACCAAAAAATCCTTGTATTTGGATTAATGAGGTACCATCGGCTTCGTTATTGATTGAACTTGAAGATAAGCGAATAAAAACATAGAATAAATACAAAACAACCACATTGGGGCACTCCGAAATAAGAATTGTAAAAAAAAAATGAAATACCTTATCTCCAACTCGCGCTAGCTCAAAATTTTGCCCACAACATTTTTGATTTGCATACATATATGGAAGCGGAATTTAATGAGGATTCCACTGGTAACTTCAGAATTACTATAAACCAAATAGTTACCGAGATACACGAATAAACGTGAATGTATCGAAACACAGACTGAGCTGTACTCTGCTCCCTTCCCAGCCAGCCGTGAGTAAACCGTTAAACTGAGGGGGTTGCCAATTGTACCCATTGAACTAGACGTAATACCTAATATCTATGCCAAATATGACGCGCGTCAGACGAAAACTTAATTTTTGGCGAATATTTTTAAGTTTAATGACACTTAACGAGTCATCGTGCACCTAGGAAAAAAATACCTAATGACTCTGAACGAGTCATCGTGCGCCAAAGGGTTAATATTAGGAAGGCAGTTGAGGCATTTGTTGGTGCTTGGGGTCAGCTGACTGTCCCCACATTCATTCATGCTTGGAAACCCTTGCTGTCTGAACTCGTCACCAGTCAGCCAGACAGGCAGCAAAGAGATGATTTGTTGGCAGGGACCTTGGAGGTGGTGTGGCTGATCCCAGTCCCTGGACCCAGATTCACTAACGGTCGTACGATCCGAAAACTCCCTTACCGTTCCCTTACGTCTCAACGCTGGTATTCACGAAGCGTCGTAGCGGCCATCTTTGATCGTAGGAAGACCCTAAAATCCCCTTTCACAAAGGGTGGTCCAGACCACCCTTACATGAATTTGACCCGGATATAGGTACACAAATATCGATAACACAACCCGCGACCATAACAAATTCGTCTGCAGTATAGCTATTTATGACACACTAAGTCATTATTGAGGCAATAATAGCGCAATATGATTGTTAACTTGTGTTAAAACACCATTAAGGCATTTAATACAAAGTATGAATATATTTGTATCCTTAATGTCTTATGACAGGCCGAATTAAGCTATGAATAGCCTACATATGCCAGCCTAGACCTAGTCAAGGTTAATTGATGCACAAATTCATGTGCTGCGACAACACGTAGCCTACCATTAGTAGATTTTAACCCTCATTTATTGCGGAAATGTTTTATTCCAACTCCCCACCACCTCTGAGTTAGATTAGGGTAGCCTATTCCTCAAATTTGAAAGTATCACAGGAACAAAATGATGAAAAGAATTACCCTAGGCCTAGCCTAAAAAATGAATAAATAATAAACGCTGTGTGAATAATTTTGTTAAGCCTAGCCTAGGCTATAACCTAGGTTTATTTTGAAAAAGTTAGGGCTATTTAGGCTAGACAAGTTAGGCCTATGTATGGTATTTTGGTTAGCCTAGCTGGGTTAGATTAGGGTAGCCTATTTCCTCAACAAATTTGAAAGTATCACAGGAACAAAATGATGAAAAGAATTACCCTAGGCCTAGCCTAAAAAAATGAATAAATAATAAACGCTGTGTGAATAATTTTGTTTAGCCTAGCCTAGGCTATAACCTACGTTTATTTTGAAAAAAGTTAGGGCTATTTAGGCTAGACAAGTTAGGCCTATGTATGGTATTTTGGTTAGGCTAGCAATGCCTAGCTGGGTTAGATTAGGGTAGCCTATTTCCTCAACAAATTTGAAAGTATCACAGGAAAAAAATGATGAAAAGAATTACCCTAGGCATAGTCTAAACAAAAAATAATAGGCTAGCCTATATGGTGTTGTGAATATTTTTGTTTAGCCTAGCCTAGGATATAACCTAGGTTTATTTTGAAAAAGTTAGGGCTAGGCCTATTTAGGCTAGAAAAGTTAGGCCTATGTATGGTATTTTGGTTAGGCTAGCAATGCCTAGCTTGGTGTAGCCTAAGCATGGTAAAGTAGAAGCCTAGCAGGTTAAGATGGTGTTTGCAGGTATACCGTCCTTATTGTTAACTAGCTGTTATTAGTCCCATGCTGGTAATATATTTGATGATGGCAATAAGTCATGGGAGGTGAGGGGGACAAAGCCCCCCTCAACCTATCATTATTTCCCATGGCCAACTGTTGGATAATAGATTGAGGAGGCCTATGCTAGGCCTATTTTGAAAAGGTAGATAGGCCTTGAGGTGTTGTGAATACAAAAAAATTACCCTAGGCCTATTTTGAAAAATTAGGCCTAGGCTAAGTCTGGCATTTTGGCTTGGCGTTGGCTAGAACTGCCTGTGTAGGCATAGACATAGTAAAGTCTGGCATTTTGGTTTGGCTCGCCCTGTCTAGGTGTAGACATGGTAAAGTAGAACAATATACTGTGGTTAAGGTATAAATAATACACTCCCAACTAGCCTAACATATGATTATCAATGATCAATCTGTCGAAAATCCTTTAACTTGGGCCACTAACAGGCTTCCCTGTAGCCTAGCTAGGCTAATTTCTTATCATCAATTCACAAGATACTCTATTCTTCTTCCTGCTGGCTGTGGTGGATCGAATTAGCCATGCTAAACAATGACAAGCTCATAAATTAAAGTATATTAGGTTCTTGGCGCTTCAGTCATGTGGGTGACATATTGTTTATTTACAAAGGCCAAGCGCCTGATTGGTCAAGAGAAGCCTCGGTGAAAATAACCGAAAGGGAGCCGTAAGGGAGCTCAACGATGCGTTCGTGAATACACCTTCCGCACTCCCTTAGGAACGATCGTAGGTTGCTGTACGACATCGCACGCTACGACCGTTAGTGAATCTGGGTCCAGGGTTTGCCGATGTCACAATTGCAGAAATGGATGAAATGGTTAACCACAGACCCGAGCTCGAGTCCATGGAAGATATGATAGAGGAAGTAGATTTGGAGCCACCAGAAGAGGAGGAGGGGAACCAAGAGCAGGAGGAGCAAGTCACACAAGAAAAGCGAGCACCAACGACGTCAATGCTGTCATCTTGGATCGTAGATTGTGAATCTTTCTATGAGGAGGCGGAGTCGCTGGAATTTAACAAGAAAGAGGCGGTTCTGGGTCACATCAAAGGCATCAAAAGTATCATCGAAGAGGTTTTCAACAAGCGGATTAATGAAGGACAGCAGGCTTTAACCCTTCGTTCCCGGAAGGGCTCTTGAACGCCCATAAAAAAGCATACCAGAGCTGCCCGGAAGGGCTCTTTAACGCCCAGTGGTTGAAAGCCTGTGAGCTTGGTGTGCGAGGCGTCGGTCCGACGCATGTAAACAACAGCCGGCTGGACCGACGCCCCGCATCTCCGGCCACAAGAAGGAGAACGTCGCTTGTTCGTGTGTGCCTGTATGTTGTTGTTAAGTATCGAAAAGTAGTGTAAAGTGGCTGTTTTTGCCATAAAGTTATCTCCAATGAAATCATCATCACAACTGAACCAGTTGACTTAGAGAGATCTACTTAACGCCATTCTACAGGTAAGAAACACAGCTACGCTTGGGGATGCGCAGGAATGCGGAAGCAGTCAGAATAACAAAGATGCGGTAGCCTAGGCTAGATGTTTTTCGGCCAAAACATCCGGGTTTCGGGGAATATATATATAATACATAGCCGGGGCTGGAGGGTTAATAACCCGCTACATGCAGAGGCCCCGGGCCTCAGATTACGTTGAAGGCCCCGTGCAGCAAGCTCTAATAACCCGCTACATGCAGAGGCCCCAGGCCACAGAGCACGTTGAAGGCCCCGTGCAGGCTCAAGGGTCTGCTGACCATGGTGCTGTGCCAACTGAAGATGCCGTTATGGAAGTTCGGGCTCTTCTCGATGAAGATGAATTCTCTGGCTTCTTGGCAGAAAACCTGGCTGGAATCGATAACCAACGTAGAGTGGATGTGCTTCGTTCGGCGGCTGAGGAGGCAGCAAGGGAGGAGAGTGGCGAGGAGAGTTAGTGGGGCCGGGGCTGAATAGCTGACCACGCCCTGCCTTGGGGGTCTGCCTCAAGAGCCCCCAAGGCCCCCCATCTTCATTGGGGTCTGCCTCGGAGCCCCAATTTTCACTTCATCTTAATTTTATGGTGAGGAATGTTATTTTGCCATGTCTACATAGGTATCATCCTAAACAATTTGTAAACCTAACTAATCAACCTAACTAGCCTAACCAAACCTAAAATATGTATTACTGTGCAGTATTTACAATGTCTTTATTTTAAGGAATGTTTTTTTATTAAGGTTAGGACTGTTAAATAGCCATGTCTGCTTTATTATTATTATTTACTATGCATAAGATTAATTTTTTGTTTAATAAAACATGTCTATATATTATATTTATTAATCTCACCACCACACCCCCAATGAAATTAATTAAAGTATATATGATCCACCGGGATTCGAACCCGGGTTATCACACACATATTTTTGCCACCTTAACCATTACACCACCAGGACGGTTAAAGGTTTATGCACACGCCTACGACTTATTATCCATTCTCGAATACTGGATATTAATCTAATCATGTTCATATTCCCAACCGCACTATGGTAGCCTACTGTTTAAGTGAGAGGAAAGAATATTCATGGGGCACAGATCATATAGACCGGCCTCTCGAAGAAATATCCCTAAACCTACTAATAATATTATTTTTATTAATCTCACCACCACACCCCCAATGAAATTAATTAAAGTATATATGATCCACCGGGATTCGAACCCGGGTTATCACACACATATTTTTTGCCACCTTAACCATTACACCACCAGGACGGTTAAAGGTTTATGCACACGCCTACGACTTATTATCCATTCTCGAATACTGGATATTAATCTAATCATGTTCATATTCCCAACCGCACTATGGTAGCCTACTGTTTAAGTGAGAGGAAAGAATATTCATGGGGCACAGATCATATAGACCGGCCTCTCGAAGAAATATCCCTATATTAAGGTTAGGTCTTTTATTTAGCCATGTCTGCTTTATTATTATTATATAATGCATAACATTTAATTTGTGTACAATAAAACATGTTTTCATAGGCAAAAAATAGAAAAAGACGCAAATTTTGGAATGAGCACGGAACCGATTAGAATTGTCCCCATAAGAACAGTGCCCCGATCTTGGCTGTTTCAATCTTAGCTCTATTTCTGTGGGACCGATTAGCAGCTAACTGTAGCAGCTCCACTGTACATACAATTTTAAGACTGAGTGCTCCACTGCGTGTTGTAAGAGGCGACTAAAGAGGTTGGGTCGGTGGGCTTGCGACCCCCACCCGGAAAAAATATCTAAGCAAAGAAAAACGAACGAACAGCCTCGGATGCGGACGGAACCAACGTTGACGAACCACGACCAACTAAGGACATGCCTTCGGACATTCTGAGAATGGCTACGTGGAATGTTAATGGCATGAATGATGGCACAAAAGAGAGAGAGGTTCTGGAAGTGTTAGTGAATGCCAGGCTGGATGTATGTGGAATGACAGAGACCAAATGGAAAGGTTCAGATGTGAGAGAGTGGGAGTGTGGAATGGGTGTGTGTGCTGGAGTGAGTGAAGGAACAGCGAGAGAAGGTGCATGTTTGTTTGTAAGTAGCAAATGGAAGGAATGTGTAAGAGAGTATGGGTCTGTGGGTTCAAGGATTGTGTGGGTGAGAATGAAAGTAGCAATACAAACGTGGGTGATTGTATGCGTGTATGCCCCGACAGAGGATATACTTGAAAGAAAGAAAGAGGAGTTCTGGATGAATGTGGAGGCGTGCCTGGAGAAGTTTGAC
Source organism: Paralithodes platypus (assembly GCA_032716605.1). Taxonomy (NCBI): domain Eukaryota; kingdom Metazoa; phylum Arthropoda; class Malacostraca; order Decapoda; family Lithodidae; genus Paralithodes; species Paralithodes platypus. Next base: position 19,885,693 of record CM064580.1, on the reverse strand, counting down.
AAGAACGAAAGAATATTTCTGATTGGGGATATGAATGGTAAGGTGGGTGATAGGAAAGTTGAGGGAGGGTGGGGGGTACCATCAGAGGTGAATGGGAATGGTAGTGCACTTGTGGACGTATGTGTGGGGAGGAGGCTGTGGATAGCCAACACCTTCTTCCGACACAGAATGATCCACAGGTACACGTGGAAACGGATGTTGACGATGAAGGATAAGACAGTGGTGGAACGAAAGTCATTGATTGATTATGTATGTGTGGATGAACGAATGAAGAAATCTGTGATGGATGCTAGGGTGTATAGGGGTATTGGAGGGGGTCTGTCTGATCATTATGTAGTGGTAGCTAAGGTTAGGATACAAAAGAAGTGGGTGAGGAGAGCTGGAGGGAGGCGAGAGGAGGGTGGAATGGGAGGGTGGAGAGGTTGCAGGAGGAGGAAGTCAGGGAGGAGTACAGGAGAGCAGTGGAAAGACGACTAGGTGGGTTCGACCTGGAAGTTATGGAGGAAGTGGAGGAGATGAGCAAGGTGTTTAAGGATGAGATCTGTGCAGCATGTGAGGAGGTGTGTGGAGTGAGGAGAAGAGGGAGGGGAGTGAAAGGTACAGCATGGTGGACAGAAGAGGTAAGAATAGCTGTGGAAGAAAAGAAGAAAGCATATAGAGAGTGGTTGGGTAGTAGAGGGAATGAAGATTCCGAGAGACAGAAATGAGCGAGGTACGTGGAGAGTAAGAGGGTGGTGAAGAGAGTAGTGAAGGAAAGTAAGAGAAGAGTAGATGAGGAATTTGGAAGGAATCTGAGTGTAAAATGGAGGGAGAGTAAGAAACTGTTCTGGAAAGAAGTCAAGAAAGTTAGGGAAGGTAGCAAGGGAAACAGTAAGGGTGTGAAAGATAAGAATGGAAGAATGCTAGCCGAGAAGCAAGAGAGAGTCGAAAGATGGAGGGAGTACTTCAGTGAGTTGCTAAATGTAAGGAATGAAGAGCCAGCAAACATAGCTGGATATGGTATGGGAGGGAGAAGAAGAGAAGTAGTGGAGAAGGAGGTGGGGATCAGGAGGTCAGAAGTGTGGGAAGCCATGAAAAGAGTGAAGTTGGGGAAAGCACCAGGAACAGATGGAGTGTGTGGGGAAATGTTGAGGTATGGTGGTGAGATAGTGATAGAATGGGTATGGAAAATGTGCAAACTAGCATGGGAGAAGGGGAGTGCACCCGATGACTGGAAGACTGGCATAATAGTCCCCCTATATAAGGGGAAAGAGGAGTGTGTGGTAACCACCGAGGAATATGTCTTCTAAGCGTAGTAGGGAAGGTATACAGTAGGGTAGTGATAGAGAGATTGAGTGAGAACGGAGAAGTGGATAGGCGACGAGCAGGGAGGTTTTAGGAAGGGAAGAGGATGTGTAGATCAGATTTTTACCCTGAATTGTGTTGTGGAGAAGTATCTGGAGAAGAAACAAAAGGTGTATGTTGCCTTTATGGACTTGGAGAAGGCCTATGACAGAGTGGATAGAGAAGGTTTGTGGAAAGTACTTAGAATATACGGAATAGAGGGCAAGTTGCTGAAAGCAGTGAAGAGCATGTATGAGGGCGCAAAGGCGGCAGTACGTGTGGAGAGTGAGCAGAGCGAGTTCTTTGACCTGAATGCTGGTTTGAAACAGGGGTGTGTGATGTCCCCGTGGTTGTTTACTGTATATATGGATGGAGTCATGAAAGAAATACTATCAAGAGCAGTGGATGTTGGTGTATCGCTGAAAAGGGAGGGAATTGAGTGGAAGTTACCTATACTGCTGTTTGCGGATGATACAGTTCTGATGAGTGATAATGAATGGGAGTTGCAGGGTCTGGTAAATGAGTTTGGAACAGTGTGCGAAAAACGGAATTTGAAGGTAAATGCGGGGAAGAGCAAGGTTATGGTCTTCGAAATGGGTGAAGTCACAGAGTGTGAGGTGAAGCTGAACGGTCAGGTTATGGAGATCGTCAACTCTTTTAAGTATCTGGGCAGTGTGTTGAGTAAAGATGGGACTATGAATGAAGAAGTGCGGGAGAGGGTACAACAGGGGAAGAGGGTTGTAGGAATGCTAAAAGCAGTAACAAGAAATAGGGTGGTCAGTATGGAAGTGAAGAAGTCCTTGCATGACAGTGTGGTAATCCCGACACTGACTTACGGAAGCGAAGCATGGACGTTGGTTGAGAGACTCAGACCAAGAGTGAGAGCAGTGGAAATGAATTACTTAAGGAGTGCGTGCGGAGTTACATGGAGGGATAGACAGACTAATGAGGAAGTAAGAAGGAGGTGTGGTGTGGAAGTAGATGTGCTGGAAAGTGTGAAAAGGAACAACTTGAGATGGTTCGGCCATATGGAACGTATGGAAAGCGAGAGAATGACTAAGAGGGTGTATGAGAGCGAGGTGGAGGGACAGAGAGGGAGAGGTAGACCGAATGAGAGATGGAAGGATGGAGTGAGGAAGTACATGAACGAAGGCGGTGCTGGTTGGGGGGAGGGGCGTCGACTGACTGGGGACAGAGGTGCATGGGGGCGGTTCGTTCGTGGCCACCCCTTCGGGGATCACGGCGTCAGGCAATAGATAGATAGATAGATAGATAGTGCTCCACACATACGCGCAGTTTCAGTCTCTTGTCCTAATGGTGGCGTTCCAGGCAACCCTGTTAAGGGCTGCTTCACTTGTCAAGTTTTGGGATTTGAGATCGGCACCTATAGTCCGATCCCAGGTCTTCCTCGGTCCACCCCTTGGTGCAGCTCCCTCCACAATCACAGACCTGCATCTTTTCACCCAATTTTGTTCATCCATTCTCTCCACATCCCCATACCATCCCAGTCTACTTGTAAGCAACACCTCGATTTTCCGGCATTCAGGCATCCGGTAGCTTCAAACAACCGGAGGTTTTAGGAAATTATTAAAAAAAAAAAAAAAAAAAAAAAAAAAAATCATAACAAATAATAAATACATATAGGCTACTATTAGGAAAACAATATTTAAAAAGCACCAATAAAAAATATATATACAGTCAGGTCTTGATAAACACGGTTGGTTAATTCGTACCTTGTACGTACAGTGTATATCAAAACCGTGTTTTAGAAATAACAGGCCTTATGGGAATTAATTAATTCGTTCCAGCCACTTTCCCAAAGTCCCCCTTTTGGCCCTTTTTGCTTACCTTCAGCCGATTTATATTACATTATACCACCAACATCATATATGACATAACATAGAATACATTAAGCATCAATAAGAACTGTTTTGGACCTGTTACTGACTTATTTGTGTGAATAGACGTGTTGAAGTTAGGTAACTCCCTCCCTGCCCCGCCCCGGCCTCAACCCCGACCCCGTTACTGTGATGATGTAGATAAGCCTTGTGCTACAGCTAGCACATCGGCCCCTCCAGGTTCCCAGGCATGTTGATCGTCCTCATTGAAACCAGAGAAAACAGAAATATTGTCCATCATATCATTCTCATCATCAGATTGGTTGTCACTATTGGGAACGCTCCCTCCCTCCCTCCCCCTCTCTTTATTAGGCTATGGTTCAATAGACCAGAAAGTAGAGAAGTTATAACCCTATTGATAATGCAAAACTATTGAACACACTTACAAGTGTATGTTATTTAGTAGTAGCCTCTACGTATCCAACATAGAGCTTATACTATGACGATGTAATCTGCTTCGCTCTAGAGCGGCAATTATCGTATACACATAGCGCGAATTAAATCGATAACATCTAGAGTAGCACCTTACTCTCTCTACTAGGTACGTTGTACATACTTTTGAGGTCTTTTTAACCCGGGAGCTGCGGGGAGACTCTTAAGAGTTCCCCCGGCGCACTGCGGGAAGACTCTTAAGAGTCAGAGAAAATAAAAATCAACTTTTGACATCGAAAAAAAAAAAAAATTTTATATTTTTTTTTATTTTTTTTTTTTTTTTGGCCCCTGGGCCATGCAAAATCTCAGTCCTCTACCTCCCCTCCTTCCCCACTTTCCTCCTCTCCTTCAGTTATCACCTATTTTCCCTGTTATTCCCTTATTCTGAGGTATATTTTCGTGCTAACATTAGAAATCCGATTGGAGGGTGTGGTCATCACTGATAGCAAGCGAGTGCAAGAGAGAGAGAGAGAGTATCGATCGCTGCGTCTCAGTGGCCTTGGGGGAAATTGGCGGGAAAGCAGATTGCCTCACCCATACATTATACAACTCGCGGGCTATATCTCCGATTTTGACCATCCAAACGCTGTTTTCACTCGTTTTATTGTTGTTTCAGGTTAATACCTTTATAATCAACCCATAATAGGCGCATATGGATAAATATTAATGCTATTAATGGCACAATGAATATTTTAGTGACGGAAACACCTCAAATACGTCAGCACAGGGGGACGTTTCCAATTACCCCCATGCGCACTTCAGAGGTTAATAGAAAATTGAAAAGAGAAACGAGAAAGAAAAGAAAAAGTTGTCGACTAGGCCATTCCATCTGGCTCTTCATACCACTGTCAGGGGCGTACCTTCTAACCCGTTCCGGATTTAAAGGGCATCTCTTTCGCGCTACCACTCGGGTGCACACGTGTTTCTGGTGCTCCGTATTTTAGTGCCTTCCACTCCTATCTTCGTCACCTTTTGGTGAGTTTTGGGCCTTTATTTAACACCTGGATTTATAGATAGATGATCCGTGTTGTAGGCACAACGTAAAATGGGCACTCAGGTGTTTAATTCGAGTGTTTGCGTTGAAAGTGGAGGTCTCTCATGTTTTCAGCCCTCTGCGCATGTGTGTCATTGGACACCGCTAATGTTTGTAAGGCCTTTGCCTTATTTTGCTTTTAGCCTTGCGGTGACTTTAGTTTAGGTTTTGATAGGTTCTATTCATTTAGGGCTTCTTGTCGCTACCTTAGTTTCTGTCTTACGCGAGTTTTCTTCAGTGGCTAGGCTAACTTCGGTTTTTCGGGTGATGTTGGTGGGGGGCGCCGACCCGGGATATCACTTGCCCCATGATTGGTCTTTTAATGTCAAACTCACACCTCTTTGGGTGTGCAGTTGCTAGTGGCGTCCTTCTTTTTAATTTCTCCTATCACCTCGTGCCGATTAGGCTAACTTTTGGGGGTAGCCTAGCCTACCGGGGGCGTTTTGTCGTTCGATTCTGTTGCAACCCCTGGGGATGTCCCTTGACCCCCTTATTCATTGTGGGGTTCGCACCGGTTTTCTGACTACCTCTGGCTTTCCAGATCCCCAATTTGTATTCTACATTTTCATTACGGCTCCCTAACCTTATTTTGCCTGCTTGGGAACTTGCGTTTAGGCTATGTCTTCCTCTGCTCCTCCCTGTTCGTGGGTCACGTCCCACGCCAGGTCGGTCTTTGGTTGGCGTTTTCCTTTTCTCGAGTCCCTGGGGGGTGGGAGGGGGCCTTCTTGACAGACGTGACACTTCTCCTTTACATTACTTTTTGTATTAAGTGTCGTTCGTGAGTGACGCTTCGGTCCTCTGTTACTTGGACCTGGCTCGCCGCTCCGCTCTGGAGCGTCGGTCTTACCGCTCCAGGGCGAGCGTCTGGCACTCGTCGCATCTCTTCTTTCCCTTGGACCTGCCCTAGCCCTCAGACTTTTAATATGGTGTTCGCCGCTCCGCCTTGGGGCGTCGGTATTCCTGGTCCTGGGTGTGCTTTGGTGGCTGCTTCTGGTCTGTCCCTCTTCGGCCCCGCTCTCGGTCGGTCTTTGTACTGCCCTAGAGCGTGAGTTTGGCCGCTCTGGACCGGGTGTGAGTCTGCTTTCTCATCCTCCCGCTCAAGCATGACCGCCCCGCCCTGGAGCGGTGGTTTTCCCCGCTCCAGGTCGGTTCGTTTGGTTTTTTAGCTGGCTCTCTTCTTGGTGTCTTCCCCCGCTCTGGGTCGGTCCTACTCGTCTCTGTGGTGCTTTGGTAAGGTTCTGGTGGCTGTGGCCCACTCTGGAGCGTCTTGATGTCCGCTCCAGGGCGTGTTTCCCCCCGCCCTAGGGCACGGTTTCTTCCCCGCTCTGGGTCGGTTCTACTCGTCTTTGTGGTGCTGGTGGCTGTGGCCCGCTCTGGAGCGTATCGGTGTCCGCTCCAGGGCGTGTTTACCCCACTCTACGGCGGCGTGTGTTTCACGCTTTTTTGGCTGTCCTGTTGTTCCGCCCCCGACCGGAGGGTGCCTTGATGGTCCGCTCCTCTCGGGGTTTGGGTTGGGTAGTGCATTGCTACTTGTCCATGCCTGTTGTTGCATCGGTTCTGGTGGTTACTGCTTTGTGAGCGTGTGGCCGCTATATCGTCCTCCCGCTCAAGCGTGACCGCCCTGCCCTGGAGCGCTGGTTTTTCACGCTCCAGGTCGGTTCGTTTGATTTTTCGGCTCCCTCTCTTCTTGGTGTCTTCCCCCGCCCTAGGGCGCGGGTTCTTCCCCCGCTCTGGGTCGGTCCTCCTTGTCTCTGCGGTGCTTTGGTAAGGTTCTGGTGGCTGTGGCCCGCTCTGGGGCGTCTTGGGACCGCTCCAGGGCGTGTTTACACCGCCCTACGGCGGCGTGTGTTTCACGTTTTTTTGGCTGTTCCTGTTGTCCCGCTCCCGACCGGAGGGTACCTTGATGGTCCGCTCCTCTCTGGGTTTGGTTTGACGAGTGCGTTGCTACTTGTCCATGCCTGTTGCTGCATCGGTTCTGGTGTTTCATACTCTTCTCCCCTGTTTCCCAGGCTGTGTTCCGCTCCTTTTTGGATGCTCTCCTGTGCCTCCCTCGCCTCCACCTAAGGCCTACAGGTGCTGTAGCCTTATTTGTTCCCCTGCTTGGGGTTTCCATTGGGTGGGGGGGGGGTACTCGTTTCGCGAAGTGCTGTCAGCCTTCGTAGATGGGGGGCTGTTGCTCACTCTTCCCACTGTTGCCACTTCGGTCCGGCATGTCATGCACGGCTCCTGTGAATCCCCGGAATGTGAAACTATCTTCTTGGTATTTTTTGGGTTGGCAACAGTGTCAGCGTTCCTTCTCAGGTTCGTCTGCCGTCTCCCCCTGGATCCCCGCACATGCGGTCTTCGGTGATCCTCTGATTGTTTGGCCGCTCTCTGCCGTCTGCAATACTGGTCGGGCTAGCATTCCTGCAAAACCGCGGTTTTGCGGTGGGCTCTACGTTCCGCCATAACGCTTCTTTTTTCCCTGCCACTCTTTAGGCTAGGCCGATTTTTCGCTTAGCCTACCTTTGGGGGGGGGGGCGGGCGTTTTGGATGTCAGGCACTGTTGCCTCCTAGGCTTGCTCTTGCTTGCCTGTCTACGTTTTTTCTAACCCATCTTGGGGTCACCAGTTTTAGTCGGATTCCGGCTCCTGGGCCTCCGTCTTACCCTACATTGGACTCGCCACTACCTTGAGTTCCTGAGACGCTGTCTTCACCTATATTGGACTCTTTCCCTACATTGTGCTCACCAGTACCTTGAGAGTTTTTTTCCTTCAACCCTCACTGGTGCCGCGGGTTTCTAGGCCGGGCTGCACTCGGCTCGCTCCGCCCTGGTGCGTGGTTGACTCCCGCTCCTGGTTGGCCCTCTGCCTAGACGCCTTCTCTTCCTGGACTGCTCTCTTCCGAGCCTCTGGCATCTGGGTTCGGGCCTCCCGGGGCCCGTTTCCTCCCTAGGGTGGGTTCTATCCTCCTCTAGGTCGGGCCTATGCTCTGCCTCTCTTCTCTTTTCCCACGGACGCTCCCACGTCAGCTGTGCTGCTAGACGATTCGGTTGGGACGCTTGGATGTAGGTGGCTGAAGGTTTTACTGGCCTTTCCCCTTTCCTACGGTCGACTGCCTCCTGGCCCGACAACCCCTGTGGTGGCGGCCGCGGCTCTGCCTGCGCCAGCCCCCTCTCCGGTTCCTTCGCCGTTCTTTCGTCGTGCTGCCTGGGAGCGGGCTGGGGATGGTTAGCCAGCCCGTTGGTGTTCCCCCACTGTCTAAGTTTAAGATTCCCAAACGTGTCCTCCCTTCTTTGTATGGAGGGCCTGCGTCTTGGCAGACTGTGGTGGCTACTCACCCGGAACGTGCCGCCACTCGTGCATGGGGGGGGGACCGGCTGGTTGCTGAGACTTGGGATGTACGGTTTAGTGCTCCGGGTCTCTTCCGGGCACTGAGTCCGGACGGTCTAGTCCCGAAGGGGGATCTCCGGCCTCATCCCAGTAGGTCGGATTTGCAGTTTTTTCCGTGCCGTCCTAGGGTATCTCCCTCTGGGTCTCCATGTTTCTGGTCGGACTACATTCGCCACATCATCTTCGCTGATGCTCCCGCTCTGTCAGCCCTTGCCGGTCTTCCTCTGGTGAAGAGTGCTCGCGATGCTGAAGGCACTGTCATGCTCGAGCTCACCAATCTTGAGGACTGGCCTTGGGATCGGTGGCTGGCGGAGGAGGTTGGTTTTGGTGTCAGGTCTGCTGGGGCTTTGTTTCTCTCCCACCACCTGACTACACTTTTGTGTCTGGGCTCGTCCTGTCATCGTCCGGGGTCTCTCCCTCGTATTGGTCGTGGCTGCATGCCCCTAACATTGTGTTAGACCAGTTGCCCGGTCTTTCTTCATGCCATCGGGGATGAGTGCCCTCGATCGGGATCACCGGCTCCGGCAACGTGCCGCACGCTTGCTCTCCACCCTCCTCCTGCTGTTCCAAATGGCGGGGATTTACCTCCGGCTTCTTGACGCCGAGCCTGCTGGTGTCCTCAAGAAGGGTTGGGAGACCTTGCGGCGCGTGCAGCTGCAGCTCGCCCTGAACTCGGTGGGTGACCTTCAGGGTGCCGTCCATGTGGCTGCTCCGTGTAGGCTGTCGCTGAGGGTGGCCTTCAGTAAGCCGGCGCCCGCGGAGATCACGACGACGCTGCTCCTCTCTGAGCTCACAACTGAGGGTCTCTTCTCGGATGGTGCGTGGCACGAGACTTACCTCTTTGCGACTGCGGGACACTTCGCACCCCGTGTTTCTGGGGCGTCGCGGCCTCCCGCAGCCGCTTCCTCCCAGGGTCGTGGGGGGCAGGCCGGTCCACCGAGGGGACGCCGGCCTTGGCGAGGTGCCGTCGATGGGCGACGCCAAGGGGGTAGGGGACGGGTAATGCACCCTTCTGTCCGCCGCTCGTCTCTTCGCCTATCTCGTCCGCTCGCCATTGAGGCGTCCTCGTGGCCTACCGACCAGAAGCAGGTGCATTGCCGCCCTGCACAGGATCCTCCGCGCAGGTTTTAGGGACGCGGTCGCTACCGGGGAGGGGGTGCCCGTGGTGGTCAGTCTCGCCACGGCAAGACTGCCGTCTCTGCTGGCTCAGCACACCGCTAGTTCCTCCTGGGTTTTTTCCCCCTTCTCTCCCGACCGCCTCCCCGCACGAGTGTTGAGGCTCACACAAGGGGCCCCTCCCGACTTCTTTTACCCCCACAATCGGCAATGGCCTCGCCGATCGTGGGCGCGGTTGTGGTGCGGGATCTATCCTGGAGGGGGCGGTCTAGGCCCCCTCTCAGACGTCCTCCCCGACATCGGCACGTCTCTCCAGACGTGGCCACGGTTTTCATGTCAATGCTCGAGCATGGGATTGTTCGGGTAGTCTCGCCACTCTGGCGGGTCTTCCTCTCACATGTTTCTGGTCCCGCAGACGGACTACGATGCGATGAGCCCGGTGGTCGACCTGTCGTGCTTCAATTTGCATATCGTGAACGACCGCTTTCGGATGCTCACCTTCAGTCAGGTGCGGTTGGCGCTCCGTCCCGGCTGCTGGGTGATATCCCTGGATCTCAAGGCCGCATATTGGCATGGACCGCTTGCACCTCGGTTCCAGTGCTATCTGGCACTCCGGCTGCTCGCAAGGGTGTTCACGTTCGACAGGCTGCCCTTCGGTCTCAATATCGCACCGCGAGTCTTTACGTTACTCGTCCAGCAGGCTCTGACTCCCCTGCTCCGTCAGGGGATTCGGCTCCTGTTTTACTTGGGCGGTTCGCTCATCTCCACAGACTCTCCCACTCAATGTGCGCAACACACACTCCTTGTCATCCACCACATCGCAAGTTTAGGTTTCCAGATAAATGTTCCCACGTCGTGCCTCACCCCGTCCCACGACGTGACGTGGGTAGGCCTGGACTGGGTCATGGCGAGCGCGACCGTCGGACAGAGTCGGGTGGACGCCTCGCAGCTTCGAAGGAAACTTTTCGCTGCGTTGCACTCGGTCTCCTTTACCGGGTCACTCTGGGACTCGTTGATCGGGTCGCTCCATTGGGCGTGTCTGCCCATTCCCATAGGGAGGTTCGGGATCAACACGCCTGATTCTACTGGGCGACAAAGCATTCCCACTGTTGCCTCCACGTCGGCTTTGTCCGATTCCGCGCTCGTTCCATTTGTTTTTGACACACTGGGTTGTTCGGGGTAAGCTCGCGAGAGCTGTGCCTTGGACTTCGCCCCCGCCGACCATCTGGATAGGCAACGATGCGTCGAGCGAGGTGGGATGGGGCTCCCAGTCCACCATGGGTTACCAACACCAAGGCAAGTGGTCAGGTCTCACTCCCTTACACTTACACGTTTTGATACTGTTGGCCCCGTTGTTCTTCCTGCGGGGTCATGGGCTAGCCCTTCCCGGCAGGTCGTTGGCCTTCCGGATGGACTTACATGACTGCAGTTCATTGCATACTGAAACAGGGCTCCTCCAGATCCGCGGTGCTTCAGGATCTGGCAGAGAAACTGTTTTTTCAGGCAGATCGTTACAACATTACACTGCCTGCAACCTACCTGCCCGGGTCTGCCAACCTGTGGGCGGATGCTCTGTCTCGGGGACGGAGCACCCAGGTAGAATGGTCATTCAAACAAACCGTATTCGACGGCCTGGCGGCCTCCTGGGGTGTTCCGCAGGTCGACTTGTTCGCTTCTCACGAGACGACCTAGTTGCCTGTGTTCCTGACCCGCTGGATTCGCACTCCGGCGGGGGGACCGGACACTTTCAGCGAGGACTGGACCAGGTGGCAGTCACTGTACGTGTTTCCGCCACCCGACACACTTTTGGTGTGCACGGTCCTCCACAGGCTGAGAGAGTACCAGGGCAAATTTTGGTTGATCGCGCCCCTCTGGCCGGCCCAAGCCTGGTACGCTCAGCTGAAACGATGGTGCCCGGTTCCCGTGCCTCTGTCGGTCTCCAGCTTCCACTTGGGGTCGATTGGGGACCTAGGGACCTCGTTGGCATTCGCATCGTGGATGTTTGTGAGGCGGGGTGGCTCCCCTTGTTTGGACGATCATTAACTGACAAATTCACTCTCCATTGGCCACCATCTACATGGAAGATATATGAATCTCCCTGGCGCTGCTTTACTTGTTGGTTACACAACTCTTCACAGGCAACTCCGTCAGTGGCGCTTGTGTTTCACTCCTTCCATTGTTTATTTGAGGGGCGTCACTACATGTACAACACAATTAGTACCCGCCTATCTGCCATTTGTTACGACCGGGACTCGTATAAAACAAGGGCTCTTACTCATTGGACTAGAAAGGCACACAGCCACAACGGTAACACTAGATCCAACCCTCGAACTTATAATGCCGGCGCACAAAAACATCTATACCCTCCAGAGTTAAATCTGCGATAGCAGGGTATCCTATAACTCGGTATAAATGCACTACTACTACAGGCTGATGATCTCTGATACAGCCTGATCACAACAACATACAATTACGTTAATAATGTATACAAGGAAAAAGATAGAGAGCTTAATTAAATTACTGGAATGATTTAATGCAAACAAGAAGAAGGTATAATTAAAGTTACTCTAAACAATAATAAACTGTCACTCCTATATTAAAGAAAGTGAATGAAAGTCCTAAAGCATCGAACAGGAATCTTCTGAAGAAAGTCTCATGCTGCTTAAGATGATCGAATCGGATTTTGAACTGTTATATAAAGCAGGAACAAGATATGACAAGTGTAGGGACATACAGTGTTAACTGGCACGGGAATAACGATAAATGCGCAATAGTATTATCTCCAACAACAAAAGAAGTACTTCCTCAGGCAACGCAAAAGCCTGCTCGGGTTGTGCAACTCAACAACAACCAAGGCTTACACTCAACGTGAATAAAAATGCTGCATACATAACATAAGAGTTTATAATCCTAATCGGGTGTCTGCTAGGCGAATAAAGTCTAGCTGGGATGTAGTAGGCTAGGAAACAATGGCTGAGCAAGCGGCTCGTAGCCTAGCGAGGTCCTTAAGACTGTGCGGCCAAATTACGTTAAATGACGGGGTGCTCTCTTGAGAGATCCAGATCGCTAGTATCTGGTTCTCTCCTGGCGACCATCTTAAGTCAAAGCAAAACGAGTTAGCACAGTGTTGGGTGGCAGAGGCAAAAGCCCTCACTTGCAACACAGTGCTAAACTCACAAGGTACACAGTCAGAAAGACAACCTAGGCTTCCCACGTATCCGTTGCGATTGTACAAGTTCAACAAAACCTGGTACACATCGGAAATCACAACAACAATAGCCTCACCCCAGTCTAGCATTAAATAGCCCAGCAAACAACCAAGAGATAGGTAGGGAGACACCGCGAGTGTGTCGAACCTCTACAGACAAAATGTTAACCCCTCCAAAATGTCTAACTAAACATGAAATATCTGAGAGCTTCAGCATATAATACGATGGCCGATATATGAAATCGTGCAGAACCAAAGGGGAGTTATGATGTTAAATAGATTGGAAGAATGAGAGGTAAGAAGTTGAGACAGAGAGAAAGTGTTCTGTAGGTAGAAGTCGGGGACAGGTGGCAAGGGAGATGTTAAGGTTATGCTGGTCAGGCAAGCTCTGAGCTATGAAGGCACAAAGGCAGCAGGGAGCGCGGGGGGGACCAACCTCCTGCCGCGGCAGGAGGGCGGCAACGCGGCCAGCCACTCAGAGGGCCCGGCCGTGGCATGACGTCACCGAGACAACGTGTAACACTACGCGTACTACCCTCTGCCTCCTGCACTTACTCACTCACACTCTCTAGCTGTATCATTCAGTCTTATACATGAAACTTATAACTGATGATATAAAATATAACGCATTGTCACAGACGAAAATAAAGACCACTTCTACACTGCCTGTGACATACCGATTCACAAGAAAGAAAGTACAACATTGTAGATAGACTGTAGCCCATTTCACTGCCCTGGCGAGCACTAGTGGCTACCGGGAGACGATTCTGCCAACGCTGGTAGGCGTCACACATTCGAGTGCCTTTTGAGACCCTCACGAGGTTGGTCGTTCCTCAGAATGAACTGGAGTTCTTTATGCAAGCCTGCTTTCGGGTCGGACCACCCCCGCGTCAGATTCCCCCTCAGTGGTCTCTGGCGGCGGCTCTCAAATGGCTCTCGTCTGCGGCCTACACTCTTCTCCCCGCACCTGACAGATTCCTTGACAGGCCACTGTTTCTTCTGGCTTTAGCTACGGGTGAGAGGGTATCGGAGTGGGCTGCCATGTCTCGGGGCCCAGAACTGCTTGCGGTTTGCTCCCATCCTCGCGTCGGTAACTTTGGCTAAGTCTGTTCATTTTCTTGCTAAGAACGAACGAGAGGCACACATGTTTAAGCCTTTCCCGGTCCCCGCTCTTCAGCGCGGCCGTCGTCATCACACGTTGTGCCCTGTTCTTTCGCTTCATTCATTTGTTCATTCCACTGTGCCGGCATCGGGGTTGGCGCTCTGGGTGGCGCCTAAGCCCGGTAGGAGGTTGACCTAACGTGCTGTGGGCCTACGCCTGTGTCGCGTCATTACGGATCGCAATCCTCTGGTTCGGGGTTCGGCGCATGACATTCGGTCTTATGCGGCCACGCTCCGCTTCCTTCACAATCACTCCCTCAGGGATATTGCTGACACAGGGCTGTGGTCTTCCCTCAACATGTTTGTCTCCTCCTCTCTGTCCATGTCCACAGACAGTCCTTGTGTTGCGTTGGGCCAAAGGGTTCCTTAGGGGTATTCCTCTATGCTTGTCCTTCCCCCTACTGTCTTTCTCCTATCCTGTCCGCTCCACTTTTGGGGGGAGGGACTCGGTTGCACATATCTGTATGTAATGTCACCTAGGGTTAAGGACCTTGTTTTTCATTTCCTTCATTACTACATTATATGTTTGAAAGGTAGATGTTACTGTATGTTTCATTACTTTCTTCCCGTCATCACATTCTGTTCGTTATGCATCACCCGCTTGTGTCATGCTCATGCATTGTCCTTGGGGTGTTTGTCCTACTGTTTTCTAGTAGTCCGCAGAATTAAGTGTTCCGTCCCTTATCTACTGCGTGTCACTTATCACCTACGGCACTTTTTTCATTGTGCGCGGTGCTGTTAGCGATGTTTACACTTGGTCTTATCCGGTGTAGTACTTCCTACTTTACTCCATATAAAGGGGGGGGGGGCATCCTGTCTTCCATATCCACCATTATGATATGTAACATTCATACGATTAGGTTAAGATCTAAAAGAACATGACATGACTGTACGTGGCCTCTCTTAATAATGTTAATATGCACCTGTCCGTACATTCTTTATATAAACTCTCTTGTTTAAGTCTGTCTTTTCTTTATCATGATCCTTAACTAATTGCTGATGTTTGAGTTTTCTCGGCTTGGATGTCCGCCTCCAATTTTGGTACTCTAAGCTCTATGTTGGAACGTAGAGGCTACTACTAAATTGGGAGGTTTAACGACCCTCCCAATACCAAATGAGGTAAACCTCCTATTTGGGTGTAGCCTCGGAGTATCCAACGTCATAGTCTCCCTCCCACAGACCGTACCCCTGCCCATCCAATCTTGCCTCTTTTGTAGCTTGATATCGAGATGCCCTTTAAATCCGGAACGGGTTAGAAGGTACGCCCCTGACAGCGGCGTGAAGAGCCAGATGGAATGGCCTAGTCGACAACTTTTTCTTTTCTTTCTCGTTTCTCTTTTCAATTTTCTATTAAAAAGACCTCAAAAGTTTGTACAACGTACCTAGTAGAGAGAGTAAGGTGCTACTCTAGATGTTATCGATTTAATTCGCGCTATGTGTATACGATAATTGCCGCTCTAGAGCAAAGCAGATTACATCGTCATAGTATAAGCTCTACGTTGGATACTCCGAGGCTACAACCAAATAGGAGGTTTACCTCATTTGGTATTGGGAGGGTCGTTAAACCTCCCAATTTGGTTTCTATATAATCTGTGAATCATTTCCGATATGATGGAATGGTGACTGGACGATTCGACCCATGGGACAACTCGGCTCGGACAGCTCGGCCCACGGTTGGACAACTCGGCCACGACGGCGAAACAACTCGGCCCATTATTTGAGACAGCTCGGCCCCATGTTTTGCAATGGGGCAATTTGACGAGACCAGTCAGGATTAGGATGGAGAGAGCTAAGTGGAGGGTTTATGGGTGAGGCCATGTATGCAGCACCAAATCCTGTCCTCTGCGTATGCGCGGCCTTTTCCTTAATATTTTGATTATGTTATTTAGGCTCAACTGTTAGGTTAATTTAAGTTAGGTTAGGTTAGGTTAGGTTAGGTTAGGTTAAGATAATATAATAGTATAAAGGAAAAAATAATCGTGCCAAGGGGCCTAAGATTCTCACGCATGTGCAGAGGACAGGATTTGCAGGATTTGGTGCTGCATACATGGCCTCCCGTTTATGGCGTGTGTGTAATGTGGGCGAAATGTTTGTTTATTGTATAATTATGTCATAGGCTAGTTCTCTCGATGCATAATGTGTAGGTTAGGTTAGGTTAGGTTTATTAAGAGTTGTCTCGTAATAAACACGGGGCCGAGCTGTCCTGGCCGAGCTGTCCCGTGGGCCGAGTAGTCTAGCATTCGATGGAATTAAAGATTTTTTTTTCACCAACTCATAATCAGCAAAAATGACACAAATGTCAATTAAAAACATATTACAATATTTACCAATCAATTTGTGAAGACACACTTTCAAGGCGAAAATAAACCGTGGGAAAAAACCCCCATAAATAAATCAAATAAAATCTCCACGCTCAGAACCTCGCGCCTATTTGCAGAGAAGACGGGGAATATTTTTTGTTGACAATCTTATTTCTTGTTTATCTATGTGCTGGAAGGATATTATATTTTTCAATTCCATCGCATTAGAAATGATTCATAGATTACAAAAAGTCCAAATAAGACATAGTTATGTTAATGTATAAAGGAGTTATAGATAGATACATTAGAGAGATAGAGAGATAGATAGAAAGAGAGAGTTGCAGAGGGGGAAGTGATCGATAACATACAAACTATTATGAGACTTGTGAAACGGACTCAAGTTTCTGAAAAGACAGAAGAGACATTTTTATTGACTCTTTTTAATTTTATTATTTGTGTGTTTGAAGGATAATTTTGTTTTCAATTCCATCACATTAGAAATGATTCATAGATTACAAAAAGTCCAAATAAGACATAGTTATGTTAATGTATAAAGGAGTTATAGATAGATACATTAGAGAGATAGAGAGAGTTGCAGAGGGGGAAGTGATCGATAACATACAAACTATTATGAGACTTATGAAACGGACTCAAGTTTCTGAAAAGACTGAGGAGACATATTAGGCTATATGCCGCATTTTCCTTTACCATCATGATCTCCGATAGACTGGAAATGGTGTCGTATTTCACACCCAAATGCCATAAAAGGGTGTCCAATATCAAGCCAACTCAACCCTGCTCCTACACAGGTTTGAGGAAGTGAACAACTGGGTTTAAGTCAATCCGATTCGGGCGTATATATCTGTAAGCAAGTCATCATATTTCATTGGCGAGTGTTAAAAAGATATATCTATCTAAATGTAGTCTTAAATTAACACAAACATACGCCAAAGTAAAGTTATTCACGATCATTCGAAATTGGGCTTTTGTGTATTTCCTCTTTAACCCGGAAAGTGCGGGAAGACTCTTAACCCGGCAAGCGCTATAGGCCTCACGGAAGGCTTCCTATAGGGAACGCAATAGGCCTCACGGACGCAAGACCATAAAAAAAGCCTTCCAAAAAAAAAAGGGCCTATCAAAACAAAGGAATTTGTCTCTAGGTGAGAAAATTCCCCTCTAGTACTCATCCATGTGTTTCTCACCCTCCCCTCCTTCCCCACCTTATTCCCCCCTCCCCCCCCCCCCTCCTCAATTATCACCTATTTTTCCTCTTATTTTCATCATTTATCGGTTATTTTTCTCTCCCACGATAATGTAGCACAAGTGGGTTGCACAAAATATCGTTATTTAACACCCAGACACCGGCACACACCGCCCCGCTCGCCTCAGTTGACTCACAGACAGCGAGAGGGGAGGGTTGCCTGTGCCTCTCTCTCGCCTGAGATTATGACCGGGTGGCCAATATCTTCGTTTTTCACCACCCAAATGCTTTTCCAACTTATTTTAGCACTCTTGAAGGTTCATATATACATCATATATGTAAAATAAAAGCATACCGAAAACAAATAATGCTCTATATTGTAAATATAAAGAATTCTGTCAGAATCCAAGGCTAGAAATGCACAAATAACTACCCTAGCCCCTAGGTCTATATCGCGCTTGTCAGGTTAAGAGTTTCCCCGGGCGACTGCGGGAAGACTCTTAAGAGCCTGGGCCTAAAAAAATTCATTTAAAACACCCAATATATTTTTTTTTTTTTTTGCCCCTGGGCCATGCCAAATATCACTCTTCCACATCCCCTCCTTCCCCACTTTCCTCCCCTCCTTCAGTTATCACCTATTTTCCCTGTTATTCCCTTATTCTGTGGTATATTTTCGTGCTAACATTAGCGAGTTGGTAGCAGGGCGTTGTCATCACTGTTACCAAGCGTGGGAAAGAGCGAGAGAGAGACTATTGCGTAACAGTGTCTCTCCAGACAAGGGGAGGGGAGGGAGGTTGCCTCAGCCATACATTATGTAACTCCCGGCCTGTATCGCCGATTTTGACCATCCAAACGCTGTTTCCACTTGTTTTATTGCTGTAACAGGTTAATGCCTTTATAATCAACCTAAAATAGGCGCATATGGATAAGTATTAATGCTATTTATGGTAAAATAACGATGTTAGTGATGGGAACAGCTCAAATACGTGCGCACAGGCGTGTGGTGTCTCATACCCCCCATGCGCACGTCTTATATACGAAGCGTTTGTTGACGTTCTTAAAAAAAAAAAAAAAAAAACAGCTTGCGTACGCTTATACGATATCGGCAAAGTAATGCTTCTTTATTAAACCCTCTAAGTAGCATATTATAATTTATTATGTAAATGTTTGATAAACTAATGGAACTGAAAATGTGTACTTCGACTTCCAAACCAATCTGATGATCTCTGAACTTTGAAATAATTGTAATAGTTTCGAAATCTGACCTTGTTCATTATAACGGAATGAAGGTTCTTGGTACGATGTTGCCAATGTAGCTGCTACCGCTAAATCCAGCGAATCACTTCCATCACTTCCATCTAGCGACATCAAGATGTGATGAATTCTAGCGATATTCAAGTTAGCTTCCCTATTTTAAGGAATTGGAGAGATGTTTCGATTGTTAAAGATTATTCTAGATACTTCAACATATGTTTTCTAGTGACATACAAGTTTTTAGTGTCTGGTGACTATCTAGCGATTTGTCAATGCTATTCTAGCATACATTTGTGCTTTAGTTTATCTTGCATTTTTTTTCTAAATTTGCCCTATTTCTCCAGAAGACTTGTATTGTTCTAGTGATAATTAAATATTATATAGGGCTATTTTAAGTTGGCTGATGAATATGAAGCAGTAATATGCTGGACGATGAGAACACTGTATGTAAAAATGTCTCGGATATCACTGACAATTTTGGGCATTTTCTGCCAAAAGCCCAATGGCTTATCAGTGGTGGTAACACAAAATGCAGCTAATTTTTTATTTATTTATTTTTTTTTTTTTGAAGGATAATATTGTTTTCAATTCCATCGCATTAGAAATTATTCATAGATTACAAAAAGTCCAAATAAGACAGTTATGTTAATGTATAAAGGAGATACATAATGTATAGAGAGAGAGATAGATAGAGGGAGATAGTTGCTAGGGGCAAATGATAGATAACATACGAAAATATAGGAGACGGATTTAAGTTTCTGAAAAGACAAAGGAGATATTTTTATTGACTCTCTTTTTAATTTTATTATTTGTGTGTTGGAAGGGTAATATTGTTTTCAATTCTATGTATTAGAAATTATTCATAGATTACAAAAAGACCAAACAAGACATAGTTATATTTATGAATAAGGGAGATAGATGCTTTAAATAGATAGCGAGACAGACATTTGATGCATAAATAACATTCTTGGTAAAAATTTCTCTATGTTCCCGTTTTCCTATCCTCAAGTAACCTATTAAGAACTGGTCAGGGGACTGGTTATAACTTGTAGGATGTTTAATTGAAGTGCGGAAATCAGTATTTACTGAGAAATAACAGTCTTAAAATGCCCCTCCCACCCCTAAAATTCGCCTTATTTCGTTTTTTTTTTTTTTTATGGACTTAGACGCGGAAACATAGATAAATAATAAATAACCTAACCTAACCTAACCCTGGGTGACCCAAAGAAAAGGTCGAGTCTGGTAAAACATAGCGCATTTTAAGACTGTTATTTCTCAGTAAATGTTTATTTCCGCACTTCAATTAAACATCCTACAACTTATAACCAGTCCCCTGACCAGTTTTTAATAGGTTACTTGAGGATATTATAACGGGAACATTGCGCAACATTTATCACATTCTTAATCTTAAACAAAAATAATAAAAATAAAACAAAAATAATAATAATAATATATACCTAGGCTAGGGCCGCCACCCGTATATGATCCCGACTTTTCCCGTGTTTGTGGCCGACTTTGGAACTTTTGAGGTTACCGTGTCCAAACGAAACCGTGTATATAAAACCTGTGTATATCGAGACCTGACTGTATATATAAAATAGTCTGTGGTTCTATGTGGGTAACGGCAACATCAGTAGAACAAGCAACAACAACAACAAAAGCGCGGGAATAGGCCTACTCAGTCTCGCCCGATCGATCGTATATACAAACATTCTCATATTGGACATATTATACTCGATTCATCGCTATCATGCCGAAGATTAAGGCAAAGTTGGACAAAGTGAAAGCCAATAGTGACAAGAAGAAATGCAAGAGTGGTTCTGAGCTTGGAACAAAAAACACAAATATCCAAACGAATGGAGAGAGCTGGATGATGTAACAGCATCCACCTCTACAACTGTGGATGAGTGGCAAGCATCCATCCCTTGCGGCCTCTCCCAAAGCATCCACCTCATAAATAAGTTTTAGATATTAAGTGAGAAACCTAAGACAAACTAAAAAGAACAAAAACAGTTTGATATTAGTGTTTCGTTTTGCTACTGTCAAAACTTTGAATTCGCTGCGAAACTCTCCTTCCCGATAAGGCCTAGCCTTCGCATACGATGATACGCATTATGCCGCCGACAACAACAACAGCTGGACGCCTTTCCCAACTTCTACTGTACTTATAAATTGGCGAGTTGAGAACAATACTATTAAAATGGTATAGTAATGTGTGTTTGTTTATTATTTTAAGGCTGATAATACAGATAGCCATTAGGGGGTATTTTCTTGGGGTTTATGGGCATTTATAGGAGTAATGTTCATTCAACCGGACTTTTCAATTCACCGGAGGTTTCAAATCCCCCTGAGTGCCGGAAAATTGAGGTGTTACTGTACTCTTTATACCTAAACGTCTCCTCAGCTCATCATTTGTTATTCTATCCTGCAGCTTGGCCCTACACATCCATCTCACCATTCTCATCTCATTACATTCCATTCTGTTGACATCTTCTACTTTAACGGCCCATGTTTTTGAGGCATATGTCATTGCACTTCTAACACATGAGGCATACACCTTTCCCTTTGGGGGGAGAGGCATTCTTTTCGTGGTCAGTATTGGCAGCAGTTCTCTAAACTTCCCCCAGCCACATCTAATTCTAGCGACAGTGGCAGCTTCGGCCCCACCACCGGCCGAGATGGTATCTCCTAGGTAATAACTTGTCCACTAGCTCCAATGACTCATTTCTAAAATGTACAGCCACAGGATCATTATTTAACACAAGCTCGCCCTTGCACACTACTCACTCAAATTTCTTGATTTCTGACTTATCCTTCGGCAGGAGTCCTTTTATTCTACTACAGCGCTTACTCCCATGGTGCACCCGACATCGACACATGCTACACCGAATCGAGTTAGCGCCCACACCCTTTCCACACACTGCACATGGGTATGCATCGCTCTTTTCCACATTGCCTCGTCTCAATCTACAATGCATAACCTTGATTTTGTTAATATTGACTCTTAAACCCTTGCTCGCCATCTTCTGAATTTGGCCTCAGCATCTTGCACATTGTCATTTATTAGGACTAAATCGTGCGCATAAAACAATTCCCACCTGAGTCCGGATCTAAAATCTCTAAACAGTGCCTCCAGGACCATAATAAAGAGGAGGGGGCTTACACTGAACCCTGATGAACTCCAATACGGACTGTGAGCTCCTCACTCAGTACACCTTTCACCCTCACAGCAGTTCGCGAATCCTCATACATTATGGTTAATTTAGATAAGTGGACTGTATATTATTGATAATGAAGAAGTATTAACCATATAGAAATATATTACCCTTTGATGAACTCAGCTGGTGATTGGAGGATGGCGGAAAATAGGCTAGTTGACTGGAAGTGGTTAGTATAGTAAACAGAGTATGAAAAGAGGCTACAATAGGCTAGGATAGGCTAGATATTTACGTTAAGTTGTGCTAAGTAACAAAGATGATGATGTAGTGACTATGGAGTATGAGATGAAAAGTGAAGCGAAAACACCTGGTGAAATAACTAGGAGAAAGAAGGCTTAGCGTGTGTAGCTGGGACGGAGGTTGGTTGGAGAGTGAGCGAGCGTGTTATGTTTGTCTCTGTCGTGACATACCGCGCACGCGCATAACATATGGAAAATGTATCCCATCTTCTTTACAATGAGATACTTATAAACAATCTTAAATAATACAAATATATATATATATGGGAATTATAAACCTACAATACTTTCCCATATACAACTATAGAATAATATATTCTACCCAATCATGGAACGTTCGACCAAGGTTATGGAAGCGTTCAACTTAAGACTACGGAACGATACGTAACGCTACATCAACCCAGATTACGTAACATCGAGACTGTTCATACTAGTTTGAGTACACTAAGTATGGACATATTCCCACCAACAGAAAATATACAAATTTTACATGATTAGATTTGCCCGGAGGCAATCTTATCCCGCCAAGCTTGGGAGGATATATGGGCTGCCTGTCGACGTGGGCGTCAACAGGCTGCGCCGAAGTAGAAGCCAGAGAGGAGACTTCAATGGATAACTGATCCGAGGGGGTGTCCTTGCGATCGAGGTCACCCTCAAGAGGATATAGTCGGACTGTTGGCCGTGTGATTACTCCAGTCCTGGTGCGAACCTTTGCTACCTGAACCTCACCATCACGACCTGGTAACAACTCCTCTATCCGACCCAATTTCCAAAATGCGCGCGGGCCCTCCTCATGGATGGTTACCACATCCCCTACCCTAGGCCAATGACCTTTTAATGATGTTAGTTTATTATTTTGCGCTTCCCTTAACGTCACCAGATATTCTGTTGACCAGCGATGCCAAATATCTCGCGATAATTTACGAATATATTAATGTAGTGGGCCGATATCACGTCCTTACTTATGTAGTCTGGATCTTCCATAGTATCCTCGTCATGCTCTTCAGGAAGATCCCGCAGTCTGTATCCACGCACCAGTACTGAGGGTGTGATTGGGGTAAGGTCTTCCAAATCACCAGAAGCATAGTATAGAGGGCGATCATTTACGGTGGCTTCAATCTCCAAGAGTATGGTGTTGAGTTCCTCAATCGAGATGAGAGCTCTACCCAACACCTTCTTCAGACCCGCCTTCACGATGCCTATGGCTCTCTCCCATATGGCGCCAAACCAAGGCGCTCTGGCGGGAATGAAACGCCATTCGCATTTTACATCCGCTAGGCAGGTCTGAATCTTAGGATTGTTGCTTACTTCTTTGAGATATGTAGATGCCCCTATGAAAGTCTTTGCATTGTCACTCAGCATGATACGTGGATATCCCTGTCTACTGCAGAATCTTCGGAAGGCATGTAAGAAGCTATCACAAGTGAGGTTGGTGACCAGTTCCAGGTGAATTGCCCTGGTAACAGCACAAGTGAAAAGTATCATATACACCTTAAGATTGGGTGAATCTTTCACAGGGATTGCTCCACTGTAGTCAACCCCGGTAACTTTGTAAGGGTCACCTGGGGTAGTTCGCAGGTTTGGTAAGGGAGGAATTCCGACGGGATCATAATGTGTTCCCTGTACTCTTCTACACTTTAAGCATTTGCGAAGGACTTTCTTGACCACCTGCCTGATTCTAGGCACCCACCATCGTTGTCTTACATAGGTGACTATATGACCAACCCCATAATGACAACAGAGTCGGTGACACCTATCGATGATAAGATGGGTGAGGGGATGATTGGGGGGCAGTAGTATTGGATACTTACTTGCCTCAGAGAGGGCTGCCAATCGTAATCTGCCTCCGCAATGTATCAAGTCCCCCTTCAAGTGTAAGCCCAACTGGTTGATCAGGTTATTCCTAGACTTTGTTCCCTTAACCAGTAATTTATATTCCTGCGTATATATTTCTTCTTGACAGAGCTTATGTAATAATTTATCTGCAATTCTGATCTCCTTCACATTGAGGTAAGCACTACCTGTGGGCAGTGTGCCTTTAATTTTTGCTTTTACATTTTCTACAAATCGTAACACCCATGCTGTAACACGTTGTAACTTTTCATAGCTGCTGAATCTATCCCAGTCCCATAACCGTGTGTCTTCGTCAGGCACCGAGTCAATTACCGGTGCCACAATAGCAGTGTGTTGCTCGCTCAAATCTATATTCTCTGGCCATTCGTTGGGATCATTAAGCCAGGCATGGGCCATTCCACCACAACGCAGAAGATTTGAGAAATTTAGCAGAGACACCACGAGTAATGCAGTCACTTGGATTCTCTTTGGTAGACACATACCGGTACTGTGCGGTTGGGAGCAGGGTACGAATTTCGTCGACACGGTTGGTGACGTACACTGGTAGCTTTTTTCGGCTATGTAACCAGTAGAGCGTAATTTGGCTGTCACTTCATATAACTGTCTCCGAGATATTTAGCAAATTTTTAAAAGTTTCCTCTACAAAGTGAACGAGTCTAGCAGCCAACAGAACTGCAGTCAGCTCTTATTTTGGGATGGAAAGGGATTTGATCGGGGCGACTTTCGCCTTTGCCATGACTAGACGGCTGCCACTTTTGTCAACAAAGTATATGGCGGTGCCGTACGCGACCTTGCTAGCGTCTGAGAAGGCATGAATGGAAACAGGATGGTCTTTGACAACTCTCCGAGGAAAATTAAAACCCTTACAGAGACGAAGATCCGAAATAATGTCCTCCCATTCCTGAACCAGATCGCCAGTCAAAACCTCATCCCAACCTAATTTTATCCTCCATAATTGCTGAAGGAAAAATCTCGATTTGATCGACACCGGTAGAACTATCCCCAAGGGGTAAAAAAGTTTAGCCGTCATACTCAAGCAAATTCGTTTGTAATCTGCGAATATTGCGCGTACTGAACACCGAATGAGAGGGTATCGGTGTCCGTTTTCCAAAACAACCCTAGCACTCTAACATGTTCCTGCTGTACAGCCGCCACACCATCCCGTTGCAATACAGTCCGCAAAACAGAATTATTAGTCGCCCATTCACGCAAATGTAGATGGGCGTCATTCATAATCTCTCGGACTACAGCGTAGGTATCAACCAGGAAATCTTCTTCATTTCCTGTACCCAGTAAATTGTCTATGTACAACCCTGACCGAATCTGATGAATAATCTGCGGATCTGCACTGACATAAGACAAATGTTTCAAAATGGTGGCGTTTAAAAGGAATTGGGAACAAGTCGCTCCAAATAAAACTGCCCGTAACCGGTAACAAATTAGGGGGGAATCCAGTTGCCTTGGATACTTGGGCCACATAAATCGCGTATAGTCCTGGTCGTCTTCATGGAGTCTTAACATTAGAAATGCCTTCTCAATATCAGACACCCAGGCATACTTACCGAGTCGAAACCGAAGCAAAACCTGCGCCAAATCTGGCTCCAGTGAGGGTCCAGTGTACAGGCAGTCATTAAGACTAAGATGACGTTCACTCATCTTGGCGGAACAGTCGAAGACAATACGCACTGGCGTAGTTTTGCTCTCCTTGACCACACCATGATGAGCCAAGTAATGCCCGGTATCCGATGTATCAAAAGGCACCTCTTCTATAAAACCCCGGGACACCTGTTCCTTTATGACTTTTGAGTATTCCTCGCAAAAGTCAGGCTCCTTGAGGAATCTTTTCTGAAGTCCCCGAAGACGGCCTATGGCCAAACCCTTGTTAGATGGCAGCTGATCCTTGGAATTGTTCCAGGGCAGTCTCACTTTATACTGCTGGCTATCCGGTTCGAAGGACCAATTATATGGTTAATTTAGATAAGTGGACTGTATATTATTGATAATGAAGAAGTATTAACCATATAGAAATATATTACCCTTTGATGAACTCAGCTGGTGATTGGAGGATGGCGGAAAATAGGCTAGTTGACTGGAAGTGGTTAGTATAGTAAACAGAGTATGAAAAGAGGCTATGATAGGATAGATATTTACGTTAAGTTGTGCTAAGTAACAAAGATGATGATGTAGTGACTATGGAGTATGAGATGAAAAGTGAAGCGAAAACACCTGGTGAAATAACTAGGAGAAAGAAGGCTTAGCGTGTGTAGCTGGGACGGAGGTTGGTTGGAGAGTGAGCGAGCGCGTTATGTTTGTCTCTGTCGTGACATACCGCGCACGCGCATAACATATGGAAAATGTATCCCATCTTCTTTACAATGAGATACTTATAAACAATCTTAAATAATACAAATATATATATATATATGGGAATTATAAACCTACAATACTTTCCCATATACAACTATAGAATAATATATTCTACCCAATCATGGAACGTTCGCCCAAGGTTATGGAAGCGTTCAACTTAAGACTACGGAACGATACGTAACGCTACATCAACCCAGATTACGTAACATCGAGACTGTTCATACTAGTTTGAGTACACTAAGTATGGACATACATCTTCATTATCACATGCACCAGCCACTCTTCCACACCAAATTTCCTCATAGCCCACTGCACAACATCTCTAGGCACCCTGTCAAAGGCCATCTCCAGGTCTACAAGCACAAAGTAAAGATCCCTGCCTTTTAGTAAGTACCTTTCCTGTATCTGCCTGACTATGAAGATAGTATCGGTTGTACCACGTCCTGGCATAAAACCAAACTGCATATCATCAATGGAGATGCTTTACCTGATCAAACCCTCAAAGACTCTCTCGCAGACCTTCATGATTTGGTCGAGCATTTTCAGGCCCCTGTAATTACCTCTATCTAGCGCATCCCCTTTTCCTTTGCATATATTTACTATTGCACATTTGTGCCAATCCTCTGGGATTTTCTCATATTTAATAAGGGTGTTTATCATCTCAGTGACTAAGCTGACACCAGTCTTCCCCGAAGGCTTTTATCATCTCAGCGACAATGTCAGAGCACCCTGGAGCTTTACCGTCCTTCATTTTATTGATTGCGTCGCTCACTACAGCTGGTGCTATCAAAGGAGGGGGTCCAGATATTGGTTTTTCGATACTAAGCTGTTCCTTATCCCATTCAAACTACATTTAGCAATCGGTCATAGTGTGCCTTCCATGCTTCTCTGATTTCATTTTCTGCATACACAATCTTACCATTATCGTTTCTAACACACTGTTCACCTATAGCCTAATATCCCTACTGTCATTTTTAACTCAGGATCGTTGAAGATCCCATTGGGATTGTCAGTGTTACACACTTGTTCGAGGACCAGGTCCTTAATGCCTTTTTTAGCATTGTAAATAACTCTTCTGGCAGTTCGTTTAGCTGCCTGGTATTCCTCCTTACTTCTTCCCTTCTTCCATGCTTTGAAACATCTCATTTTCTCTATCACAGCATGTTCTACCTCATCGTTCCATCACCAGGAGGTCTGGATGACCCTTTGTTTTCCCACAGACTTTGTTAGTAGCAGCGAGAAAGCTATGCTTAAGGAAATTCCATTGACTATTTACATTGCTAGGCCTAGCTTCCTTATTTCTATTAATTTCCTCCAGTTCACTATGAAACCTATCTCTAACTTCCTTGTTCTTCAGCAACCACACTCTCCTTTTGGGCATGTATACCTTCTTGCGCTCAGGAGATCTGTATAAGCTCATGTTGCACACAAGTAGCTTATGCTGGGGAATACATTCTTCGCTCGGGATCACCTTTACATCCCGAACCAGTTTCCAGTCTTTCCTGTTAACCCGGCAACGGCGAGATAGCTCTTAAGAAGTTTTACTGGGCGAGGGCGGCAAAGCTCTTAAGAGGGAGGCCTAAAAAAAAAAATTTAAACGGCCCCAGTAGCACTAAACATTTTTTTTTTTATTTCCCTATACCTCATATCACTCCTCCACATCCCCTCCTTCCCCCCTTTCCCCTCCCCCTTCAATTATCACCTATTTTCCCTGTTATTCCCTAATTCGTTGGTATATTTTTGTGCTAACATTAGCAAAATGTGTGGAGGATGTGCTTACGTGCCTAGCGAGTGTGTTACACAACCGAGAGTGTGAATGAGTAGGCTCAGTGTGGCTTGAGGCCTCGCGGAGGGAGGGGTTGCCTCAATTTGCTCCATAATTCATGAATGGGCTGCTCCATGTATATTCGCGATTTTGACCAGAAAAATTATATTTTCACTTGTTTTATTGTTGTTACAGGTTACTATCTTCATAGTGAAGGTAAAATAGGCTCATATGAATAAGTAATAACGATATTTATCGTAAAATGATGATTATAGGCCTGAATGGAGCCTATATGCTCGCCCATGGGCATCAAGTTCAATACCCCCTGCTCGCCGTTTATAGGTTAACCAAGAAGTAATCTATCTGGCTACAGGAGACCCCAGAGTTATATGTGGCCAGATGGCTCTGTCTTTTCTTGAACTTCGTGTTACACACAACCATGTTGAGTGTAACGCAGGACTCCAGTATATATTCGCCTTCCAGATTCCTCCTTCCGTAACCATTTCCTCCATGTACTCCCTTATATCCACGCTCCATGGTATGATTCAAGTGTAGTGGCTTTGCGCAAGAGGAGGAGACGAGCAGAGCGTCTGTGGCGCCGGCACAGAACTGAATCCTCTCGGTTAGATTATGTCGCTGCTCGTAGAGCTATCACCGTCAAAATTACAAAAAGAAAAGATCGAGTATTATACTGGTCGAATCGATTCCTGCAGAGGTGACCAGAAACAACTTTTTTCGTTTCTTAACAACTTAACAGGCCAGCGTTCTTCTCAGGTTCTCCCCTCTGTCTCAGCTTCTGATCTTGCATAAAAAATTTCAGCTTTCTTTGCAGACAAAATTGCTCAAATCAGAAATTAGTTTGACAATACCCCTGCTCTTGGAGAATACTCTGTGGTCCCTTCTCGGCCGTTGGCTGTAGACTCTGCCTTCACACATTTTCAGCCGATTAACTCCCTAAATGCCTTGACATACCTAAGAGAACTCAATAAAACATTCTGTTCATTGGACCCGATAAATGTATCAAAGATAAGTACAGCTTATGAGACTGCATCACCTTTCATTGCTTCAATTGTCAATCGTATCTTTGAGGAAAATTGTTTTCCAAATTCTGAAAAACAAGCCTTAATTCGGCCTTTACTGAAGAGGGCAGGCCTAGATTGTGATAATTTGGTAAACTATCGCCCTGTGACTAACCTGTCATTTCTGTCTAAGATTGTCGAGCGTGCAATACTGGACCAGTTGCTGCCTTTTCTGGAGCGGAACAGTGTCATTCCCCAGTCTCAGTCTGCTTATAGGAAGCTCCACTCAACGGAGACAGGCCTGAGCAGGATTTATAATGATTTAGTCTCGAATACATGTTCTGGACGGTGTGCTCTTTTGGTTTTGTTGGATCTCTCTGCAGCGTTTGATACTGTTGACCATGAGTTGCTCCTGAGAGACCTTTCTGGTTTTGGTGTGCAGGGAGATGCACTCCTGCTTCTTCAGTCATATATTACCGATCGCAGTCAGTGTGTTGTCATTGGTGGCTCTATGTCAGAACCATCATCGCTAAATTTCGGGGTGCCTCAGGGATCAGTTCTTGGCCCTGTGTTGTTTATTATCTATGCCTCTAGTCTTTCATACCTACTGGATGCACATGGTGTTAAGTATAATTACTATGCAGATGATTCACAGTTGTATATTGAAATTAATAATATCGATGAGGTAAAGAATAAATTTTCATCACTCTTGTCAGACTTGAAGATCTGGATGAGTAGAAGGAAGCTCAAATTGAATGACAACAAGACAGAGATTATTTTTGTTGTTGTTGCTGTCCCCCAGGCTGCCTGGCCGAACAGCCCCAAGGCACCGAACAAGACCAAGGCCATAACCGAGCGCCCCCTCAGAACCCTCCCTGCCTACCACAATAAAGCCTGGGTGACCGAAGCCACTCCATGGCGGGGAGCTGAGGAGGGTGCGGAAATGCCCGGGAAACCAAAGCCCCACCCAGGGCCCTGTGCCCCTCAGCAATTATGAAGAGAAAGTTGAGGGGCAAAGGAAAAATGTGACGCTTTGGCTTCCAATCTTGGTAGATTAGGAGGTCAATCAACGGAAGAGACGCCGTCACTTGAGATTTAGATAATTATATAAGTAAAAGGAACAGTCAGATTAAGCTATGGGTATGGCAGAGATCGCTCAGTTCTCACTCTGATAGACCAGCCCATCACCACATGACTAGAACCCAATCCTCTCAGCATCAGCTAGGAAAGGCCCTAGAAAGCCGCCTTTGGCGGGGGGATAGCTCCCCTATTTCAACCCCTTTCGGGGTTGGGCACCCGCCCAGACGGAGATTATAGTCATAAATGGTAATTTGAGAAATAGTGTCCATGAAGATTTTGGATGTCTAGAATTCGGTGAATCACAGCTTCAACCTTTGGAATCAGTGAAAAACTTGGGCGTTGTATTCGACAAAAATCTGAACTTTAAGAGTCATATAAATTGTGTCGTGAACAATTGTCACAATTACATTCGTAACCTTTATGCCATAAGGAAGTTAGTTCTTGAGCAAGGAATCTCTTTTGACCCTCATTCATTAATTTGTTATATCTAGAATTGATTACTGTAATTCATTGTTCATTGGTCTACCAAATGTTACTTTGAAGAAACTCCAGTCTGTTCTCAATAGGTGTGCTAGACTAATATTTTCACTTCCACCCAGAACACCCACCACATATTATCTAATAGATCTACACTGGCTTCCCATCAAGGCCAGAATAGAGTTTAAAATGTGCTTACTGACATTTAAGGTGCTGAGGTTTGGTGAGCCTAAGTATTTGTTGGATATTCTATTTCCAACACATAATGAGTCAAATGTGAATTTGCATAGTGGTGATGACCCATATCGCCTTTATGAGCCTAGAGCCATTGGGGAACGTGCTTTTGCTGCTAGATCCTTTTCTTATGTTGCTCCACGTCTATTCAATCGATTTCTTGTGTCACTTAAGCAGTTGAATTGTGTTGACGCTTTTAAGAAACGACTGAAGTCGCACATATTTCTGAGGGCTTATGATATTGGGGAGCATAAATATATACTTTAAATAAAGTATAAACTTTAATATTTTTTATTTTTATTTTTTTATTTTTTTAAATGAAAAAATTTAAGTTAATGTGAGCGCTCGTGAATCCACTTGGAGAATTGGCGCTCGAACAAATAAAATACCAGCATATTATTATTAGGGGTTCGTCCCCTACGGGGAACCCCTATTGTAATCATTAACCCGGGAGCTGCGGGGAGACTCTTAAGAGTTCCCCCGGCGCACTGCGGGGAGACTCTTAAGAGTCAGAGAAAACAAAAATCAACTTTTGACATCGAAAAAAAACAAAAATTTTATATTTTTTTATTTTTATTTTTTTTTTTGGCCCCTGGGCCATGCAAAATCTCAGTCCTCTACCTCCCCTCCTTCCCCACTTTCCTCCTCTCCTTCAGTTATCACCTATTTTCCCTGTTATTCCCTTATTCTGAGGTATATTTTCGTGCTAACATTAGAAATCCGATTGGAGGGTGTGGTCATCACTGATAGCAAGCGAGTGCAAGAGAGAGAGAGAGAGTATCGATCGACTGTGTCTCAGTGGCCTTGGGGGAAATTGGCGGGAAAGCAGATTGCCTCACCCATACATTATACAACTCGCGGGCTATATCTCCGATTTTGACCATCCAAACGCTGTTTTCACTCGTTTTATTGTTGTTTCAGGTTAATACCTTTATAATCAACCCATAATAGGCGCATATGGTTAAGTATTAATGCTATTAACCCGGGAGCTGCGGGGAGACTCTTAAGAGTTCCCCCGGCGCACTGCGGGAAGACTCTTAAGAGTCAGAGAAAATAAAAATCAACTTTTGACATCGAAAAAAAAAAAAAATTTATATTTTTTTTTTTTTTATTTTTTTATTTTTTTTTGGCCCCTGGGCCATGCAAAATCTCAGTCCTCTACCTCCCCTCCTTCCCCACTTTCCTCCTCTCCTTCAGTTATCACCTATTTTCTCTGTTATTCCCTTATTCTGAGGTATATTTTCGTGCTAACATTAGAAATCCGATTGGAGGGTGTGGTCATCACTGATAGCAAGCGAGTGCAAGAGAGAGAGAGAGTATCGATCGACTGTGTCTCAGTGGCCTTGGGGGAAATTGGCGGGAAAGCAGATTGCCTCACCCATACATTATACAACTCGCGGGCTATATCTCCGATTTTGACCATCCAAACGCTGTTTTCACTCGTTTTATTGTTGTTTCAGGTTAATACCTTTATAATCAACCCATAATAGGCGCATATGGATAAATATTAATGCTATTAATGGCACAATGAATATTTTAGTGACGGAAACACCTCAAATACGTCAGCACAGGGGGACGTTTCCAATTACCCCCATGCGCACTTCAGAGGTTAATGGCACAATGAATATTTTAGTGACGGAAACACCTCAAATACGTCAGCACAGGGGGACGTTTCCAATTACCCCCATGCGCACTTCAGAGGTTAAACCTGGAATTTCATCCAAATTCTTCTTACGCGCCGGTTTCGACGCAATAACTCCAGAACCGCTTTTTGGATCGGGATTAAACTTTCACAAGAGGTGTGCTTTTGTATTGGGCAACTTTTGATATGCTAAACATCCGGCATGGTGGCCAAACAGGTCCGTGGCAGCCGATTTCCCGAAAAACTTGACGCTTAAATACCGTCTCTCCCACTCACAGGAAACGACTGGGCTTTGGCATACGCACTCCCCTACTAATGCTCCGCAAATTTTATAGAGAAGGTTTTGCTTTTGCATGTGGGGTTTTTTCCGGCAATCTTGAAAAAACCTCGAATTCCACTTAAAATTCCACATCTTGAAAACTACGCCGATGATCAGAGCCATGCTTGCGTAGTTGGGTGAGGCTCGCGATTCCGAACGTTTTGATACCAAAAAAATATAAATGGGTGGAATAGTTTGGCCGCAGCATTGAAAACTGTCTATTCTTAAATTACTTTAAAACCGAATTCGCTACCCACACAAAGTTTACCGTCTACAGTCTATAGGCTTCCACGCATCCCCCAGTTTTGCTTAACCCTCTCCGACATATGACGCGATTTTGAGCCTATTAGGGATACTTTAAAGCCTTTGTTACCATCAGGGGTATTTAGAAACCTTTAGTTTAGTTACTTCAACCTCTGCAGTTGTCTTTGAGTTAGCTGTGGGCAGAAAACTAAATTTGGGAGAGGTAATTATAAGAGTGAGATAACTCTATTTCTTATTGCTAATCTGGCAACCTCTGCGTCATATGAGCGTGAAAGGGTTAATAACATAATCTCTTTATTATTCAGTCCTATCTTTTGTTTTTTTATTTAACTCTCTCAAAACCGTTCGAGTCCCTACGAATTCCAGCAATTATTTAGCCAACCTACCTATACATACCTACCCTACCAAATAATAATGATAAATTCAAATTTATTTTTGGTGAATGACAGAGTATTGGCTAAGGTTTTTAACAATTCCTCCCTTTGCCAAATGCTTAGTTTAATAACAATGATATGGACCTTTAAAGTTTTGGCAATTGCCCGTGTGACTCGTGTGACTCGTATTTTAACCCTCCTAAAGTGTTACCACGAAATACCGCTAGATCCTTTCTCAAAAGTCGCTAGCATGTTACTACATAGCCAAACAATGTTAGGATAATGCTGCAATTTCTAAAGAGTTTTGGTTTGTTTGTTTTGCAAATTTTACAATGTAGTATGACTAGAATGTCTGAAATTTTCAAATTATCCCTAGTAAATGTCTCTAGATATAAAAGAAATGGCTGCTAGATTGAAGTAAATAGCTCTACATTTAGCGGTAATATGATAGCTTTACAACTGGCACCACTGCAACCACCACCTACCTCCCACCCTCCCAGTATGTCTCCACAAAATACCGCTAGATCCTTTCTCAAAAGTCGCTAGCATGTTGCTACATAGTCAAACAATGTTAGAATAATGCTGCAATTTCTAAAGAGTTTTGGTTTGTTTGTTTTGCAAATTTTACAATGTAATATGACTAGAATGTCTGACATTTTTAAATTATCCCTAGTAAATCTCTATAGATATGAAAAAAATGGCTGCTAAATTGAAGTAAATAGCTCTACATCTAGCGGTAATATCTAGCGATACAACTGGCAACACTGCCTAGCCCTTCCTTCCTATCTTCTTCCTCCCTCATATGTATCAACAACCACTCTAGTGAACTTTCGGTATTTAGTTTATTCAGCTTGATACTATTTATCCACATAAAATAGAAACCTATCACGATTGTTGTCTAATACAACCATAGATAATGCTATTACATATTATTTGAACATTATGTCGAATGTAGCAGTTGTGATTACCTTGAACAGTAATTGACAGTCTGTGACAGAACCGACAGCTTCTCTTGCCGTGTAGTACTCAAAGAAAGCAGGGGTACTTAAGCCAAGTCAGAGATGCAGAGGTAACTTCAACAATGCATTATAACCCTAGACAGACACCAATATACCACTAAATCAGACAAATATCACTACTAAAAAGATAGGAAAATATTATATTAATGTCCTAGGTATTTGAAATTATGCAAATGAGTAAAATCCATTATGATATAATGATAATGGGATTGATTAGTATCTGGCAACAGTGTTGCACAAAATTTTCTGAACGTATGCGAACTTCGGAGTATTTATCCCATTAATATACACATCTATCACTATTTAAATGTAATACAACCATACACAGTGCTATTACATATTATTTGAACATAATATAGGATGCTCTTTCCTTTAAACCATTTTCTATATCTATTCACGAAAAATATAGGCCTAGCCTAGGCAGCGCTACCGGTAGGTACGAATTTATCAGTTCGAAGTTTGATTGAGAGTGGGATTAGGCCTAGGCCTAGCCTAGGGCTTAACATGGGATACTGTTTGGGGTTTGGGAATAGACTGAGGCTGCTTTAGGCCTAATTAGGTAAAATTAGTCAAATGGAGACAATTGCATAGCCTAGGCCTATTAACCCTTTCAGACTCATATGACGCCGAGGTTGCCAGATTAGCAATAAGAAATAGAGTTCTATCACTCTTATAATTACCTCTCCAAAATTAGTTTTCTGCCCACAGCTAACTCAAAGACAACTGCAGAGGTTGAAGTAACTAAACTAAAGGTTTCTAAATACTGGTACCCCTGATGGTAACAAAGGTTTTAAAGTATCCCCAATAGGTTCAAAATCGCGTCATATGTCGGAGAGGGTTAAGCAAATATTTTACCAATCTACAATAGGCCTAGTCTATTCGCTGTAAGTAGGCAAGAAATCATGACCTAGGCTATAACCTCTGTAACTAAAAAACAACTAGGCCTAGAGTGATCAAGCTAATATGTGACTGAAGTTATGTCGACCATTTGGGAAGAGTCAGTCAAGGAATAGCCTAGATGTGGAAATTTGCAGCCAATTTGCTCTAGCCCTATTTGATATACAGAGGTTAGAGGTCATTGTTGAGGCCCCCCCCCTCATGACATATTGTCATCATCTTATATATTGCCAGCAGGGGGCAAATAACTGAAAAAAAATCGCCGTCAAAATAGACGCGAACTTAACCAAGGCGATCGACACATGTAAACATGGCGGTGGAGCGGCGACGAAAGCTTGCCATCATGTTCCCGTCCATTTTGAATGCCGTTGGATACAATAATATGTTGAGGGGGGCAAATAGGCCTAACCAAACTGCGGCGATCGACCATGTAAACATGACGGCGGCGGTGGACGCTTGCGATCATCTTCCCGTCTATTTTGACTGCCATTGGATACAATAATATGTTGAGGGAAGGGCTTTGCGGCAATTTTTTTGGTTGTTTGCCCCCTACTGGCAATATATATGATGATAACATGTCATGGGGGGGTGAGGGGGGGCTTTCAACATATTATTGTATCGAATGGCATTCAAAATAGACAGGAACATTATCCCAAGCGTCCAACGCCGACACCGCCGCGGCTGCTGAAGAACAAGGAAATTAGCAATAGGTTTCATTGTGAACTGGAGGAAATTAACCTCTCTACGGCGCACAGGGGGTTTTCTACAGGGTAAGACTGTGCGCACCTATGATGATTTTGGGACCTATTGCCAATTTCGATAAAAAGTACATCATCGTGTAGGGAATGTTTGCGTGCATCGGCCCATATATATTTGACCCCCCCCAAAAATGTCTGGGGGGGGTAGGGGAACGGTCCGTAGTTGAAAAATGTGGAGCGAATGGCACCGCGCGGCTAGATTGTCATCGAGCGGCGAGATTTCCCGGCCGAATTTTCACGCGCCCAGGGGATAGAAGGAGGGGGTGGGTTACCGCGTATTATCACGTATATCTCCTTTTTCGAGCCCTTTTAGGCTATTTAGAGTATGTATACGTGTGTAGGCCACCCATATAACAATGAATATGCCTCATAGTGACCAAAAATTGCAATATATAAGGGAATTATAAGAGAATTTTTAGGCGGGAATGAAGATGTGTTGGAGGTTTGGCGGCAATTTATGAGCTGAGAGTGTGGTTTACGCCATACATATTACGTATATCTTGTACGTAGAGCACTGTCATGCTATAATACAGACTTGTACGTATGTATACGTGCCATATATCAAAATATATACCGCATATAGACCAATTCATGCGATATTTACGCACATTATCAATGAGTTTCTATGCGTGAACCAAGGTGTGAGTGAGTTGTGCTGGGAATGAAAGGGGGAGAGGGTGTGTTACGCCATAAATATCACGTAAATCTTGTATTTAGAGCACTGTCATGCTATAATACAGACTTGTACGTATGTATACGTGCCATATATCAAAATATATACCGCATATAGACCAATTCATGCGATATTTACGCACATTATCAATGAGTTTCTATGCGTGAACCAAGGTGTGAGTGAGTTGTGCTGGGAATGAAAGGGGGAGAGGGTGTGTTACGCCATAAATATCACGTAAATCTTGTATTTAGAGCACTGTCATGCTATAATAAAGACGTGTACATATGTAGGCATCCCATATAACAAGGAATATACCGCATATAGCCCAATTGATGCGATATTTACGCAAATTGTGAATGTGTTTCTAGCAGACGGAAGCCTGAAAGGGTGGGTTGGGGGTGAGTGGGTGGGAGGGAGGCATGCAGGGGTGCAGTGAGTGAGTGAGTGAGTCGTGGAGAGATGGAAGTCAGGCAGATCTCTAGATAGATAACCAGCTTTGTTATAATTGTGGAGGCGCCCCAGGCGTATTGATGTCTTGGTATTTTGAACCTTATGTCTACCAGATGGCTGGTGTTCGTTGCCATCAACAGGTCTACAATAACATGAGTCAGGAATGGAGAGAGAGAGAGAAACTGAGACATGCGTATGTCGTACGTATAAATGGACTTCAGAATTGCATTTTTATGCAAGCAGACATTGCATTTTAGACACATGTGAAGTACCACAGAAACATGTAGGCCATTGACTGTAAATAAAGTACTATATTATAGACCACCAGCGACGGTGCTGAGTCAACACAGGCAGATTGCCTTTTGTGATAAAGGGCTAAATATAGAATGGTGTCTCCTTACACTTGCGAAAGGGTAGATTGCCACCAGAGAAACGTTTACTTATTTATTTCCAAGTAATATGCAATCTAAATGTATATTCGAGACCTACTGCAATTATTTGTATGACAGTCATGACTATGTATAATCCAATATACGCGCGTAGGCGAGACATAAGAAAGCTGGTTGAGCAATTTTCGACACCCACACAGTTATTATTCTTTTTTATTTACAATATTATACAATACAAATGTATTTGTGAAGAGTATTTTATCCATTATTGTATTTATACAAATTTTGTTCCCAGACAGAGCTGCTGTTGCTGGTATAGCTGGGGCATAAAGGAACGGCAAGGGTCACCTCGTGACCGCTTGACCGTGTGAAAATGAGTGGAGTCGCACTGAGAGGCGCAATTTTGTTGAGTGTTTGGGCAATTTTTGACAGAATAAAGTTATATAATTACTAATTCTTGACAGAGACAAACTTTTATAAACCTTGGCATGATATAATTGATAATCCCATCAATTTACAAACGTAAATTGGTGGGATAATTAATTTTGTTTTGTATATTGTCATTTCGATTGTAGACACAAAGTTTTGAGTGATATTTGGTATGAGCTCCTGTGGCATGGTTGGTAAGGTCACGGACTGGAAAACTCAAAGTGTCGTAGGGTAGTGGGATCGAATCCAGGGGAAGGTTTTATATTGTCTAGAAAATTTTTGATAAATTTTTTTTTTTACAAGATCATGCCATTGTATTCAAACAATATGAAATATTCATAGAATATATCATATTGTAAGAATACAATGACATGACCTTTTTTTTTTTTTTTTTTTTATTGTTTTATTTTATTATCTTAGTAGGTTTGACAGGATTTATTGAAACATATTTATTTTTGTACAATTCATTTGAGGTAAGAAAATAATTATATACACATTACTTTGGCTAATAACAAACATATATATTGATATACTAAAAAAATAAGGCATATTACATGTAAATCTTTGAAACTTATAAACTAAATAATGAAACATACAATTATATAATGTAAAAGCTATATCACAGGGACATCTTTGGAACTTATACATTATATAATATATATGTTACATTATGAGGTAGCGTGATCAATTAGGTCAGGTCAGGTAAGGTAGGGCGCGAGTCCAGGACAGGGCGGGGCAGGGGGCGAGTCCAGGGCAGGGCACGGGGCGAGTCCAGGGCAGGGCAGGGCAGGGCGACACTCAATAATTCTTGAAGGTGTGGTAGTCCCTGAAGCAGTCACCCAGGCAGAGTGGAACTTTGCACTCGGCGCACATTGAGGTGACTCTTTTGGTGACATGGGGTTTCCTGACACTGGAGCTGCAGACGGTGCACTGCGCCTGCCTGTGACGAGTGCCAAGCATCTCAGTGTTGATGGGGTAGTGTCTTTCGACACCCAGCTGGATGCGGTCAGGAACGTGATCCCCACGCCATGCCGTACGTCTGTGAGTGGTGGTGCCATACTTCTCCAGGAGTTGGTATGAGACGTTGTAGACGAACTCCCGGAATTTCAGCTTCTGGTTTGGGGCCATATCCTTTTTCACCAACCACAAGTTGTAGGCGTTCAGCATCGTTATATCAACTAGGTGGAGGAAGAGCTTGTGATACCACTTCACAGTCTTCCTCAGACACTCAACGCCTGACAGCTGACAGTCAGACTTGTCCACCGGGCGCATGTTTTTAGTGTAGTCCACTACCATGTCGGGCTTGTAGATTGTCTTCCTGGTTCGGTAGTGGATTTTGCCAGAATCCACCTGGGCACCTGTGTGGACGGTGGAAAGCAGGTGGACGTCTCGCTTATCCTTCCACTTCAGGGCTATCACTTTCCCACACTTCTCGAGCTGCTTGTATTTCTGCCCCTTTCGTCGCCTTCTTCGCACATGCCTCTCGCGGTGTTCCTGGGCCAGGTCGTCTTCTGAAGGTGTGTCACTGGAGGAGGCATCTGTGAGAGGAATGACATCACCTGTGAACTTAGGCATAAACTTTCTTGCCTTTCTGACAGTCCCACATGACCCCGTTTGGTTGTCATGAAGAAACCGGCAGAGAGCAGGAGAAGTATACCAGTTGTCAGTGTAGATGATGTGGCCTTTGCCCAGGTAAGGTGCCAACATTTTCCTGACGATGGCACCTGACATGCCCATGGGGTCATTGGCAGCGGCTTTCGGTATGTCAATGTCAGTGCCTGTGTACACGATCATGTCAAGCACTATTCCAGTTTCGCAGTCACACAAAACGAAGAGCTTGATTCCGAACCAATGCCTTTTCAAGGGGATATACTGCTTGAAAACAAGACGTCCTTTGAAGAGCACGAGCGACTCATCAATCACCAAATTGAGGAAGGGGTAAAAGTATTTCCTATACCTCTCCAACAACATGGTGAACACATCCCGAACTTTCCATATCCTGTCAATCCTGTTAGGATTTTCGTTGTCTGCAAAGTGCATAAATCTTAGCAGCAACAAAAATCTGTCACGAGTCATGAACTTATTGAAAGTTGGGGTGGCGATGAGAAGGTCGTGCTTCCAATAGTGTTGCAACACATGCTTCTTGATCAGAGGCATGAGGAACAACAAGGCAAAGAACATCATAAATTCTTCCACAGTCGTATCCACCCAGCCTCGTATTCTCGCTTTTGGAGAAAGGACGTCCAATCTGCCAAACACCCACCTGTAGTAGGCGTTTGTTTGGGCAACGATGTACGTCATTACCTCCATGTCGAAAAAGCGAGGAAGAAGTCGCTTTCGTTCGCTTGATCGTCACAGGGCCAGTCGTCAGTTGTTCCTGACGTCCCAGGATTGAACTGGGGCACGTCAGGTACAAAATTGACCCCGTCAGACCAATCGAACGAAGGCAGCTCAGGGATCGGAATGTCGTCTGCGTCTGCTTCATCGTCTGAAATATTGCTTCCATGGTCGCGATACAGCACTTCATCATCATCACCCTCCTCTTCACTTGACAGACGATGCCCTTCCTCATTTTCGTCACCGACGTCGGACTCACTCCCACTGTCCACTCCCAAATCCCCCCACCCTTGGTCCCGTGCTAGGGCTTCGTCGTCGAAACCCGGACTGCCAATGTCCTGCGAATCACCATCAAACAGCAGGGCGGCATACTTTGATGGTGTCAGAGTTTTCCGGGTCACTTTTGCACGTGCGGGAGTCTTATGGACAGGGACAGCAGAGGCGGTGGCAGGGGCGGCGGCAGGGGCAGCAGTGGTGCGTGGCCTTGATGGCAAGATGATGGTGGTGCCTGTCGCCCTTCTCTCTGTTCCTTGGGCAGGGGCGGCATGGGCGGCAGGGGCAACAGGGGCAGCAGGGCCGGCAGGGACACCAGGGCCAGCAGGGCCAGCAGTCGCTTTCCCAGTCGCTTTCCCTCTCCCTTTCCCCTTCCCCTTCCCCTTCCCTGTTCCTTGGGCAGGGGCGGCAGGGCCGGCAGGGGCGGCAGGGGCAGCCGGGCCAGGGGCGGCTGGTGGTGGTGGTGGTGGTGGTGGTGGTAGGGGCACTGTGGCTGGCGTACGGGTTCTCTTCCCTACGCCCGTGCCTTTAATTTTTCCTGCCCCCGCAGGTTCTGCAGCCCTAGGGCGGCCTCCTGCGTCGCTGGTACCGGTGGCAGGGGCAGCAGGGGCGGCAGGGGCAGCCGGGCCAGGGGCGGCAGGGGCAGCCGGGCCAGGGGCGGCTGGTGGTGGTGGTGGTGGTAGGGGCACTGTGGCTGGCGTACGGGTTCTCTTCCCTACGCCCGTGCCTTTAATTTTTCCTGCCCCCGCAGGTTCTGCAGCCCTAGGGCGGCCTCCTGCGTCGCTGGTACCGGTGGCAGTGGTGGTGGTAGTGGTTGTTGTAGTGGCCTGGGTCGTGGTGGCAGTGTCCCAAAACACCAATGACCTCTGTACCTTTCTTGTGCTTGCACGTGTTTTTCGTGCTTTGGGTGCAGGTGTTTCGTCCTCCGAGCTGTAGGGCGTGTCGTACTGGTAGCTAGGGTCTTTAGCAGCCACCCTCTGCCTTCCACGGCGGCTAACACCACCAGAAGGAGGGCTGGTTGTGTCATCAGGGAGCGAGCGTGAGGGACGTGTGGGCTCCATGACTAGTGCGTGGTTACTGGCGCGGTGGTGCTTGCACGAGTGCGGGGCGAGCGTTTGGCGGGGTGGTGTCGAGAGTTGACATGTAGTACTATACCCACACCAATTTTCAGCCGCCTGGCTATAAACGCGCGGTTTTGGTACGTGTTCAAAGGCTCTGCTCTTAAGAGTCTCCCCGCAGTGCGCCGGGGGAACTCTTATGAGTCTCCCCGCAGCTCCCGGGTTAATAGAAATAAGGAAGCTAGGCCTAGCGATGTAAATAGTCAATGGAATTTCCTTAATAATGACAATTATATGTATAGGTATAAAGTAAAAACAATATATTTTACATAATTTATTGCATATCTTACATATTTAAACAAATATATATTAAAAATAGTTTAACCACACCACAGTTCCCCAAAAATACTCTAATAGGGCTGGCCTGAAGAATTAGATCAAGATGGACAACCAATCAACACATGATAGGTAGGGAAGGGCAGGTTAACAACGGCGATCGACAAATGTAAACATGACGACCGTACACTCGGAAACTACATCCATCCCCATTAGCCTAACCTAACAACCTTACCTAACCTATCCTAGTATTATGGGTGGAGGCTGCCGCCCCCTAGACCCAGTACGTTGGATACAAATCTAACCCTCACGTAACACCTAGTATATGTCCCTAGTACCCAGTACGTGGGATACCAAGCTAACCCTCACGTAACACCTAGTATATGTCCCTAGTACCTAGTATTTGGGATACAATACTAACCCTTACATAACACCTAGTATATGTCCCTAGTACCCAGTACGTGGGATACAAAACTAACCTTCACCTAGCATATGTCCCTCACTCAGTACACCTTTCACCCTCACTACCGTTCGTGAGTCTTCATACATC
This sequence comes from Paralithodes platypus, assembly GCA_032716605.1. Classification (NCBI taxonomy): domain Eukaryota; kingdom Metazoa; phylum Arthropoda; class Malacostraca; order Decapoda; family Lithodidae; genus Paralithodes; species Paralithodes platypus. The sequence continues at coordinate 19,843,375 of CM064580.1, read as the reverse complement.
TTCATTATCACACGCACCAGCCACTCCTCTATGCCAAATTTTCTCCTAGCCTACTGCACAACTTCTTACTTTCAGTAGAGACGTGATTTTCCGGGCCCGTCGCAAGACCACCGTCTCAACTGAGCCGTCGCAAGATCATCACAGGACAGGAAAAACAACACAGGCTTGCTCCAAGCCAGCACACATCTTACAAATATATAGGCTAGGCTATACAACTTCCATTTCATCGGAATAACATTCACCGCCAATTTAATTATCATAAGGATTATATAAATGCAATTCTGATATGAAAATACAATTGGTAAATAGCATAGCCTAGGCCTAGTCAAAGCTGGGGTTTGTTGTTGTTTCGTGGACAAAATTTAACCAAGCGTACTGTCCCACATTAATTTATTATCAACAATTGGATATACGTTACTGTGGGCTCTTATTACTCTACTTCCTAATAATAGGCAAGTAAATTATAACATAATGTTTGGATAAACAAATATACCGAAATAAATTAGAATGGAGAAACAGTAAGTTGAGTGAGATGTTTCAGCTTGCCGTCAACCCCGCTCCGGAGCTCTCTTGCCGTCGCAAGAGAATATTGGTGTCTCGCTTGCTAAAGGTGGGCTTGCGACGGGACCAGAAAAACAGTTTTTCGGGTAGATCTTGCGACGGTGGTCTTGAGACGGGACCGGAAAAACACCTCAGATATCTTTCCTGCAGCTGCCTGACTATGAAGTTATCATACCTTCAAACACTCTCTCACACTCACAGACCTTCATGACTTGGCCAAGCATTTTCAGGCCTCTTATAGCAGTTGCAAGGGGAGCCTAACTCTGAAATCACTAGATAGTGCCTCCAGAACCATAAAAAAGAGGAGAGGGCTTAATTAACACACTTCCCTGTTGGACTCCGACGCGAACTGAAAACTCATCACTCAGTACCCTCACGTAACGCCTAGTATATGTCCCTAGTACCCAGTACTTTGGATACAAAACTAACCTCCACCTAACACCTAGTATATGTCCCTAGTAACCAGTACATGGGATATAAAGCTAACCCTTACCAAATATCTAGTACCGTACTGTATATGTCAATCCAAGGTCCTCCTGCTAACGAAGAAGTTCCTGAGGTTGGCGGGGCATCTCCGTCGACTGCGGGGCATGGGTGCCCTCCCCTGAAATCTACGATGTCCCCGTCCTCCCTGTGAAACCTCTCCACCCTGGGGTCCTTTCCGCCCGGATAGGGTGACATAAGCTTCACAGCTTCACTACCCTATATCCTCAACAAGAAGTACTGTATATGTCCCTCACTCAGCTGTACACCTTTCACCCTCACTACCGTTCGTGAGTCCTCGTACATCTTCATTATCACATGCACCAGCCACTCCTCAACGCCAAGTTTTCTCCTAGCCTACTGCACAACTTCTCTGGCCACCTTATCAAAGGCCTTCTCCCGGTCTGCAAACACAACATCAGATCCCTATCTTTTAAGTACATACAGTACATACAGTATCTTTCCCTTATCATACCTTCTAAGACTCTCTCACAGACCTTCATGACTTAGTCAAGCATTTTCAGGACCCTTATAGCAGTTCCCAGGGGAGCCCAACTCTGAAATCACCAGATAGTGCCTCCAGAACCATAAAAAAAAAGAGGAAAGGGCTTCATTAACACAGAGCCCTGGTGGACTCCGACGCGAACTGAAAACTCATCACTCAGTACCGGTACATCTTTCACCCTCACTGCCGTTTGTGAGTCCTCATACATCTTCATTATCACACAAATACCTTCATGACTTGGATTGCGCCGTGTCCTAGCATGAAACCAAACTGCATATCGTCAATATCATACCTTCAAAGACTTTCTCACAGACCTTCATGACTTGATCAAGTATTTTCAGGCCCCTATAATTTTTCCTATCCAATGAGTCCCCTTTGCTCGTATACAGTATATAATATACTTTTGTGCCAATCATCAGAGATTACTTCCTCTCTGATGATGAAGTTAATTAGCTCATTGAACACACCTACTCCTTAATCATCTCGGCTAGAATGCCAGAGCATCCTGCAGCTTTTCTGTCCTTCATTAAGTTATTGCACTGCTTACAAAAGCTGGCACAATCACAGGGAGGGGGGAGTATTGGCTTTTCGTTGCTAAGCTTCTCTATTCCATTCAAATTCCATGTTGAATAATCTTTCGTAGTGTATCACAAACTTATTTTACAATGGAAAATAATGTATGATGAGGGCTGAGTAGGCCTATTAGTATTTTGTGAAATAACTTAAATTAGGTTAGGCTATAGTATACTTCATTAGGTTATTAGGCCTATGAGAAACCAGGCCTAGGCCTAGCTTAATTTTATTTCACTGCTCAACATATTTTTTTTTTTTTTTGCTTTTGAGCTCTGCATAGGGCTATATTCAGGTAGGCTTGGGTTTTAGTAAAATTGCATTAGGCTATGCTACATATTTTTACTTCTATTGGAAAGCACAGACCTACACAATAGTACACATGTTAAAGAATTTAACCTAGCCTACCACAGTTTAGCCTAGACTGAAAGAACAAAAAAAAATAGGCTAGGCTAATTGCAGCTAAATAATTTAGCCTAGCCTCACCAATTTAGCCTAGACTTAAAAAACAAAACAAAAATAGGCTAATTGCAGTTTTGGTAAGAGTTGTACTTGTGGGCATACCAAAAGCTTTGTTTATATAGCCTAGTCGCACGCTCGCAGTTAGGCCTACATTCGCTTCTAATTTAACTGCTGGGGTAAACTTGGTAAAGCCACCCTCAATCCGCCGGCCGGTAACAAAACAATTTACCCAACGCCTGGCCGTGAGATACAATAATGGGTTGAAGGGGCTTTATCCCCCTATGACTTATTGTCATCATCATCTATATCACCAGCAGGGGCAAATAACCACAGTCAAATTAGACGCGAATGTAACTGCGAGCGTGCGACTACGTAAATAAAGGGGACGATAGACCCGCTAACACAACTCTTAACGCATTTTTTCCTAATGTATTAGATTTTTTATATTTATGACCTCAACAGTTGAAAGATGACAATTTTATGGTTTATTTTAGGCTATACAAAAACATTAGCTTTGTAACTTAGATACTCATATTTATGCTTATAATTGCAGTACGAGTGGGTTTTTTCTTTTTATATGTAGGCCTATGCTAAACAAATGTTAGTTTTTGTTTTATAGGCTAAACTAGGCTGAATTTATGCTAATAAATATTAATTGGAGGGAGCAAATCTGTCAAGGAATAGCCTAGATGTGGAAATTTACAGCCAATTTGCTCTAGCCCTTTTTGAGATACAGAGGTTAGAGATCGTTGGATACAATAATATGTTGAGGGGGTCAATCGCCCCCCATGAGATATTGTCATCATCATATATATTGCCAGCAAGGGGCAAATAGCCTAGGCCTAGCCTAACTACAACAAAAATCGCCGTGAAAATAGACGCGAACTTATATTAACTACAGCGATCGACCATTGCCCGCACCGGCCGTCCCCCGGTTATTGTTGAGGTCCTGAGGAACCGTATGACTTTGACGAGCTCTTCCCTCCGCTGTCTCCGCATCCCATGTATCGTCGTACGGTACCCCTTCCCCTCCACATCCTATATCTGGTCGTTCTACATATGCCTCCTAAGCCTCGCCTCGTCCCGTCACTGAGCATGTGGATGGGCGTCCCTTTCTGGCTTCAAAGATGGATTCCTTCCGACAGCTCTTACTGGATTGTCTGGGGTTGGTTGATAAGGGCACCTCGCTTCAAGACATTGCTCTGGCCCTAGTACCGTGGTTTGTAGGTATCTGGTTCACCACCTGATGACCTGCTATTGGGTTGTTGCCTTTACAGTGTTACGGTTCTACGAATGACCTAGAATGAAAGTGACACGGTGGTGAATTTTAACCTTAACTATAAACTAATTTAATTGTGACATAGGATCTCCGCGACCGCGAACTTATATTAACTACGGCGATCGACCATTGCCCGCACCGGCCGTCCCCCGGTTATTGTTGAGGCCCTGAGGAACCGTATGACTTTGACAAGCTCTTCCCTCCGCAGTCTCCGCATCCCATGTATCGTCGTATGGTACCTCTTCCCCTCCACGTCCTACATATGCCTCCTAAGCCTCGCCTCGTCCCGTCACTGAGCATGTGGATGGGCGTCCCTTTCTGTCTTCAAAGATGGATTCCTTCCGACAGCTCCTACTGGATTGTCTGGGGTTGGTTGGTAAGGGCACCTCGCTCCAAGACATTGCTCTGGCCCTAGTACCGTGGTTTGTAGGTCTCTGGTTCACCACCTGATGACCTGCTATTGGGTTGTTGCCTTTACAGTGTTACGGTTCTACGAATGACCTAGAATGAAAGTGACACGGTGGTGAATTTTAACCTTAACTATAAACTAATTTAATTGTGACATAGGATCTCCGCGACCGCGAACTTATATTAACTACGGCGATCGACCATTGCCCGCACCGGCCGTCCCCCGGTTATTGTTGAGGCCCTGAGGAACCGTATGACTTTGACAAGCTCTTCCCTCCGCAGTCTCCGCATCCCATGTATCGTCGTACGGTACCTCTTCCCCTCCACGTCCTACATATGCCTCCTAAGCCTCGCCTCGTCCCGTCACTGAGCATGTGGATGGGCGTCCCTTTCTGTCTTCAAAGATGGATTCCTTCCGACAGCTCCTACTGGATTGTCTGGGGTTGGTTGGTAAGGGCACCTCGCTCCAAGACATTGCTCTGGCCCTAGTACCGTGGTTTGTAGGTCTCTGGTTCACCACCTGATGACCTGCTATTGGGTTGTTGCCTTTACAGTGTTACGGTTCTACGAATGACCTAGAATGAAAGTGACACGGTGGTGAATTTTAACCTTAACTATAAACTAATTTAATTGTGACATAGGATCTCCGCGACTACGGTAGGGCCGGAGTGGGCGAGTATTCGCCTGAGGTTGCCCCAAGACAAGACAAGACAAAATTCTAGTGCTGGTTTTACTCAGATTTTGTGAGTTTTAATTTAGCCTAGCCTAGGCCTAAGAGTTCAGAAAATTTGCAAAATGCACCCCATACTAGCCTACCCATAGCCTAATAGGCCTAGTGATTCTTTTTTGGCAGACCACCCACAAATTTTCATATAGCCTAGGCCTAGGCTAGCCTAAGTTCTGGAATGCATGTTGGAATAGCCTTCCTATAAACTGTAGGCTAGGCTACTTCCTTTTAATTTAAGTTTGATTCTTTGGAAAAATCTATTAGGCCTAGACCAGGGCAGGAAAGTAACATTTAAAATTACGTGTAAAAAGTCGCCCATAAACGGCGGGCCGCTATGTTATTGTAATTTGGGAGCTTATTTCGTCTGTTGATTGACTTTGTCCTTAATTGGGGATCCTATGAATTAGCACAGATGATGATGACTTACCGTACATCATAATACGTGACGGGCCGACGTGCGGGGGCAGAGCCGCAGAGACCCCCTCAACATATTTGGTGTCCCACAGTAACTTTTAATGGGATGGATGTAGTTACCGGGTGTACGGTCGTCATGTTTACATAGGGCGATCGTCGCGGTTAACTTCGCGTCTATTATGACGTCGATTTTTTTCGGCATATTTCATTTTATTCACTTCCTTTTATATTTAGGCTATAATCTAGCTTTGGCACGACAATAACCCTAACCTAGTCTTTCTTAAAGATTCTTCTAATCTTCCAGTAGCCTATAGCCTAATTTAGGTCATTTTTAAAGGCACACAATTAAATGGTTGGTATTTTAAACGACACTACTGCAGCATTATGAGAAACAATTTATTAGAGATAATAGGCAACAATAGATTCGCCATATTTTTCTCCATAAGCTATAGTCCGCATGGAGGATTTTCGTTATCGACAAATTGAAAAAATTCCCACTTCACAGACAAAATAGACAAATACACCAAAAATTGGGGTGTGGGGGCAGCAGCTCCCACCCATAATAGCCTACTATAATAGGTTAGGTAAGGTTGTTAGGTTAGACAAGGCTAATGTCCTTTCAAAGGGGTATAGGTCTATTAAACACTAGGATAGCCTATACCTGGTCAAGGGTAAGTCCTGCTGTAGTCAACTTGAATGCTACCTTAAATTGTAATATTAGACTAGGCATAGCCTATAGAAAAAATAGCCTAGCCTACTTATTTATTGTAGCCTATAATATAGGCCTAGCCGGGTAGAATGTAGAGTTCGGGCGTACCGCCACCATTGTTTACACTGCGCAGAGCGGCGACGGAAGCTTGCCATCATGTTCCCGTCTATTTTGACTGCCATTGGATACAATAATATGTTGAGGGGAGGGCTTTGCGGCAATTTTTTTGGTTGTTTGCCCCCTACTGGCAATATATATGATGATGACAACACGTCATGGGGGCAAAGCCCCCCCTCAACATATTATTGTATCCAATGGCATTCAAAATAGACGGGAACATTATCGCAAGTGTCCGACGCCGACACCGCCGCCGTAATGTTTACATATGTCGATCACCGTGGTTAAAGGCTGGTTCACACATAGCCGAGTCGGTGCGCGAGTCCAACACGAGTCACACTCGTCGATTATCGCCGTCGCTGGAGGCTGAGTCGGCCGCGAGTAGCAATTGTTCCCGAGTCAAGGAGAGTGTAACACGAGTTAACTCGATTCAATACGAGTCAACACGTGTTCATGCAAGAGTCTGTACGAGTAACTGAGAGTCAAAACGAGTGTAACACGAACCCAACACGAGTGTCAAAAATTTGAAAAATAATGGCCACATTCCAGGGCACGTAAACAAAGAGTATGGACGAGTCAACGCGATTGTTACACGGATCAACACGATTTTTATACGGATCAACACGAAAGACAACGCGTTGACTCTTGTTGGATCTCTGTTGCACACGTGTTGACTCGTGTTACATCCGTGTAAACTCTCGTTGATTCTTCCTACATTTTTGAAATAACGGTATTTCAAATGACACTTGCTTTTTCGGGTTACACTCGTGTTTTTTTCTCAGTGGATCGTGTTTACTCATGTTTACTCGTGTTTTAATCGTGTAAACTCTGGCATCATGGGGGCACCAAATTTTGGCACTCACATTCGTGCTTTCTACTCTTGTTGATACGTGTTGCATGTGTGTTACATACGTGTTGTTGCGTGTAGACACGTGTTGCTTCGTCAACGTCGAAATGATGACGAAAAGCGACGAATCACCAAAGAGTGTTACACGGGTTTACACGAGTCAACACGAGTTAACACGAATAACGAAGAGTTATTCAGAGTCAAACACGAGTTAACACGTATGTACACGAGTCTACACATATTTAGGCCACACTCATGGGTACTCGCCACGGGACCCAAAAATTTCATGCATGCATGAAATTTTTGGACCCCGTGGCGAGTACCCACGAGTGTGTCGAGTATACACGAGCGTAGCACGAGTCTATACGAGTGTTGAGGAGTATCGACGAGTCATTGCTGGATAGCAAAATTTCATCACTCGTGTTGGACTCACGCACCAACTCGGCTATGTGTGAACCAGCCTTTAGTTCGCGTCTATTTTGAAGGCGTTTTTTTCGGTTATTTGCCTCCTGCTGGCAATATATATGATGATGACAATATGTCATGGGGGGGGGGTGACCCCCCTCAACCTATTATTGTATCCAAAAGCAGTCAAATAGACGGGAACATGATGGCCAGCATCCGCCGCCGCTCCGCGTAGTGTAAACAAGGCTGGCGGTACACCCGAACTCTACATTCTACCCCACTAATTTTCCAACTAGCATAACCGATGATTATCAATGATCAATCCCAGTCAGAAACGTCCATGCTTCCCTCCCATAAGTCAATGTCGGGATTACCACACTGTCATGCAAGGACTTCTTTACTTCCATGCTGATCACCCTATTTCTTCTTACTGCTTTCAGAGTTCCTACAACGCTCTTCCCCTGTTACACTTTCTCCCACACTTCTTCATCCATAGGCCTACTCACATCTTTACTCAACACACTGCCCAAATACTTAAATGAGCTGACATTCTTCATAGCCGTTCAACCTCACTTCACACTATGGTTGCACCCCTTTTAATGACCATAATATTGCTCTTCCTAGCATTTACCTCCAGATTCCGTTTTTCACACACTGTTCCAAACATATTTACCTGACCCTGCAACTCCCATTCACTATCGCTCATCAGAACTGTGTTGTCAGCAACAGTAGTACCGGTACTGTACTGTTGAGGCAACTTCCACTCGTTTCCTTCCCTTATCAGTGGTACACCAACATCCGCTGCTCTTCCTTGTATTTCTTTCATGACTCCATCCATATACTGTACTGGTATATATTGAACAACCATCGGGACATCACATACACCCTTGCTTTAACCCAACATTCAGATTAAAGAACTCGCTCTGTTAATTATCCACACATACTGACACCTTTGCACCCTCATACATGCTCTTAATTGCTTTCAGCAACTTGCCATCTACTCCGTATATTTTCAGTACCGGTACCGGTACTTTCCACATACCTTCTTTATCAATTCTGTCATAGGCCTTCTCCAACTCCATAAATGCAGCATACAACTTTTGTCGCTTCTCCAGATATTTCTCCACAACACATTTCCGGGCAAAAATCCGAGCTACACATCCTCTTCCCTTCCTAAGATGACTACAGTATGCTAACCGTTTCCCCAGCAATACTGACTGAAAATGCCCAAATATATTGCATGTCCTCTTCAGATTTATCTAAAATATGTAAAATTACACCAAATACCACTACAGTAGCACTGAAATCAATAAAACTCACTAACAGGATAAATAAATGGAAGAAATACTCCAAAAGATTAATATGTTAACCCTTTACCCAGCAATACTGACTGAAAATGCCTAAATAGATTGCATGTGCTCTTCAGATTTATACATACATACGTACATAAAATTTTAAGACTGAGTGCTCCACACAGATGTGCAGTTTCAGTCTCTTTTCCTAATGGCGGCGTTCCAGGCAACCCTGTTAACCCCTCCAACCCGGAAGGGCTCTTGAACGCCCATAACAAACTCGGTCCGCGCAACCCGGAAGGGCTCTTGAACGCCCATTGCTTGCGTGCGTGCTTTCGAATGCCGCGCGTACATTTTTGGTATCGTGGGACGGTAGGTGGCGCCACCAGGCATAAACGACGCCACAGCAACAGTATCTACCCCGACGCCATCATGGACAGTACGCCAAATAGTGATTCCGCTGTGTCCGATACCATGCTTCCTACGATGCCCTTGCTAGTTCGTCGCGCCTTGCCTTGACGCCATCGCCTAAATGTGTTATCTCCCGGAGGTATTGAGACGACATTGAGACTATATGAGCGTGCTGATGCCAAGTATATTGTTGATGATATAGTCAGTGACGACTCCAGTAATTATAAGTCGAGTGATTATGGCCATGAGAGTGAGAAAGAAGAGCAATTCCTGGGATTTGCGAGAGAACATGAGAGTGATGAAGGTGATGTATCAGTTGTTGAGGAAGCTGGTTTACCTAAAGACAGTGAACTTGAGAGAGTGAGTGAGTGGGAGAGTTCAAGGTCACTCACCAAATTTCGCATAAGTGACACGACGCCAAGCCCTTCCCCAGGTAAATCGCCTTTCAAGCTACACTTATATAGGCAGAAAATACTTGAGAAGGCGGCCGCGGCAGCTAGGGAACAAGCCAAAATACTTGGTGAGGATGAGGCTGTGAGTGAGGGTGAGCGTGGTGACCCTTCTCGCCCGCCATTGTCTCCCTTATCTACCCACGCCACCCAAGATGACCCGGATGCCCCGCATTCTTCCCCACCACCCCCACCACTGCCAAGGGTTGAGGACCCCCCCCCACTTTCGGCCTATTTGCCTCCTAGGTCCCCCGACAGGAGACATACTGCTGCCGAAAAGGGGAAAGGAATATACCAACAAAATTAAGAAAAGTAAGAGAGTTTTGTTCGAGGCTCCCGCGGCGGCGTCCACCCCTGCCGGCCCCAGCCATACGTCCCCGCAACTTTCCCCATGGTCCTCCCCACCTCTCCCGCCTTCAACATGTCTTCCTGAAGAAGTCTTTGAGCTCGCATCACCAATACCTGGGCCTAGTGACAGTGAAACATTGCTTTCTGTCACTCGTCGCAGGCCAAGGAGCCCAGGACCTCGGGGGGACACAGCCTCACCTGCCACTCCTTCCCCACCTCGCCCACCCGCACGCCGCCCACGCATCACTGGTTCCCCGCCAGATTATGTGGGGGCCACTGATGATGAAGGGCACCTCTCTGAAGACTCTGGCTATGATTACATAGGTTCACCGTCAGGGCAAGATGACCACTCTGACGATGACTATATGGACATCGACGACCCTCGACCCATCCGCTTGGCCCGGCGTCGTGCTGGCCGCTGCCCTGGCCGACGCCCTGGCCGCCCTAGGGCGCGCGCCTCCCGAGTTGGCCGTGAGCGTGCTGGGCCACCAGCTGGAGCTCCTCGTCAGCGTAGACAAGACCCATTCTACGTTTTTCAGTGGCAAGACGTAGTTGATGGGGATGGATACAACCCTGATGTGCCAGCTTTTGATGAGGTAATGGAGGGTTCAGGCATTACCCCCTATTTTCCTGCAGGCCCCAATGCTCCACCACACGAACTATTTGAGGCCTTCTTTGATGAGGAGGTGGTAGGCTATGTTGTCAAAGAGACAAATAAGCAGCACCAATTCCAGGTCCACTTTTTGGGCAAGGTGACCAAGGGCCACATGAGGCAGTGGACCCCAGTTACTCATAAAGAGTTCATGGTGTTCCTGGCACTCACCATGCTAATGCCTCATGTCAAGAAGCATAGGTTGCCTGACTATTGGATCACCAATGATCTGATATCCACCCCTGCCTTCGGGAAATATATGTCTCGCGACCGGTACCTTGATATCCTCGCAGCGCTCCATCTTGTCACCAACCTTGACGTCCACCTCCCAGACAAGCTGTGGAAGATTAGGACGTTGTACGAGATGATGCGAGAACGCTTCACCTCCTACTTCAATCCCTTCCGCAAGGTCGTCATTGACGAGTCTCTTGTGCTGTTCCGGGGAAAACTCAGCTTCCGGCAGTACATCCCCTCAAAAAGACATCGCTTTGGCATAAAATTCTTTGTGCTGTGCGACTGCCAAACTGGCTATGTCCTGGACTTCCTGGTCTACAGCGGGAAGGAAGGGGACTTGCTTGTGGACCCCCTCATTGGCTTTGGCGGAGCAGTGGTGCAAGCCATAATGGACCGCTACTTGCATAAGACTCACGTCCTCTACACGGACAATTATTACACGTCCCCCACTCTCTCACAGTACCTGCATGAGCGCAAGACGGGGACTGTAGGCACAGTACGAGGGAAAAGGAAGGGCATGCCACCTTTCCCTCCAAAGACAAAGAAAGGCGATGTGTTCCGGAAGAAGTCGGGGCCCATTCTGGCTATCCACTGGCACGACCAGCGGAAGGTCAACCTCCTGACCACCATCCACAAGGGGGAAATGGTGGAGACTGGCAAGGTGGATCGCCACACCCAGGCCAGGGTGACCAAGCCCGATGCTGTCCTGGACTACAACATCAACATGAGGCTGGTGGACAAGTCCGACATGCAGATAGGCTTCATTGACTGCCTGCGTACCTCGTGCAGATGGTACAAAAAGTTCTTTCTGCATATGGTGGACATGTCAGTTCTGAATGCCTACAATATAATTATACAAGCTTCGGAATGTGAACACACCCATGAAGTTCAATAGCCTGCGGAGGTTCCAAAAGCAGGTGTTGACGGAGCTCCTGGAGAAGTATGCTACGCCACAGAGGGCAGTGGCACATCCTGGGCCCGCCGTTATTGACCGCTTGCAGTGTGCTCAATACTTGATTAGGCACAGGCTTGGTTCCCTGCCTCAGAATGAATCAGGAAGAACGCAGCAGAAGCGGTGCCATGTCTGCTACAACAGCAGGGTGAGGCCGAGGCCAGGTAAAAAGTCAACCATGGAGTGTGTGGAGTGCAAGGTGGCACTCTGTGCTTTAGAGTGCTTCTTTGATTACCACTCCAAGCTGGAGTTCTAATAATCATACTGAAATTGCCAAATAAAATGACAATATGTACACTATAATTATATATAGGCAAAAAGATGAAGAAAACCTATTTATTGTAATACAAAAGTCATGTATTATGAGAAAATTGATACAAATACAATTACACCATAATAATATGTGAAAGTGACACATATGTATATACCAAGTGACATTCATATGATTAGAACCTATAGAAATATATAAATCAGTGAAAAAAGACACAATAAATTGTATATAAAACGTTTACAAATCATATAACTAAATGAAAGTGACACAAGACCTAATATTTGATGGCCAAAGTATAATAAACACCTGTGATAACTAATAATCAGTGCCTAATACAACAATAACCTACCTCAATTACTAATAAAATGTACGGTATCGAGTGAAAATGAGCATTATCAGTGACAGTGACACTCTCTAAAGCATATTTGTCAAAGTGAAAGTGACACAAGACCTAATATTTGATGGCCAAAGTATAATAAACACCTGTGATAACGAATAATCAGTGCCTAATACAACAATAACCTACCTCAATTACTAATAAAATGTACGGTACCGAGTGAAAATGAGCATTATCAGTGACAGTGACACTCTCTAAAGCATATTTGTCAAAGTGAAAGTGACACAAGACCTAATATTTGATGGCCAAAGTATAATAAACACCTGTGATAACGAATAATCAGTGCCTAATACAACAATAACCTACCTCAATTACTAATAAAATGTACGGTATCGAGTGAAAATTAGCAATATCAGTGACAGTGATACCCTAATAAACATACTTTATATAATTGGCCTCAAAATAACTATAAAAATATCAAATAACCATCACATTCTCAATATCAAACACTAAAATCGTCTAAGGGAGATAAATACTTTGGCGCGACGAGCGGCTAGGTGCGTCGTAGCCATGGCCGGGGCGACGCGTCCGAACGCTGGAAGAATTTGCCGCCGAAAAGCACTCGTCTTCCCGCGCTCACCATTATGCAACCAGAGGGGCTAGAGACCTCTACTCAACGCCATTCGACAGAGGAAGGTTTGTGGAACATTATTCTTTTTTATTCATAACATTACATGCCATATTCATTGACTTACAGAGTAGTTAACATAGCCCAAAGATCGTCAAAACACCCGGTACCGCAGCACAGTCGCGAGCTATAGCCCCCGGGGCTGGAGGGTTAACCTCTGAAGTGCGCATGGGGGTAATTGGAAACGTCCCCCTGTGCTGACGTATTTGAGGTGTTTCCGTCACTAAAATATTCATTGTGCCATTAATAGCATTAATATTTATCCATATGCGCCTATTATGGGTTGATTATAAAGGTATTAACCTGAAACAACAATAAAACGAGTGAAAACAGCGTTTGGATGGTCAAAATCGGAGATATAGCCCGCGAGTTGTATAATGTATGGGTGAGGCAATCTGCTTTCCCGCCAATTTCCCCCAAGGCCACTGAGACGCAGTCGATCGATACTCTCTCTCTCTCTCTTGCACTCGCTTGCTATCAGTGATGACCACACCCTCCAATCGGATTTCTAATGTTAGCACGAAAATATACCTCAGAATAAGGGAATAACAGGGAAAATAGGTGATAACTGAAGGAGAGGAGGAAAGTGGGGAAGGAGGGGAGGTAGAGGACTGAGATTTTGCATGGCCCAGGGGCCAAAAAAAAAAAAAAAAATAAAAAAAAAAAAAATATAAAATTTTTTTTTTTTTTCGATGTCAAAAGTTGATTTTTATTTTCTGTGACTCTTAAGAGTCTTCCCGCAGTGCGCCGGGGGAACTCTTAAGAGTCTCCCCGCAGCTCCCGGGTTAAGGGATGCTTTACTTGTCAAGTTTTTGGATTTGAGATCGGCACGTATAGTCCGATCCCAGGTCTTACTCGGTCCACCCCTTGGTGCAGCTCCCTCCACAATCGCAGACCTGCATCTTTTCACCCAATTTTGTTCATCCATTCTCTCCACATGTCCATACCATCCCAGTTTACTTGTACGCATCTCCTCCCTAATACTCTTTATACCTAAACGTCTCTTCAGCTCATCATTTGTTATTCTGTTGACATCCTTTATCTGAAATATGTAAAATTACACCAATTACCAACTACATTACCAACAAATTTAATAAAGTACACTAACAGGATAAAGAAAATGTAAGAAATAGCCCTAAAGATGAATTTATCTATCTATCTATTGACGGACGCCTTGATCCCCGAAGGATTGGCCACGAACGAAACACCCCTATGCACCTCTGTCCCCAGTCAGTCGACGCCCCTCCTCCCATCCAGCACCGCTTTCACTCATATACTTCTTAACTCCATCCTTCCACCTCTCTCTCGGTTTATTTCTCCCTCTGTCCTTCCACCTCACTCGTACACGCTCTTAGTCATTCTCTCGCTTCCCATACGTTCCACATGGCCGAACATCTCAAGGTGTTCTTTTTCGCACTTTCCAGTACATTCACACCACACCTCTCTCGTACTTCCTCATTCGTCTGTCTATCCCTCCATGTAACTCTGCACACACTTCTCAAGTAACTCATTTCCATCCCTTTCACTCTTGGTTTGAATCTCTCCAACAACGTCCATGCTTCGCTTCCGTAAGTCAGTGTCGGGATTACCACACTGTCATGCAATGACTTCTTCAGTTCCATGCTGACCACCCTATTTCATGTTACTGCTTTCAGCATTCCTACAACCCTCTTCCCCTGTTGCACCCTCTCCCACACTTCTTCATCCATACTCCCATCTTTACTCTGTACACTGCCAAGATACTTAAATGAGCTGACAATCTCCATAGCCTGACCGTTCAACTTCACCTCACACTCTGTGGCTTCACCCCTTTCGAAGACCATAACCTTGCTCTTCCCCGCATTTACCTTCAGATTCCATTTTTCGCACACTGTTCCAAAAATATTTACCAGACCCTGCAACTCCCATTCATATCATCAGCAAACAGCAGTACACAAACATCCACTGCTCTTCCTTGTATTTCTTTTATGACTCCATCCATATACTGTATATATAGAACAACCATCTGGACATCACACACCCTTGCTTTACCAAACATTCAGATCAAAGAACTCTCTCTGTTCATTCTCCACACGTACTGATACCTTTGCACTCTCATACATACTCTTCACTGCTTTCAGCAACTTGCCATCTACTCCATATATTCTCAGTACAGTACTTTCCACATACCTTCTCTATCAACTCTGTCATTCCACTCGTTGCCTTCCCTTATTAGTGGTACACCAACATCCACTGCTCATCCTTGCATTTCTTTTATGACTCCATCCATATACAGTTCAGTATATATTGAACAACCACGGGGACATCACACACCCTTTCTTTAACCCAAAATTCAGATCAAAGAACTCGCTCTGTTCATTCTCAACACATACGGACACCTTTGCACCCTCATACATGCTTTTCACTGCTTTCAGCAACTTGCTATCTGCTCCGTATATTCCAAGTACTTTCTACATACCGGTACCTTCTCTATCAACTCTGTCATAGGCCTTCTCCAAGTCCATGAAGGCAGCATACAACTTTTGTCCCTTCTCAAGATATTTCTCCACAACATATTTCAGGGCAAAGATCTGAGCTACACATCCTATTCCCTTCCTATGATGAATACTGTATGTTAACTGTTTCCCCAGCAATACTAACTGAAAATGCCCAAATATATTCCATGTGCTCTTCTGATTTATCTAAAATATGTACAATTATACCAAATACCAACTACATTAGCACAAAACTCAATCAATCACAGAAACAGGATAAAAACATAGAATAAATACCCCAAAAGATGAATACGTTAACCCTTTCCCCAGCAATACTTACTGAACATGCACAAATAAATTGCATGTGCTCTCCAGATTTAGCTGAAATATGTGAAATTACACCAAATACTAACTACATTAGCACAAAAATCAATCAAGCACTTTAACAGGATAAATAAAATGGAAGAAATAGCCCAAAAATGAATTTATCTATAGCCTACCGGTATATATTGCCGGACACCTTGATCCCCGAAGGGGTGACCATGAACGAAACGCCTGCGTATTTCAAGCTCGCTTGAGTTTTCACTCGATCGTCTTTTAGAGCTTTTTGGCCCGGGGTAATTACCACACCATCGCGTCATAAGGAGTTTGAGGGGGTTAAATTGCTAGATACATAGAGGAAGAGGAATGCCAAGTAAAGCTAAACAAAAATATATAAGATATTTTTAACATCTATCTATCATCTATTGCCTGACGCCGTGATCCCCGAAGGGGTGGCCAAGAACGAACCGCCCCCATGCACCTCTGTCCCCAGTCAGTCGACGCCCCTCCCCCCAACCAGCACCACCATCGTTCATGTACTTCCTCACTCCATCCTTCCACCTCTCATTCGGTCTATCTCTCCCTCTCTGTCCCTCCACCTCGCTCTCATACACCCTCTTAGTCATTATCTCGCTTTCCATACGTTCCATATGGCCGAACCATCTCAAGTTGTTCCTTTTCACACTTTCCAGCACATCTACCTCCACACCACACCTCCTTCTTACTTCCTCATTAGTCTGTCTATCCCTCCATGTAACTCCGCACGCACTCCTTAAGTAATTCATTTCCACTGCTCTCACTCTTGGTCTGAGTCTCTCAACCAACGTCCATGCTTCGCTAACGTAAGTCAGTGTCGGGATTACCACACTGTCATGCAGACTTCTTCACTTCCATACTGACCACCCTATTTCTTGTTACTGCTTTTAGCGTTCCTACAACCCTCTTCCCCTGTTGTACCCTCTCCCGCACTTCTTCATCCATAGTCCCATCTTTACTCAACACACTGCCCAGATACTTAAAAGAGTTGATGATCTCCATAGCCTGACCGTTCAGCTTCACCTCACACTCTGTGACTTCACCCCTTTCGAAGACCATAACCTTGCTCTTCCCCGCATTTACCTTCAAATTCCATTTTTCGCACACTGTTCTAAACTCATTTACCAGACCCTGCAACTCCCATTCATTATCACTCATCAGAACTGTATCATCCGCAAACAGCAGTATAGGTAGCTTCCACTCAATTCCCTCCCTTTTCAGCGATACACCAACATCCACTGCTCTTGATAGTATTTCTTTTATGACTCCATCCATATATACAGTAAACAACCACGGGGACATCACACACCCCTGTTTCAAACCAACATTCAGGTCAAAGAACTCGCTCTGCTCACTCTCCACACGTACTGCCGCCTTTACACCCTCATACATGCTCTTCACTGCTTTCAGCAACTTGCCCTCTACTCCGTATATTCTAAGTACTTTCCACAAACCTTCTCTATCCACTCTGTCATAGGCCTTCTCCAAGTCCATAAAGGCAACATACACCTTTTGTTTCTTCTCCAGATACTTCTCCACAACACAATTCAGGGTAAAAATCTGATCTACACATCCTCTTCCCTTCCTATAAACCTCCCTGCTCGTCGCCTATCCATTTCTCCGTTCTCACTCTCACTCTCTCAATCACTACCGGTACCCTACTGTATACCTTCCCTACTACGCTTAGAAGACATATTCCTCGGTGGTTACCACACACTCCTCTTTCCCCTTTGCCCTTATATAGGGGGACTATTATGCCAGTCTTCCAGTCATCGGGTGCACTCCCCTTCTCCCATGCTAGTTTGCACATTTTCCATACCCATTCTATCACTATCTCACCACCATACCTCAACATTTCCCCACACACTCCATCTGTTCCTGGTGCTTTCCCCAACTTCACTCTTTTCATGGCTTCCCACACTTCTGACCTCCTGATCCCCACCTCCTCCTCCACTACTTCTCTTCTTCTCCCTCCCATACCATATCCAGCTATGTTTGCTGGCTCTTCATTCCTTACATTTAGCAACTCACTGAAGTACTCCCTCCATCTTTCGACTCTCTCTTGCTTCTCGGCTAGCATTCTCCCATTCTTATCTTTCACACCCTTACTGTTTCCCTTGCTACCTTCCCTAACTTTCTTGACTTCTTCCCAGAACAGTTTCTTACTCTCCCTCCATTTTACACTCAGGTGCTCGTTTCTGTCTCTCGGAATCTTCATTCCCTCTACTACCCAACCACTCTCTATATGCTTTCTTCTTTTCTTCCACAGCTATTCTTACCTCTTCTGTCCACCATGCTGTACCTTTCACTCCCCTCCCTCTTCTCCTCACTCCACACACCTCCTCACATGCTGCACAGATCTCATCCTTAAACACCTTGCTCATCTCCTCCACTTCCTCCATAACTTCCAGGTCGAACCCACCTAGTCGTCTTTCCACTGCTCTCCTGTACTCCTCCCTGACTTCCTCCTCCTGCAACCTCTCCACCCTCCTCACCATTCCACCCTCCTCTCGCCTCCCTCCAGCTCTCCTCACCCACTTCTTTTGTATCCTAACCTTAGCTACCACTACATAATGATCAGACAGACCCCCTCCAATACCCCTATACACCCTAGCATCCATCACAGATTTCTTCATTCGTTCATCCACACATACATAATCAATGTATGACTTTCATTCCACCACTGTCTTATCCTTCATCGTCAACATCCGTTTCCACGTGTACCTGTGGATCATTCTGTGTCGGAAGAAGGTGTTGGCTATCCACAGCCTCCTCCCCACACATACGTCCACAAGTGCACTACCATTCCCATTCACCTCTGATGGTACCCCCCACCCTCCCACCACTCCCTCAACTTTCCTATCACCCACCTTACCATTCATATCCCCAATCAGAAATATTCTTTCGTTCTTGTCAAACTTCTCCAGGCACGCCTCCACATTCATCCAGAACTCCTCTTTCTTTCTTTCAAGTATATCCTCTTGTCGGGGCATACACGCATACAATCAATACAATATTTTTAACATGAGGTTGCTTATAATACTTTGTACCTCTGCAGTTTCTCCATGGCTAACGAAAATGGTCACATTCCTAAGAAGCCCCAACCAAAAAGGCCAAGCTTCTGTACAGAACAAATGCCACACCATTACCCTTATGGTGACCCTATCAAATAATCAAAACAACCACACTTCTTAACCCAATTCCCGCGGGGCCCCTCATATGACGGAGACGATTTTCCGGCTATTTTGTAGCCTGTGAGCCAGGCCAGCTTTTGCAAGCAGCACGGATGGACGTCAGCCGGAGCCTACAGGCCCCGCCACGACACTGAGGTTTGTGTGAGAGAGAGTTCACTTATGTGCAGCGTCACACATAGCGAAAACAGAAAATAATTGGTAATTATTAGCGATTTCGCCTAGGCCTATCGGATTTGGTAATTTTTAGCAATTTTGCCCTTCGTTTGCAAGATCCTTACAAGAAAGCCAGACGTCGTACAGGGATGATTCAGGAGTAATTTGAAAGCTATTACCGTACTTTCACGAATACATAATTGTATTACGCTCTGGCTTTTGCTTATGCATGAAAATGAGCAGGGAATGAAGGCAATTTCGGGCAATTATGCCTACTCGTACAGGAGTCCTTGGAGCGGCTTTGGTCGCGCCGGGAATTTCCACACCTCACACCACACACACACATCACACAGTTTTTCCTACACCGAGAAATGACTCTCCGGCTGTCATTTCTCGAAGACTTCTTCTAGCCGGAGACATTGAGAGCAACCCAGGACCCACCTACACATACATATGTCCAACTTGCTCAAAACCCATCTCTTCGAGTCGCCACACAAATGGTTCAGTTCTCTGCAATTCATGCAGGAACTGGACCCACTTCACCTGCACAACACTTGCCTCCAAGAAACACTACACGAACACCTGGACCTGTTCCTCATGCCCCTCCCTCTCCCAGTCAAATCCCTCGCCTAAAACCCGTCCACCTCTCCTCCCCAACCCACCTAACCTTCCCATATCATCCACTCCCCCCCCCTAAAACCTGTCCACCTCTCCTCCCTAACCCACTTAACCTTCCCATACCATCCACATCTTCAACTCAACATACCACACCCCATCCTAATCCATTCCATCCCCCATCTGCTCCCCAATCCCCACCCCCACCTCACCCATCCCAACCCCCAGCTCCTCCCTCACCCCCACCCCCACCCCCTCCCTCACCCCCACCCCATCCTCGTGCAGCAGCACCCAACATACATCGTGCACATACCATTAACATTCTCCAATTGAACATAGATGGCATCAACACAAAGAAACTCTCACACTTCATCAAACAACACAACATACACATTGCCATCTTACAAGAAACAAAACTCTGCACAACACAAAAAACACCCACATTTCATGATTTCACCACCATCAGACAAGACCGGGCTGTCGGCGGAGACGGTGGACTCATCACCCTGGTACACAAAGAAATATCATACATAGTTACCAGTGTACAAACCAAATCCCTCCTCCCCCCAAATGATAACACAACAGAAATACAATCAATTAGAATACACACTGGCAACAACTCCAACATAACCATCATAAACACATACATCCCCTACAGTACCAAATGAATACAGACCACACTTACAACACATCACAAACACCCCACACATCATCCTGGGTGGTGACTTCAACGCCAAGACGTCGGCCTGGTTTGTCGACAACCCCGACACAGACAGAGGGCTGGTACTACAAAACCAAACTGTTAACCTCATCATCCTTAACGACATCCATCAACATACCCATATTCCTCACCAAGCCCTCTATAACCCATCATCTCCAGACATCACCTTTTGCTCCCCAGAACTCGCTCCCAGAACATCCTGGAGGGTGGTCAGAACCTTAGGCTCTGACCACCTCCCGATCATTATCACCACCAAAACCAGACTCACCCCAGCTAACCACAAACACACATACACCAATTATAAAAGACCTAACTGGGAAGCATTCACAAATGAGACAGAACAACACTTCACAACTCTAAACAGTACACCCATCACTAACATCAACAATGCTGTACACATACTCAATAAAACTATCCAAAACACTGACAAGAAACACATTCCAAGAGGTAACAGAAAAAGACACAACCCCAACTTCACACCAGAAATTCAAAACCTCATCAGACAACGCAACATACTGAAACACTCCCCAGCACCCCACACACAAGACATCACACAACAAATCCAAGCACTCAACACCCAAACTAACAACAAAATACAAGAACAACAAAAACTAAATTGGAATAACTTCCTACAAACACTTGATCACAAAACAAACCCCAAAAAACTCTACAAAACACTAAACAGCATCACACTTTCCAACAGCAACACAACACAATCACATGCTGCAATCACAACAACAGACTCTACTCCTTCATGTAAACAACAAGCAAACACTCTCATCAATCACTTCTCACATGTCAGTCACCTAAAACCTCACAAAGACGACCGACGTGTCATCCGACGTAAGAGACAATTCCCCACAGACCCTGACTATACACCCTTCACCAATCACCAGACAAAGCATATCATCAACAATCTCAAGCACTCACCCGCTTGTGGCCTAGACAACATAAGCAACATACACCTCAGACACCTGGGACCACAAGGCATACAAGCACTCACTAACATATCAAACTACAGTTATTCACACAACACAATACCAGACATTTGGAAGCATGGTCTCATCACCACATTCCCCAAACCCAACAAAGACCCCACGCTACCCTCCTCGCACCGCCCCATCACACTCCTTTGCTCCCCCTCCAAAGTCATGGAACACCTAGTGTTACAACTAATTACACCCGATCTACCCCTAGCTCCAACACAACATGGCTTTAGGCCACTGCACTCCACAAACACTCTTCTCACAGACCTTACACAAAGAGCTTTTGACGGCATCAACTCAGCTAGACCACCACACAGATCACTATTAGCCACACTCGACATTAGTAAAGCCTTCGATGCCATCCCCCGCCACAACCTAACAAACAAAATCTTCAACACAAACATGCACAACAACACAAAAAGGTGGCTGGCCAATTTCCTAGCAGGCAGATGTGCACACGTATCTTTTGCCGGTCAGTCATCTAAAATCAGAAACTTTCCAAACGGAGTCCCACAAGGGTCCGTCCTATCGCCCGCACTCTTCAATCTGTACATGCACGATATAACTACACCCAATACACCCCAAATAAACTTAGCCTCCTATGCAGATGATATAACACTCACATGCACACACCATGACCCAAAAAGAGCAACATATCTCCTTCAACCCTATCTCAACACACTACATGGCTGGTGCACTACAAACAGACTTAATCTACCCCCAGCCAAATCCACCGCAACCCTGCTCACAAGCTGGACAGGAGAACACAAATACATCCCTCAACTCACCATAAACAACACACCCCTAACACATACACACACACAAAATCCTAGGAGTAACATATGATACTCATATGACATTCAAACAGCACACCACAAACATTAAAAAGAAATGACACCCAGACTTAACGCCCTCAGGTCACTTGCTCACACAAAATTTGGACACAACAAAGAAACTACCACCACAGTATATAAACAATACATAAGATCAGTGATCATGAGAGGCACTCAATTCCTGGCAGTAGCCTCCACGAACCAAGACCACCCACTAAACTACATGGCAACACACCCACAGACACCAAGAAATATCAAAACAACACCCAGCACACGGTATCACACACAATTACTGTCCTCTCTCCCACCCCGAACCACCTTCCAGAAGCACATCCATACTCATATCTCTCGCCGATCCATCCACTCACTCACAGACAACACGCAGCTGCAAGCACGACCTCCCGAAATCCATCCTTCCGAATCCTCCCTTCCTCGCGAGGACAGAGTCCACCTGGCCAGGCTGAGATGCGGACACCATCCAGCTCTCCTGAGCTATCAGAAGAGACTGGATGACTCCGTTGTCGATGCCTGCCCGGGATGTAACACAGCACCCCATACCATTAAACACATAATAGAAGACTGCATTTCACACAACCACTTACGCCAACAACACAATCTACACTCAATGAGAGCTCTGTGGGAAAGCCCGATCGTGGCCATGGCCTTCCTCAGGGACTGAGGCTGTTCGGCCAGGCAGCTTAGGGAACAACAACAACAACAACAACTCGTACAGGATTAATAGCTTTAACCAAAATGGTCACACTCCTTAACCCGGTGAGACCCAGCGTCGCACGTGTTGCGTCGGCAGTGTTTGATCACCAACTCCCAGCGACGCATCACGTGCGTCCGACATATAAAAAACACTTACGTGGCTCGTAAGGTAGGAAATGGCGGGAGAATAGGAGGGGGAGGTACCGTAGTGTGTGTGGGAGCCGGGCCAGTAGGTGTGAGCGGGCCGAGACAGCCGCGCGGCTGGTGGTGGTGGGCTTAGTGGGGATAGTTTACACCCCTAGTTCACCGCCACTTTGAACCTTCATTACTCCGGTCGTATGGGAGCTAGAGGCTTGAGATTTATGTGAGATACTCCTTAGGATGTATGCCGTACAATGCCATACTCAGTTTTTACCCTAGTGCTCCCGGGCGGGTGGTCATGCAGGGGAGACGAACTATTGAAACCCCCCCCCCCCCCGCCCCCCAAATGACCGAAATGAGTTTTTTTTAATTTTTGTCTTCATTTCTCACCATTCTCTTCCATTTTGGCTCAACAAATTTTTTTGAGGCTCCCCCCCCCCCCCCCCCCCCCCCGCCCCCCCCCCCCAAAAAAAAATGTCAGAGGTGATTTTTTTTTTTTTTTCATTTCTCATCCTTGTCTTCCATTTTAGCAAAAAAAAAAAATAAGTGAAAATGGCTTGGGACTGGGGTGAACAAAATATTATAACTAGCCGGGCTCAACGGGTTAATGGTCTAAGTGGCCATAGCCAAAATGGCTACACTATATTCCTTCTGTACTTTCTCCATGCCCGATGAGATACATGATATTTTGATATATGTGGCACAGCCCTTGTATCCAACACAATACCCTGCGTGCAACCCCTCTCGAACCCCGCACAACGTTACTTGCAACTTTAATTATTATTATTATTATTATCCATCTGCAGTGAAGCATGTGAAAGCAGTGAAGAGCATGTATGAGGGTGCAAAGGCGGCAGTACGTGTGGAGAGTGAGCAGAGCGAGTTCTTTGACCTGAATGTTGGTTTGAAACAGGGGTGTGTGATGTCCCCGTGGTTGTTTACTGTATATATGGATGGAGTTATGAAAGAAATACTATCAAGAGCAGTGGATGTTGGTGTATCGCTGAAAAGGGAGGGAATTGAGTGGAAGCTACCTATACTGCTGTTTGCGGATGATACAGTTCTGATGAGTGATAATGAATGGGAGTTGCAGGGTCTGGTAAATGAGTTTGGAACAGTGTGCGAAAAACGGAATTTGAAGGTAAATACGGGGAAGAGCAAGGTTATGGTCTTCGAAAGGGGTGAAGTCACAGAGTGTGAGGTGAAGCTGAACGGTCAGGCTATGGAGATCGTCAACTCTTTTAAGTATCTGGGCAGTGTGTTGAGTAAAGATGGGACTATGGATGAAGAGGTGCGGGAGAGGGTACAACAGGGGAAGAGGGTTGTAGGAACGCTAAAAGCAGTAACAAGAAATAGGGTGGTCAGTATGGAAGTGAAGAAGTCCTTGCATGACAGTGTGGTAATCCCGACACTGACTTACGGAAGCGAAGCATGGACGTTGGTTGAGAGACTCAGACCAAGAGTGAGAGCAGTGGAAATGAATTACTTAAGGAGTGCGTGCGGAGTTACATGGAGGGATAGACAGACTAATGAGGAAGTAAGAAGGAGGTGTGGTGTGGAGGTAGATGTGCTGGAAAGTGTGAAAAGGAACAACTTGAGATGGTTCGGCCATATGGAACGTATGGAAAGCGAGAGAATGACTAAGAGGGTGTACGAGAGCGAGGTGGAGGGACAGAGGGGGAGAGGTAGACCGAATATGAGGTGGAAGGATGGAGTGAGGAACTACATGAACGAAGGCGGTGCTGGTTGGGGGGAGGGGCGTCGACTGACTGGGGACAGAGGTGCATGGGGGCGGTTCGTTCGTGGCCACCCCTTCGGGGATCACGGCGTCAGGCAATAGATAGATAGATAGATCCATCTGCAGATACTCCCACGTGACCATTCAGATCCCCTCCCAGGATTGTTATTTCATTCTCCGAGAGGCCTGAAATGACACTGACGGTGTCATTCCAGAAGTCCTCTTTTATCTCTTTCTGTAGGCCAGCCTGTGGGGCAGTGGTTCCCAAACAATTTTATGGCGACCCTTAATACAATGGTTCATGGTCCTTGCGACCCTACACCCTGAAACACTGGATTAGTATGTTTTATATTTTTATTGAATGTTATAATCTAGTGGTGGTAGATGTCAAGGCACTGCAATAAAGAAACTCTTTTAGTGTATGTCTTCTTCTCGTTGGTACCAAACAACAAAGATGGGTTGGGGGGCCACCTGCAATGTCCACTGATTCATGTCTGTAGTAAAAAAAATCCTACTTTTTCAAAGCCACAATAAGTTGAGATATTATGTCTTCTGACATTAGGTCAATTCGACGTTTAATACTACTATTTGAAAGTGGTACTGAATCCAACTTCCTATTAACATAATATTATTATGTTCCACAAAGAGTTTTCTCCATTGCCACTGCAGCTGGTTTCACCAGCTGACACATAAGTGTTTTTACATCTCACAATATTCCATGCTGCTTCAAAGGACGTCAATGAAGCCTTCTCCAGAGAAATAGATGATGAGCTCGGATCATCAATCCGCCTTCGTTTTACCAACACTTGTTTCTCTTTCCGGTGAAATTTGGATGAACTGAACTCAAATGGAACTTCAATTTGTTATCCTTCATGGATTCGATAGCTAGGACTTGAAGGCACTGGAAACATCGAGGTCTTGCATTTCCAGAGCGTTCTCTAAACTCAGTGAAGCCATACTTAAAAAGATCTGGTCTATACTGTAACTGTACTTTGCGTTGACATTCTTGCCATTAAAGTAGTAATTAAAACAAATAAAGAACTTTTAGAATACGTCATATTTCAAGGGGAAAATTACCGAGGTGCTCAGCATGATCAGATTTCACATCAATGCACACATCATGATAACCCGTATAGTTGATTGTACAACACATCTTCCTCACTCACACTCGCTTACCCAAACAGTCTATCTGGCAATCAAAATGGAAATTTGACTGTTGCTAAAATTTGCATAAAAATATGCCAACCACAACATTAAGCCAAATGACATGCAAAGTTAGATTATTCACCATGAAATGCATTCAACGAAACCCTCCTCATTCACTCACTAAAGCCGGTATCACACGAGCACTTTTTCCCTCAACACTGGTCTGGCTGCTTATGAGGTCAACATTTAAACTTTGTTGGTTACCTAAAGTCATCTATCATTAGTCTAGTGTCCGATATCAGTGCAAAATATTCCAGAAATATTGCCAGAAAAATTTGATTATCGAATGTTGACTATAAAAGCTCTCGTGTGATACCGGCTTAACCCACATTTACAGGCTTATAATACATACATTTAAGGACATATTCGTAATAATCCACATACACTGAAAAGTATATGTATAATATTTACTGTTGAAGTACATTCTGTGGCTTCGCCCCATCAAAAACATCATCACTCACATACGCAAAACTATTATTGATCTTGCTTGTTCTTATATCAATGTATTATATTACTATTATCCTTGCAATAGTTTTTGGGTTCTAGGTTGCGGATGAAAACGGGTAATAAGAACATTATAACAAACACATACAGTATATAAATGGGTAATAAGAACATTATAACAAACACATACAGTATATAAATGGGTAATAAGAACATTATAACAAACACATACAGTATATAAATGGGTAATAAGAACATTATAACAAACATACAGTATATAAATGGGTAATAAGAACATTATAACAAACACATACAGTATATAAATGGGTAATAAGAACATTATAACAAACACATACAGTATATAAATGGGTAATAAGAACATTATAACAAACACATACAGTATATAAATGGGTAATAAGAACATTATAACAAACACATACAGTATATAAATGGGTAATAAGAACATTATAACAAACACATACAGTATATAAATGGGTAATAAGAACATTATAACAAACATACAGTATATAAATGGGTAATAAGAACATTATAACAAACACATACAGTATATAAATGGGTAATAAGAACATTATAACAAACACATACAGTATATAAATGGGTAATAAGAACATTATAACAAACACATACAGTATATAAACGGGTAATAAGAACATTATAACAAACACATACAGTATATAAATGGGCAATTTTGAGTTTTAGGTTGCGGTGTAACTAAAAAATATGCTATAATGACAATGTTATTTCTTCCAATCAGTAAAAACACGTCTGTTACTTCTTGCAATAAGTGAAAAGTAAATAAATAGTATTTTACTTTTATTGTGGTGTGAAAACGGTTAATAAGTAACTCATTGCAATAAGACAAAATATTTTTCTGTGTAACATGCAATACGTAAAAAACAAATATGTTAATTTCGCTGGGTTAAAGATCAAAGTGGAAATGGCTAGTAGTATAATACAACAATCTATCATAATGGTGGGCAGACCTAGGATAGCAATTGTTAAAGTTACTTCCCAAACGTGTACCATTCTTCACCTTTTCCTACTGAACTGCCATTACTGAACATCGTGGCCCAAAAAATATATTGAAACATGTTGAATTGCAGTACAGTATATATATACAATTATACATACACAAGTAGGATGCAGACAATACTAATCATTCATTAACAAACTTCTTGAATATCACTGAATAGTAGGACTGGCCAATGGTAGAGTAGTGAGTAACTGAGTGAGTGAGGGTCACTGGGCATCAGACAGTTCAGACTCCAAGCCAGGCACACAACATCCCGTACCTTACGGCTTAATTACAAATACTGTATTTGACATGATTAACAGTAGCCGCAACGAATAGCTAATGAACGAAACTCTTCATGTGATGGGAAATTCTATTGTTAGGATTTCAAATACAGGAATATTTATTCTTAAGTCTAATGTAATTTGATTATGTAATCATATTTACAAATTCACACGTTTCACGATGGAATTTTTGCACTAATAGTAGTTTTTCTATTATATTTCACTTTTTTCTCCAGACCTTCCCACGACCCTCAGAAAAACCCTTGTGACCCTTGTTTGGGTCGCGACCATGGGTTTGGGAACCACTGCAGTGTGGGGCATATGCAGATATCACATTCAGAATTCTTTCACCAACTTTCAACTTCAAAACAATCAGCTTTTCACTAAATCTCGTAATCTGAAGCACACTTTCCGCCCCCTCTTCAGCCATCAGAACACCCACTCCTCCTTTAGCTTTATCAGTCTCAACCCCCTTCCCGTAGATCCTATATATTTTCTTCCAACAATACCCCCCAGGGGGTAAGGGAGCCTTCATCTAATGGTGGAGGAAAAAAGAATATGCCTCACGCATCCTACTGCGTGTCGTACAAGGCGACTAATAGGGGGGATGGCGATAGACTTGTGGACCAACAGCCATTACTAGACAATAAAGTCTTTATCTTAGCACTGTCTTGGTATGGCACTGCCGAGGCTGGTGGGGTGCGGATAGGTGCCACAGGGGACTGAGTCTTACCTGGGCGCCGTTTGGCACCACACCTGTGTCGGCAACAGTATTTGCATGTTGGAGCAGTGTTGGGGCAGGACTTTATTGTTCTATAGTCCAATTGCCTAATATACAGTAGAGTCTTGTTATGGTGCTGTCTTTTTGTAACACTGTTAAGGTTGGTGTGGTTGCAGATATTGCAGGTGCAAGTGCTGCAGGGGGACTCTGTTGAGCCTTGCTGAGGCACGGTTAGCACTATACCAACATCAGCCAGTGATGACTTGGTGGGGCAGTGCTGTGGCAGGACTTTATTGTACTACAGTACACTCCAACTACTGAAAGGCAACCCCGTCTGAGCTGTTACAATGCATGCAATGGGAAAATGATGTTAAACCAATGAATGTATGTATGTATGTATGTATGTATATGTATGTATGTATGTAATCCACTGTACCCCATACCCTTTTTAGAGTGTTTGCTGGGCACAGCAGACGTCCACTCGCCTCCTCTCACACATCTCGGCCACTTCATTTGCACGCAGATTCATACATAAAAAATACATAAAATTTTAAGACTGAGTGTTCCACACATAAGTGCAGTTTTAGTCTCTTGTCCTAATGGCGGCATTCCAGGCAACCCTGTTAAGGGCTGCTTCACTTGTCAAGTTCTTGGATTTGAGATCGGCACGTATAGTCCGATCCCAGGTCTTCCTCGGTCCACCCCTTGGTGCAGCTCCCTCCACAATCACAGACCTGCATTTTTTCACCCAATTTTGTTCATCCATTCTCTCCACATGTCCATACCATCCCAGTCTACTTGTACGCATCACCTCGCTAATACTCTTTATACCTAAACGTCTCCTCAGCTCAACATTTGTTATTCTATCCTGTAGCCTGGCCCCACACATCCATCTCACCATTCTCATCTCATTACGCTCCATTCTGTTGACATCCTCTACTTTAACGGCCCATGTTTCTGAGGCATACGTCATTGCACTTCTAACACATGAGGCATACACCTTTCCCTTCAGGGGGAGAGGCATTCTCTTCATGGTCAGGATTGGCATAAATTCTCTGAACTTCCCCCAGCCACACCTAATTCTAGCAACAGTGGCAGCCTCGGCCCCACCACCGGCAGAGATGGTATCTCCTAGGTAACAAAACTTGTTCACCAGCTCCAAAGACTCATTTCCAAAATTCACAGCCACAGGATCATCACTTAACACATGCTCGCCTTTGCACACTACGCACTCAAATTTCTCTATTTCTGACTTATCCTTCGGCAGGGGCCCCTTTATTCTACTACAGCGCTTACTCCCATGGTGTACCCAACATCGACAGATGCTACATTGAATTGAGTTAACGCCCACTCCCTTTCCACACACTGCACATGGGTATGCACCGCTCTTTTCTACATTGTCTCGTCTCAATCTACAATGCATAACCTTGGTTTTGTTAATATTGACTCTTAAACCCTTGCTCGCCATGCCCTCTCTCCACTCTCTGAATTTGGCCTCAGCATCTTGCATACTGTCAGCTATTAGGACTAAATCGTCTGCATAAAACAGTTCCAACGGGAGTCCGCCTCTAAAAACTCTAGACAGTGCCTCCAAGACCATTATAAAGAGGAGGGGCTTAACACTGAACCCTGATGGACTCCAACACGGACTGCGAACTCATCACTCAGTACACCCTTCACCCTCACCGCACTTCGCGAATCCTCATACATCTTCATTATCACACGCACCAGCCACTCTTCCACACCAAGTTTCCTCATAGCCCACTGCACAACATCTCTAGGCACCCTATCAAAGGCCTTCTCCAGGTCTACGAACACAAAGTAAAGATCCCTGCCTTTTAGTAAGTATCTTTCCTGTATCTGCCTGACTATGAAGATAGCATCGGTTGTACCCCTTCCTGGCATAAAACCAAACTGCATATCATCAATAGAGATGCTTTGCCTGATCAAACCCTCAAGGACTCTCTCACAAACCTTCATGATTTGGTCAAGCATTTTCAGGCCCCTATAATTTCCTCTATCTAGCGCATCCCCTTTTCCTTTGTATATATTTACTATTACACTTTTGAGCCAATCCTCTGGGATTTTCTCATCTTTAATAATGGTGTTTATCAACTCAGTGACTAAGTTTACACCAATCTCCCCTGAGGCTTTTATCATCTCAGCGACAATGTCGGAGCAACCTGGAGCTTTACCGTCCTTCATTTTATTGATTGCGTCGCTCACTACAGCTGGTGCTATCAAAGGAGGGAGCCCAGATATTGGTTTTTCGATACTAAGCTGTTCCTTATCCCATTCAAACTCTACACATTTAGCTATCGTTCATAGTGTACCTTCCATGCTTCTCTGATTTCATTTTCTGCATACACAATCTTTCCATTATCATTTCTAACACACTGTTCACCTATAATATCCCTACTGTAATTTTTAACTCGCCTAGCTAGGTTGAAGATCCCATTGGGATTGTCAGTGTTACACACTTGTTCGAGGACCAGGTCCTTAATGCGATTTTTAGCATTGTAAATAACTCTTTTTGGCAGTTCGTTTAGCTGCCTGGTATTCCTCCTTGCTGCCTCCTTTCTTCCATGCTTTGAAGCATCTCCTCTTCTCTTTCACAGCATGTTCTACCTCATCGTTCCACCACCAGGAGGTCTTATTCCTGTGGTGACCCTTTGTTTTCCCACAGACTTTGTCAGTGGCAGCAATAAGGCTATGCTTAAGAAAGTTCCATTGACTCTTTACATCGTTAGGCCTAGCATCCTTATTTCTATTCATTTCCTCCAGTTCACTATGAAACCTATCCCTAACTTCCTTGTCCTTCAGCAGCCACACTTTCCTTTTGGGTATGTAAACCTTCTTGCGCTTAGGATCTCTGTATAAGCTCATGTCGCACACAAGTAGCTTATGCTGGGGGATACATTCTTCGCTCGGGATGACCTTTACATCTCGAACTAGTTTCCAGTCTTTCCTGTTAACCAAGAAGTAATCTATCTGGCTACTGGAGAGCCCAGAGTTATATGTGATCAGGTGGCTCTGTCTTTTCTTGAACTTTGTGTTACACACAACCATGTTGAGTGCAATGCAGGACTCCAATATATATTCGCCTTCTAGATTTCTCCTTCTGTAACCATTTTCTCCATGTACCCCCTCGTATCCATCTGCAGATGGAGACCATTGAGGTCCCCCCCCCCCCACGATTGTTATTTCGTTCTCTGAGAGGCCTGAAATGACACTGACGGTGTCATTCCAGAGGTCCTCTTTTATCTCTTTCTGTAAACCAGCCTGTGGGACATATGCAGATATCACATTCAGAATTCTTTCACCAACTTTCAACTTCAAAACAATCAGCCTTTCACTAACTCTCGTAATCTGAAGCACACTTTCCGCCAGACTTTGACTTTCCGTCAAACTACCAACATTCACACTAGCAAGTCTGAGACTGTGGGGGGCTTTATGTACCATCTTCTCACTCTCATGGGTGTGCTGTACAGGTGAGTGAGCATGTCACTTTTTATCAATCCCACCCCCCCCCATCCTTCCATTATTTCTTGATTACGTCGGGGCATTTCACTTCCTTCTTTTCGTTGGCTTGCTTGTCGTACCTGGAGACCGTGGAAGTGGGTTCAATGCCAGCATCGGAGGACAGGACTGTAACCACCTTGTTTACTTTCCATCATGCAACAAGTATGCCATTGGCAGAACAATAGTCCAGAGTTCCACGGGCCACAGACTTCTTGTCCATATCCTTGACAGAGATTAGGGGGGGGGGCTTGTCGATGTAATTGATTCTTGCTGTGCCAACATACCTGCAGCCATATTGGTCCCACAAGTATTCCACCAATGCAAAGCTTGTGAAGAAGTTGTTGGCATACATAGCAGTCTTAGTGGGTTCCTTGAGGGTCTTGATGAGGACTACCACAGTCTTGCTGCTGATCAACATCTGCTGCTCATCTTCAACGAGTAGGGTATGGTGAGCTGGGAAGGTGGTCTCGCCCTGGTACATTCGAATGCCATGTACAAACTAATCGATGCTACCTCTGCAGAAAAGCTTGAAGCCCCACTTGTCTGGTTTTGTCTTGATATATTGCCTCAGGTTACCAGCCCTCTTCCCCTTGTAAGCCACCCCTGATTAATGGCACGAAAGTGTAATAGTAAACATATATAAGGGCAAGGGGAACGCATTGGATAGGAGAAATTATAGGGGCCTGAAAATGCTTGACCAAGTTATGAAGGTCTGTGAGAGAGTCTTTGATAAGGGAAAGCATTTCTATTGACGATATGCAGTTCGGTTTCATGCCAGGACGTGGGACAACCGACGCTATCTTCATAATCAGGCAGCTGCAGGAAGGATATCTACTTAACACCTTACGAGCGGCCTATGCGGTTTATTTATGTGTACCGCACAGCGGGGTGTTTTTAGCCAAAATAGGGCTGTTTACGTGATCATTTTCATGCCTAAATAAGACCCAGAACGTAAAACAAGTACCTATCCCTGAAAGGGCATAAACAGAGCTTTCGAATGACACCATAACGATCCTTGTATGATGGATAGTTTTCTTGCAATAACCGTGCAACGCGAGTGCAAAAAGCAGGTAATTCGGTACTTTCAGTACATAATTGAGTATGTAGCGAGTGAGAGAGGGAGGAGGGAGCTGAGATTTGTGTCAGTAGGTTCGCCGCGGTGGTCTGGAGCAGTCATACGCTCGCTAGTCTCCTGCCACCACTTGTCTCTCTCTCTCAGCCACATTACGTGCTGAAATTGCCACTCGAGTTATGTCGAGCGCCGCCACATAGTCCAGCTTTATTTAACTCGACTTATGTTGCTCGCCGCTAATTATGGGTTAAACATAGGGATCTGTATCTTGTGTTTGTAGACCTGGAGAACGCCTTTGATAGAGTGCCCTGAGAAGCTGTGCAGTGGGCTTTGAGAAAACTTGGCGTAGAGGAGTGGCTGGTGCGTGTTTACAGTTCGCGTCGGAGTTCACCAGGGCTCTGTGTTAAGCCCTCTCCTCTTTGTTATGGTTCTGGAGGCACTATCTGGTGATTTCAGAGTTGGGCTCCCATGGGAACTGCTATACACAGATGACCTAGTACTTATCGTAGATAGTGCGTGGGATGCCAAGGCCAAGTTCAGAAGATGGAAAGAGGGCATGGCATTTAAAAGATTAAGAGTTAATATAAATAAAACAGAGGTTTTACATAGTGGATTAGGGCTAGGAAAGGTAGAAAAGAGTGGGGCATACCCATGCACCCCCAGGGGGTAAGGGGGCCTTCACTTATGGTGGAGAAAAAAAAAATATGCCCCACGCATCCTGCTGTGTGTCGTACAATGCGACTAATAGGGGGAATGGAGTTAGACTTGTGGACCAACAGCCATTACTATACAATGAAGCCTTGTTATTGGAGCTGGCTGTGTTTCATATGGCAGCGCTGTGACAGGGCTTCATTGTTCTAGCCCAAGTTGCCTAATGGCGGCACACTGGCGGTAGATGTCACTCCCTCTGGACCCAGACCTGGAGCCTTGGGCCCAACCTGGACGAAATGGATCCAGAGGGTACAGTGTGTATTGTTTCTCTGGACTGGCACTCTCCACCCACTCCACTCGGGGAATGGTGCCCGAGCTAGACTGGAACCAGAGTTCTGGGTGGGGGGGGGAGGAGTGATGCCCATTTGCCAGCCTAATCACCAATTATGACTCTACCTATAGAAAACAACGTATGTCCGATGTTCCAAAACCGCACAGGATACGGACAAATGCCCCCCACAGTCTCAGACTTGCTAATGTGAATGTTGGTAGTTTGAATCTGCGTGCAAATGAAGTGGCTGAGATGTGTGAGAGGAGGCGAGTGAACATTTGCTGTGCCCAGGGAACACTCTGGAAAGGGTATGGGGCACAGTGGATTGTTGGAAGAAAGAAAAGATATAGGATCTACTGGAAGGGGGTTGAGACTGATAAAGTGAAAGGAGGAGTGGGTTTTCTGGTGGCTGAAGAGTGGGTGGAAAGTGTGCTTCAGATTACGAGAGTTAGTGAAAGGCTGATTGTTTTGAAGTTGAAAGTTGGTGAAAGAATTCTAAATGTGATATCTGCATATGCCCCACAGGCTGGCCTACAGAAAGAGATACAAGAGGACGTACGGAGTGACACCGTCAGTGTCATTTCAGGCCTCTTGGAGAATGAAATAACAATCATGGGAGGGGACCTGAATAGTCACGTGGGAGCATCTGCAGATGGGTATGAGGGAGTACATGGAGGAAATGGTTACAGAAGGAGGAATCTGGAAGGCGAATATATACTGGAGTCCTGTGTTGCACTCAACATGATTGTGTGTGTAACACTAAGTTCAAGAAAAGACAGAGCCCTCTGGGGTCACCAGTAGCCAGATAGATTACTTCTTGGTTAACAGGAAAGACTGGAAACTGGTTCGGGATGTAAAGGTCATCCCGAGCGAAGAATGTATCCCATCCCCCAGCTCACTACTTGTGTGCGACATGAGCTTATACAGAGATCCTGAGCGCAAGAAGGTATGCATGCCCAAAAGGAGAGTGTGGCTGCTGAAGAACAAGGAAGTTAGGGATAGGTTTCATAGTGAACTGGAGGAAATGAATAGAAATAAGGAAGCTAGGCCTAGCGATGTAAATAGTCAATGGAATTTCCTTAAGCATAGCCTTCTCGCTGCCCCTGACAAAGTCTGTGGGAAAACAAAGGGTCATGCCCTTGCATACCACTGTCCTGGCCCAAGTTTGCCGGGGCCATGCCCGGTAACACTTCCGGAATTCTTCAGTCACGCAACTGGACATGTCTGGCAGAGCAACACTTGTATCCAACTCGCCCTTCGGTGGCCCTGGGAGTGAGAGAGCTTTGTGATTTCCTAGTTTTTTTACTGGGTTGCGGTGGGATGTGAAGACTGGCTAGGGGAAGTGGGTCGCGATTCCTGACCTGACTTACCCTTAGACTGCCCTTTGTACCATTTACCTTGTCCCTTCCCTTGGGTCTTACCTCGGTTGGAGCCACTGCTTCCAGGCTTGGAATGAGTCTTGAATGAAGGAAAAATCTTGGAACCACTAGGGTGACTCTGAGGATTAAATTTTGGCTTAGATTTAGTTACCGACTCCTTCCTAGGCATAGGGGCAGCCGTTCTCATTGAGTCTAAGAGGCTAAATACTGTCCTCCACGTGTTCGGTGAAATTAGCGTGGTAGTGAGGACAGGTGATAGAACCAACCTTGTCCGATATCTTCCGGCAGCTTCTTAACCAAAAAGACCCTTAAGTCTTGGCGAGCCCGGACCGCTTCCAAGAAAGCGACCCGTATATCACCAAGTGTCTGAACAGAGTTCTGCAAAAGAAGCCGCCTAGTAAGAGACAAGGCCTTGGTCGATTGTGCATTAACTACTGCTTTAGTCGTCCGAACAAGGGACTCAGCCAGCTGGCGACTGATCAGGAACTGAGACAGTAGCTTCCAAGCATTTTGCTTAAGTTTAAAATCCTTGTCAATCTGAGAGGGAGTCGGACTAGAGAAAGGTCATTAACTTCACACAATGATAGTTTAAGGGCACTTAAAAATTCCAAAACTGTTTTAGATACCCCCCCGGCAATGGCTACAGGCAAAGAGAACCAACTATGCTGTTCCTGAGGAATTTGATGAGTTGATTTACTGTTTATAGTACTAGCAAAATGTGCTTCCGACTCCCAGTCTAACCATGGACCCGTGCCTACCGTTCCGATATGTAAGACTGGACAACCGGACTGATCATGAATTGGCTGAGTGTCTAACTCAGGTGTTAGACTAAAAAGAGCTTTAATATCGTTAAATCCATCGAGTTTTGACCAGTCTGCATACAGTCTCACAGACGAAGCCGGCAGCAAAGCAGGTGATGGAGCATATACAAAATAATCAGGGTTCTACACATTAGGTATGGCCTTAACTGTAACATTCAATACTTCACCCGAAATGTTCTTAGCCCTAAGCTTCTTTGATTCGCTAACCTGTATACACCCATGTTCAGGGACCGGAGGTTCCCCCGACACTGTCGGTTGCGCAACCTGAGGGTTAAGAGCAGTAATGTCCATCCAGGACCTATCCGGTCCATATAGCAGAGGCATCGAACCTTTCTTTACCGGAGTTTTATCAAGGGGAGGTGGAATAACATCTGTTAAAACACAAATAATATTAGCTGTCGTTAAAGTTGATGTTACATTAGACAAACTAGAAGTGACATTGGAGGGAGTAATGTTTTGCTTTGGTGTAACCTGCATGAAACCAAAAGGCCTAGCAACCGGCGGTGGAGTGGGAGAAACTGGCACAGACCTATCCCCTCCAACCTTACTCAAAAAGGTATCCATAACATTTTGGAGATCTCCCTTAGTCACAAAATCCTTGGTGTGATCCATGGACATAGTCGATTCGATATCTGAGTGCCCTGCTGACGCCACTTGTTGTCCCGACTCAAGTTGCTCGGAAATGTTGTTACAAATAGATTGACACTCCATATACTCCACCGATTGAGCTTCCAGTGACTGGGCTGAGGAGAATCGAACCTCTTCAGACCGGACTGCAGGTTCTAGAACCTCGCTCTCAAAGCCTTCCCATCCTAAGTTCGGAATGGATGTCTGAAGAGGAACCTCACTTGACTCTTGAGGATATCCTCTATACTGTTCAGCGAGCACTTGAGATGGCACACGGTACTGAGGTGTGTGACTGCGGGGAATTACATATGGCCGTGGCCTCGCTGATGGGGAAACATGGCCTATAGAGTGGCTAAAAAGTTTACTGGGCATGATGTCCCTGGGCGGTGTAGCAGCACCCCTACGGACCGTCCCCGACTGGCCGGATTTGACTTTCGGCACAGCCAGGGACAGTCTAGTAGGTTCGGGTGCCGGCGAAGGCGATGACCTCGACCTCACGCTAGAGACCGCCTTACGGAACTGTAACTTAGACGCACCAGAAGCAGACACTGCCTCTTCTGGCGTTCCTTTACGTTGCCTCTTCGCCGCCTGTTGTACCGGCGGAGGAGAGATTGCCCTGCGCAGAGGAGACCTTGATCTGGACCGATGCCTCGACTGCGGTTGTTTCAACGAATCCGGCGCAGGCCGCTTCGCCTACCAGCGGGGGGGAGGGAATAGCTTTCTTTGATGTGTCGTCATCGGTAGAATAATCCGAACTGATGGTCGGTTTTTTAATGACCTTTGAAACTCTTTTCTTAACAGTGCCAGAACGAGTGTTCGCTTTCGGAAGGTTAACACTGGGGGATTTTATTATCAATAGCTCCCAAAGTGGTTATAGTCATCACATTGGAGTGCCTTATGGGCAATATCTTTACTATAGTCATTAAAGCAAGATTTAATCGCCGATAGCACTACACGACACCCTTCCTCCTTATGGTTTATGAAACCATTACGAAGTTTGACGCACTCGCGGCTCTTCTTGGTAACCCACTGTCCTCGTGACCGATCTAGGCACGCGACACAACTAACACAATGTTTATGACCGGTTACTGGAAGGTTAGCACAGAAAGCTATGTTTTCCATGGTTAGTCTTCCCACGCCGGGATCGGTGACGGTCCGGAGCTCCTCGCCGAGGAAACGTGTACCTGGAAAAGAAATTTCAAAAAATCAATGCTCATAAGGACAACCTGAGACATTTTAACACAACCGTTACCTCTAAATACCCAAGAATAATAGATGTAGCGATCACCACTACCCTAAGTTTCCTGTGTAGCCTTATGGAAAAACCCCGATGAGGTTTTTTCAAGAAGAAATTACTAGATTGCTTACCCATGATAGCGATTATCAATGACCTATACTAGTGCTGCCTAGAAAGCGGTTTCTAGTAAGCGACCATCTCGCCGTGAACGGAAAGTGTTTAGCAATGACTCTTCCAGATTAGTAGTCTTCCCGCCGCGCTAGGAATATTTAAGTCGTTCTGGCTGAGCCGGAACATCCCTTGGAAGCATTCCTCTTCCGCCGGGAGTTTGTTCTAGTTCAAGACAACGAACTGGTTACTTGGATCTTGTGCAACACTACAACGCCACAAGTGGGGTGCCCGGCGAGGAAGAAACGCATTCACGGGACAATTCCCCTGCCGGAAATATGTTCCTAACCTTTATTCTACTATCAAGTATGCAACAACTTAGGAGAATACAGAGTATCATGGTCAGGAGCTATCCCAACACCCTCAACTATGAGACTATCTTATCATCCAGAAGAAGAGGGTCACATATTATGGCACAATAAGAATGTAATAATAAACTTAAAATTACATCCTAGACATAAACAGAACCTAAGCAGAGGCTGGCCACGAGGCCTAGGGCAAGAAGATCGACGAAATCAACAAATTACTCTTACCTCCAGCAAGAACCATCATTCTCCTCCATCTAGACGACAAGAACGTAGGGAAGACGGCGCAGAGACCAGAAGCAAGGTTCTTTACTAAGTAAAGCAACCCTAAACTAAAAGTTCTGCCGACGAATAACACAAAACGCTTAACCCACTAGAAAGGAGGCCGAAAAGCGTTGCCCTTGTGGTAATAAAAAGCCTCTAATCCTAACTCGCTAGGCTAAAACTAGAGGAAAAAACTAAAACACAACAATGGCGGCCCCGTTCATACGGACCTGAGGTAACGCTATCACTTAAAGCACCCTTAAACACAACGCCTGGGGGTCACGCCAATCAGCACGCCCAACCTATCTAATCTAAACCTACTCTAAAGCATCTCAGATTAGTGCAAATGTGCAAAAGACTCACTATCCGGACTGAAGAGTGACGAATGAAAAGAGGTCGGGACACACGTCCGCTCGGCGCTGACCCCCGAAGAGTGAAGGAAGAGAACGCGTCAGCGTCTCGATGTAAAACCCACGCTAAGCAAACATCTGCACTACGGGAAGCATAAAACAGATAAGAGTTCTAACCTTTTTCTTTTTAATTTTTATTATCTTTTAATTATCTTTTTCGTAGTGGCATCCGCATCATAAGGACGAGTCCGTAATTAATTATGAGTGCACGCTTACGATGAATTGGTCTCTACGCTCTGGGGCGGGTGATTTGATCAGCTGACTCTGGGGTTCAAAGAGAGCCATTACTGTACAAGGCATATCTTCAATGATGGAGGGGCCACTAATAAATACTTCCTTACTTGATTACATAAAATTCCTTAAAGCACAAAAAGGGCATATACAAAATTCAACATCTACCAGTCCTGTACTACAGTATCCATACCAAGGACTTTATATACTAGTATAATCCTTGTCCATAGATACCCGTATCTCGATTCCCACATTCATCACTCGTCAGTTTATTTCACCATGTTTGGCTTTGTCTCGTATATTTTCGTGGGGTAAGATAACTTTTAAATAAACCCCTGACCTCTCTGTTTTCACCTAATTTTTCGTGTATGTACGTAAAATATATAGTAAGAATATTCAGGCATGTAAAAATAATTGCATGCACAGTTCATTCATTTATTAAATTAAAATTGCACTCGGCTATTATCGATCGATCAGTTGTTTCCCAGGGCCTCCCCTGCCTCCCCTCCCATCCATGACTTCCTCTTTTCATCACCCTCGCATCTCCATCACAGCCACCTCCCTTTCTTTCTATTAGTCCTAGTTGGCTCCGAGATGGGGGATGGAAAAAAAAAACGAATATAACGAAAATCCAAAAACTT
Source organism: Paralithodes platypus (assembly GCA_032716605.1). Taxonomy (NCBI): domain Eukaryota; kingdom Metazoa; phylum Arthropoda; class Malacostraca; order Decapoda; family Lithodidae; genus Paralithodes; species Paralithodes platypus. The sequence continues at coordinate 19,802,984 of CM064580.1, read as the reverse complement.
CAAAACTTTGCAGGAAAAGTGTTATGCCACGGTTTTCAAGTAACGTGAGACAATCTGATTACGATTTCCAACTTAGGAATCATCGTTTATCATCAACTTGGGTGAGGACTGGCCTTAATTCTCTTAATCAACACAATAGTAATAAGCAATGGACAGTGGACACAAAACACATAGGTAAAGGATATACAGGTTTTATTCATTAACTGCTAGGGTACAATCTCAATATGTCTCTGGAGAGATTGTAATGCCTGGATTGTGGCAAAGTGTCTGTAACTGAATTCGATGCGTAAATCTGCTTGAGCTATCATGCCAAGAGGAGTACTTCTCTTGGTGTAGTGGCTAGAGCGCTCGCCTCCCACGTGGTGAGTCCGAGATCGAATCTCGGCCGGGCAGCGCCCAAAAACATTTGGGGCGAATTTCCGCATCAGACGCAGTTCGGATGTGATTGTAAAAGTTGTAAATGGTAATTGTAAGTAATTGTAAAGTCGGCAAAATTAGTATGGTGCCGTTTCGAGGTCTCTTCACTGGTGACAACTGTAAAGGGATATCTGAGAGGTTTAGTTGGGGTGCTGTACATATAGGCTCTAAGTAAATCCCCATGGTGTACTGGCTTGCCTTAACTGGTTGGCTACAACAGTTGCTAAGGCTAGAGCTCTCAGAAATTCTCAGAGATGATGTCCCAGTGACCCCGGTTCGTTGGGGAGGTATGGTAGCAGATGGGGTGGTTCCTGCACTGCCTCCTCGCCATGGTGTGTGACCCGGCAAGTGACGGATATAAGGTATGTCGCTGGTGATCATTGTCTCGGAGACTCGCTGTAGTTGACACGCTCAGACTTGTGCCTCGCTTGCTTTCGCTCGCTCGGAGTCTTCGCTACCTGGACGATAAAGTGATGTAATGCCTGGATTGTGGCAAAGTGTCTGTAACTGAATTCAATGCGTAAATTTGCTTGAGCTATCATACCAAGAGGAATATTTCTCTTGGTGTAGTGGCTAGAGCGCTCGCCTCCCACGTGGCGGGCCCGAGATCGAATTTCGGCCGCGCCGCGCCCAAAAACATTTGAGGGCGAATTTCCGCATCAGACGCAGTTCGGATGTGATTGTAAAAATTATAAATTGTAATTGTGTGTCATTGTAAAGTCGGCAAAAATAGTGTGGTGCCGTTTCGAGGTCTCATCAAGATAAGCATAATAATCATATACAAATAATAATAATGGTACTAATGAACATATAAATAATAGCATACAGAGATGATAAGTCTCAAATCACAAAAAATAAAGTCCTGAAGTAAATATGCAAAGCTCTCAAATATGGCTCGAATACAAATAAATAATAGTTACTGCAATCTTGGAAACGTAGTACTGTTAAGTATGGAAAATAGCACAATATTTAATCTCAAAACGAACAATAAGTTAATGCAACTTGAATAAGTATTTAAACTATAATAACTCAATGAGTAATAAGTATGAAAGATAAATTCATAAAAGTAGAATAATTATTGAGATGATAAGGCCTAACAGAAAAAGGCCAAATACCATTCACAACCTGCTCCCGTCATCTAGCCACAATTCAGACAACCCATGTAGAATTGCGAGCTTAAGGACACAGCCGCCACAACCCAGACCAGCAGAGGACCACCACCAACTTCAACACCACCTCGTCCCCAGCAAGCCAGAAACGCGCCCTCAACTGTCAAAAACACGATCACCCCAGTACAAGAATATAACGAGATGTTTATGCTAATTCCCCACCAACCCCCTCCATATCTACCCATCCAGTCTGACCACATTCAGCCAAGCCATAGTAGCCATGCTTAGGCAACAAGCTAAAAATCAATACCAACATTCCCCCAAATATGTCACCTTAAAGTACCCGAATTTCCAAATCAGTCCTCAACCACATGAGTCAATATTTATCCCTCAATATGCCATGCCTAGGGATAACTTCCTAACTACAAATAGTGGAATGACCTCAGACCTAATAAGACACCCTAACCAGAATTTTAATGCAACTTCCAACTATACAATCCGCCAGAAACACTTTCACCCATGTCCCTACTACCTTGGGAAATAAGCCCCTTGACGCCCTCCCAAAAAGGGTTACTACCTGGCCGAAACCCAAAAATTAAGCAACACTGGGATCCCTAGATAAAAAGGGAACCAGGGCTCTACATCCGCTATGAGGCAATTCATCTTGAAACACCAATACCACTGGGAGTAACCTTGGCTAATAATAATAACTTCAATGACCAGTGCCAAGGACCAAGGAAATTAAGCGTAGGCGGAAAGAAGAAAGTGAAGGAATAGAGAAGAAAGAAAAAGACGCATTGTACTAAGACGAGTGTGTGAAGCTCGCCCAGCACTATAGACAACGGAGAAGACAACTGTTCCAGTGACCACGTGCTCGCCAGACTTCTTACCAAGCTTCTATCTCTTCCTACTTTCTTTAAGTGTTCTCTTATTTCGTAATGGTAACGATGATTGTGATAAGGGTTAACTGGGTATGTTCAGATTCATAATTAACGTAAATATCGAAGTTTGTCCGTTCTTCTCTCTTATTATTTCGCTCTGTTAAGGAAGACCATATACATAACTATCTGTGAGATTAATATATATTTACTTCTCGAATACAGGCTCCTGTATTCTCCATGGGAAATATACATATATATATTTGTTAGTAGTCTTGGCAAATCCAACGTCAAGGCTATTAACCTAATTGCAATGACGACTTGTCTATTTTGACTGCTATGTCGTCATTCCAACTGCGGTTAAAAAGAAAACGTCTAGAGTCTACTCCTTATCTTGCTCTAGGAGACGTACATTAACCAAAACTACCACCGAAGGTGAAAAAAGCATAGAAGAGAAGAAAAAGGGGTTTACCTTAGTTACCGCTTAAGGCCCATCCCGTGTTCCGTCATGTGCAGATCCCTGTCGAACGTGCGCATGAGCGACCCTCTCTTGTCATCATTTTTTCACGCGTCTCCATGTTGAGTCTGCTTTTGTTGTGCTCCTTCAATTCACCCTGTTTTAGGTTCGTTTCGGCTTATCTGGCCTTCTTTTTTGTTAGACAGATGTTACGTAAATGGGCTCCTAAGTGTGTATAATGGAGACGCGTGTGGAAATAGCCTACCGACGGTACGGGGGCGCCTGGCGTTCCTCTTATATGTTTTTAATTCTTTCTCTTTTCATATATTTTTTTTTTCCTGTTAGTCTGGGCATAGTTTAGCTTTTAGCTTATTTTAGCCTAGCTCGTTTTCTCATTCAGGAATTGTTATGCCCCTATGAGTTTTCATTTTTTCATAGCCTAAGGTGTACCGTTGGTAAACAATCTGAGAGATTTCGTTGGTGGCGGTGCTGTTTGTAGAGTTTGTGTCGGCCGCATTATTAGCGTTATTCCCGAGTCCCCCCTTTCGAGCCTTCACTGTGTCTCAAGGGCCTGGGCGACAGGTGGTTCGTGATATCCAGGGGTACCCCACGGGGGCCCCTCCTTCATACCACAGGGTTTTTCGTCCCTGACACATTCTCTGCTCACGGCTAGGCCACCCTTTTTCTCACCAGTTTCATTTACTGGTTTTTGTTTTCTCTTCCTGTTTCACCTCCATCCTTTCATAGTCTTTTTGCCCAATCCAGGGGTACCCCACGGGGGCCCCTGTTTGTGCGAAACCACCCTCCCTGCCATTTCTCCTCATGGGCTTTGCTCTATCTCTGTGGGTTGGGTGGTTCCTGGGGGATGTGCCTCCTCTCCCCTGGTGTGTCTTCCTTGCCTCTCCCTTTACCGGTTGAGTTAGGATAAATTCAAGGAAGACACTGCTCAGCTTGATGGCCATCATCGCTTGGAGTTCATAAGGAGATGACGCATTTTTGTGGCCTTTTTTTGGTATTCCTTAGACGCTCCTCTCGCTTTTTCGGCGCCGGACCATCTCGGCCGGTCCCGCAAATTTGCGGGAGCTCGATTCGGTCCTCTGGGACGTTTCGGCTCCCCGCAAATTTGCGGAGATCGCTGGGGGTCCCTCAAAGATGCGGGAGGGTTGTGTCGGTAAGGTTATGCCTCCATTGGCCCGCAAATTTGCGGTAATAGTTGGCTTTCACTTTGACCTTTTTTATGCCATCTTGTTGCCTGAAACTATCTTGGTGTGTGCACTTTACTGGTGTTATAGGCCCTGCATGTAAGATGTTGAGTGGTGGTTAACACTTTCTCCATCTTTGCAGGTTCTGCTAGTGCTCTTCCACCTCGCCCGCCCTACTCACCTACCTCTGTGCTCCCGGTTTAGGGTGAGTACGGATACCTGTTTCCATGTGTGTTCCTGTTTCCCCATGCTCCTTCCCTGGTTCTTATTGGACATTCTCTCCACTTACTCCTTCGACGTGCTGATTATGGTGTGTGTTCTTCCAGTGCAGGAAGGCTGCCTTGCTTTCGCTATGGTTGTAGCTCCCCGTGCTTGGAGAGCCACAAGTCCTGCTTGCGCCACTCGCACTGTGTGTCCTCTACGGCCTACCTCCCTGCTCTGTGTGGCCCGTGTCTGGCCCTGGTGGATGTGGTGCACCATAGCCCTGGTTCCTCGGCGGCGGCAGTGGCCTCTGCTTCCCTTCAGTCGGTGTGGGCGATAGTCTCCCGCCACTTTTGGACTGTGGGCCACCGTTCCCCGGCCTTTGTTGCCGCCCGGATCTGTGTCGCCCTGGGTATCCCTGACCCGACTGAAGGCCGTTCGCCTGGCCCTCTCCCTGCTCGGGCCCTCTCCCATGGGTCCCGCAGCCGGTCGTCACATCGTCGGGGGGATCCCCTGCTCCATCCACGCTCTCGCTCGCCTCGTCGCCCGTCCTCTCCTGCCCCTCGTCGTCCTGATCGCCTTGACGGCGCCCATCGCCCTCGTCATGGTTCTCGCCCTGCGGCCGGGGTTAGCGGCTCTGCCCCTGTGCGCCCTCCCCTAGCCTCTCCGGGTCGGGGCTCTACTACCTTCCGCCCGCTTCCCCTGCTCGAACGACGTCCTCTTCCTTTGTCCTCTACGCGCGCGAAGGTTCCGGCTGTAGCTGGCCCTCTGCTCCCTCCTCCTACACTGTCCAGGAGGGTCCGCCAGGATGTAGTTGCTTCTCCTCCTACTTCACCTGCTTCGGTGCCTATTCTTCCTTCACGGTCTCGTCCCACGGTGGCGGTCCCTCCCTCCTCCGCCTCGGTGTCGGGCCGCCCTGTTATCTCTGCCCCGGGAGCCTTGCTCTGTTTCCCCCCGCGGCTCCTTCTGCCCTCTTTCACCCGGCCAGCCTTCCCACTCCCGTCGTCCTGCTCCTCCTCCTTCTTCTCTCCCCGACCTTCACTTACCTTCTCGCCACGGGGGTACCCCTCCTCTTGGCTCGGTGGGGTATAGCGTGGTTTCGGGGTCCCCTTTCTCAGGGGCTGACGTGTCGCTGGAAGAGGGGGATGGTGCTGTTTCCCCCTCGGGCATTCGTATTCAGGGACGAGTCCCTCAGCGGCGACACAACCGTGGTCGCTCGCCTTCCTTGGGCCGCGACTCTGCTGGTTCGTGTCGTGGATCTCGCTCGCGCTCACCCCTGCGGGCTGACCATTCTTGGGGGGGGGGGGGGTCACCTCTCTTGGATCGATTGTCGGCTATGCAGGGGTGGCTTGTGTCATGCATCGACGGGCGCTTGGAGTCGATGCAAGACTCCCTCTTATCGCGCTTCTTGGCGGTGACACACCCTCAGCGCCTCACCCTACCTACCCCTGCTACGGTCCCCCTCCCTTCTGCAGGCCTACGCTCTGGTCAGACTTCAGCCGCCGGGACATCCTTCAGGATGTTCAGTCCCTGGCTGTGTTGACGGGACTGTCCTCCTATGGGACGGGTTTGTGCGACGACGGTACGCCTGGCTTAGCCATCTTGCTCGATCACCCTCTCCCATTGGGGGCCTGGTTTGCTGAGGCCTTCGACTTCGCCGGCCGTTCCGTCGCCGGCTCTCCTTCAGTCCCTCCCCCGGAGTCATCACTGCTTTTGCCTCCTCTTGTGTCTGTCGGCGGGTTGGACGGCGCGTTCTGGTCCTGGTTGAGCGCACCCGTTCTTGAACTTTGTTCTATTGCTACCCCATTCTTCTCTCACCCAGTTCGGTCCTCTGTCGACAGGGTTTTTCCCTTGCGGCGGTGGGTGCCGAACTTCTTCTCTTGTCTTTTGGTTCCCTCCAGACTTCTGTTCACCACCTGTGGCTTATCGCGGCGTCGGCACCAGGCGATCTTCGCGGGGGTTTGGGCCGCGCGTTCGGCGGATCCCCCTTCGGCTCGCGGTGTCTTTGGTTCCCGAGCTGAAGGCGGTTTTGTGCGTGGCGACTCGGCAATGCCGGACGGTACGGTCCTCGTTCTGCCGGACGGCCCCCTTGTATTCGTCAGGGTTTGTTGTACTCTACGCTCTCTCCGTCGGGGCTTTTATTTTTTTTTTGTGCGGGATGCTTGGGGCCGCTACGCTTCTCTATCGGCGGGCCCTGCTTACGACACGCAACGACGCGCTGTGTCACGAGCGGGGTCTTCTCAGTCATGTCCTTCTGCCGGTCCTCTTCGGGGTGCTGCTGCAAGTGCTGCCGCCATGCACGGGCGCAGGACAGGGACGTTACAGGCCAGTGCATCAGTTCCGCCTCGCCCTTCTGTTCTTGCCCCCTTTTCATCCCCGCCGTGTCGGGGCTGGCCGGCCTTCCACTTCCGGCCGCCCTTCGCCGGGGGCAGCCCCGCGACGGCCAGGGGTTGGGGTGGCCCACCCTTTTCGACGAAGATGGGGGGGGGTAGAGGAGGTCAACGTGGCGCTCATGCCCGCACGGACCGTCCCGTGGGTACCTCCACGTCGAAACAATGTGTGGGTTCTCTGGGTCGGTCTCCTTGTTCTCTTTCTCGCCTGGCTGCCCGGGTCGCTCCCCTCCTCTCGGGAGCTCCCACGGGTTGTTTTCGCCCTTGCGCCCTTCGGTGGCCGCGAGGGACGTTGGGGGCGGCGGATTGCGCGGAGGGGTCTAACCTGGAGGTGGACGTCCAGACCCCCACTCCGCTCTGGTCACCGACGCCGGCCCATCTCTTCAGAGGTGGCCCACGTGTTCACATCCATGCACGGGCAGGGTATCGTCGAAGGAGTTGACCGCCGGTCACCCGGTTTTCCTCTCCCGTGTCTTTCTGGTACCGAAGTCGAACTGCGACGCGATGCGCCCGGTGGTGGCTCTGTCGGCCCTCACCGGGCGCATCGTGCACACACGGTTTCGGATGCTGCCGGTACCCCAGGTACGCCTGGCCCTGTGCCCTCTGTCGTGGGTAGTGTCGCTGGCCCTCCAGGATGCGTCTTGGCTCGTTCCTCTCCATCCTCGATTCCAGCGATTCTTGGCCGTTCGGACTTCCGATCGTGTGTTCCTGTTCGCCGGCCTTCCCTTCGGTCTCCACATCGCGCCGCGGATCTTCTCCGCGCTGGTGGGACAGGCTCTGGGTCCTCTCCTCAGGAGCGGGCTCCAGCTCCTGTTTTCCTTGGCCGATTGGTTGATAGTTTCCGAAGCCCTCGGACTGTGCGTACGCGACGCCCTCACAGTCGTTCGCCTCGTCGCACAGTTAGGGTTCCCCTTCGATGTTCCCAAGTCACGCTTGACCCCGTCGCGTGTCGTGCCATGGGTCGGTCTCGCATGGGTTTTGTCCGGCGCTACGGTGACCCAGGGTCTGCCGGACGCGGTGCACCTTCGGCGGAAGGTCTTCGCCGTGTTGCACTCGGTCTCCCTCCCGGGGTGGCTCTGGGACTCGTTAGTGGGTTCGCTGCTTTGGGCCGCTCTGCCCATTCCCTTCGGGAGACTCAGGCTATGCCGCCTCCTCCTCATGGGCACCGAGGTGTTTCCGTTGACCCCTATGGGTCGGCTCCTGCCACTCCCGCGTACCGTTCGCAGACGCTTCGGTCATTGGGTTGCTCGGGGCACGCTCTCTGCGGCTGTGCCCTGGACCGCCTCCCCGCTGACGATCTGGGTAGACACAGATGCGTCGAGCGAGTTAGGGTGAGGTTCCCAATCAAACCTGGGACGTCCACTTCCCGGCAGATGGGTGGGTCTCCCTCCCCTTACCCGTCTATGCCCTCGAACTGTTGGTTCCTTTGTTCTTCCTGAGGGACCACGCGCTGGCCCTTCCGGGAAAGTCAGTGGCCTTCGGGATGGACACTTAGACAGCTGTCCACTGTTTCCTAAAGCGGGGGTCCTCCAGGTCATTGACTCTATTGGAGATCTCGGTGGAGTTGTTCTTCCTCGCGAACCGACACGCCTTCTCCTTGCATGCCTCCTCCCTGCCCGGGACTGCCACCCTGTGGGCGGACGCCCTGTCGAGAGGACAGGGCGTTCTTGTAGAATGGGCACTGCAACGGACTGTGTTAGCCGACCTCGCGGCTTCCTGGGGTGTTCCGGAGGTCGACTTGTTCGCATCGGAGGTGCCGCGCCAGTTGCCTCAGTACCTATCCCTCCGGCCTCGCACTCCGGAGGGGGGTCCGGACGCTTTCATGGTAGACTGGACCAGGTGGCGGTCGCTATACATATTTCCGCCACCAGACGCACTGTTGATGTGCAAAGTCCTCGCGAGGCTGCGGCTGTACCGCGGCAGCGTCTGGCTACTCGCGCCTCTGTGGCCGGCACGGGCTTGGTACGCCCGGTTGACGCGGGTGCCCGAGTCCGGTCCCTCTACCTGTCTCCGACTTCCACTTGAGCTAGGTTGGGGTCCTGCGGACCTCGTTGGCCTTCGCATCGTGCATGTTCATGAGGCACGGTGGCTCCCAGTCCACGGCCGGGACCTGACTGACTTCCTGAAGCGTTCCTGGCCGCCTTCTCCTTGGGGGACTTACGGGTCCCGCTGGAGGTCTTTTTACTAGGTGGATACAGGACGCTCGCCAGACAGTTGGCTCTCCTTCCCTCGTCCTACACTCCTTGTTTCACCTCTTCCGTCCACGTCACTTTCACGTCGACGCTATGCGTAACCACTTGTCTGCCGTCCGGGGGGTCTTTGAGTCCGTCGCTGGGCTGGTCGTTCCGCCGCAGGAGCTGGATTCCTTCATGACGGCTGCCTTCTCGGGACCGACCGCCTCCGTGCCAGGTCCCTCCACAGTGGGATCTGGGGCGGGCTCTGGACCTTCTGGCTTCACCCACGTATACACGGGCGCTACACCGGTTCCGTTGCTCGGGCGTACGCTCTTCCTTGTCGCTCTGGCCACTGGAGATCGGGTGTCTGTACTAGCGGCTTTGTCACGGCCCCAGGGCTGCGTGCGATTCTCCCCGTCCTTGCATGGCGTCACGTTCGCCTCCTCCCCTCATTTTGTTGCCACGAATGAGAGGGAGACCCGCGTTTTCCAGCCTTTCACCGTCCAGGCTTTACAGCGTGGGCATACTCGCCATGTGTTGTGCCTGGTGTCAGCCTTGCACTCCTCTGTTGCGTCTGTGGCGCCGCCTTCGGGTACTGCTGTGTGGGTGTCTCCTCGGACAGGTGGGAGGCTCTCGCAGGTGCGGATGGGACGCCACATTTGTCGGACCATTCGTGCCAGTCACCCTGTTTGTAGGGGTTCTGCACGCAATGTGCGATCCTTTGCTGCCTCCTTCCGGTTCCTGCAAAGTCGATCCTTACCTGACATCGCCTCAGTGGTTTTGTGGTCTTCTATCAATTCCTTCATCTCCTCCTACCACTCCATGTCCGGTGTTCGACCCCCTCGGCCGGTGATAGCCCTCGGGGGTCGTGTTTCCTAGTGCTCTGGCGAAGATACCTGGTCTTCCCCCCTTGTCCCTCGTTCTTTTCCTTTGTTTTATTTGACAAAGGGGGGGGGAGTACGGGTTTGCAACACTTGATTGCAAGTTTGGGATTATATATTGTTACAGTACATAAGTGTTTTTGCCACATTGAAAATTGTGTTTTGTTATTGTGTTCAATGTTTTTGTTGGTTTTGGAAGAAAAGGGATTTTGGGTACAGTACCTTTTTGGTTTAAGACAAGTCTATGTTTTTGCATTACTATGAATGACGGGCATATGTTAAAACTGTTCTTTTTAGCTACTCCTCAGTTTTTCACTCTTTTATTAAACTCTCTTGTTTAAATTGTGTCTTTGTCATTCATAATTTTTTTTTATGCATTGTTTTTTTTGGTATGTTGGGCTTGGATGTCCTCCTATTTGTTATGCAGCCTTGACGTTGGATTTGCCAAGACTACTAACAAATTGGGAGGTTTGACGTACCTCCCAACCTACCAAATAGGAAAACCTACTATTTGGTAGTAGTCTTGGAAAATCCAACGTACATAATACCCTCCCTCATGCCGGACCCCTGCCCATCCGCGTTCTTCTGCTGACGTGAGATGTGATGACAAGAGAGGGTCGCTCATGCGCACGTTCGACAGGGATCTGCACATGACGGAACACGGGATGGGCCTTAAGCGGTAACTAAGCTAAACCCCTTTTTCTTCTCTTCTATGCTTTTTTCACCTTCGGTGGTAGTTTTGGTTAATGTACAACGTCTCCTAGAGCAAGATAAGGAGTAGACTCTAGACGTTTTCTTTTTAACCACGGTTGGAATGACGACATAGCAGTCAAAATAGACAAGTCGTCATTGCAATTAGGTTAATAGCCTTGATGTTGGATTTTCCAAGACTACTACCAAATAGTAGGTTTTCCTATTTGGTAGGTTGGGAGGTACGTCAAACCTCCCAATTCGTCTGGGAATAAATACAACACACCTACATGTCAATATTCGTGAGTACTTATTCAGACCTAGTTTACAGTATATGCTAATTCATCATCAGGGGTACATAAATTCTAGATAAGAGATTCACAGTGCTTGCTCAATTAGTTATTTATTGATAACTATAGCTATTATCCATTATCACACTAATTGAATTATAATTAATTTGTGTAATAACCGAGTTGTCTTCACGCTCAGTTATTCAAGTTGCCTTCAACTTATTATTCGTTTCGAACTCAGTCACGCATACATGACTATCATCCAAATCTAACCTATTTATGAATTTATATTCACAGTTATTGCTCTCTGAGTTATTTGAGTTTATTCTCCTGTTCAAGTTATCATAACTTATTATTCGCTTTGACGTAAAATAGTGTCTTAATTTACATACTTTCAGTATGTATGCTAGTCACAGTAACTATTATTTATCTCGAGCTAAGCCATATTTAGAGCTTTTGCCAAACTTTCCTTCAGGACACTATTTATTGTAACTGATTGAGACTTACCTCTCTGTGTATTATTATTGGTGTGTTTGTATGTCTATTAAATATACTTATTATTTATATGTTCATTTGATCACATTATTATTACTTATGTTCTATTAGTAACATAGTTATTATTCATATGTCCATTTAGAAATATCATTATATCTTATTTGTTTCGCCAGTAACCTTAACTATATTTATGAATCTTATCTTGCTATAACATCTGATTATGTACCCTAGCTGTTAACCTCTGAAGTGCGCATGGGGGTAATTGGAAACGTCCCCCTGTGCTGACGTATTTGAGGTGTTTCCGTCACTAAAATATTCATTGTGCCATTAATAGCATTAATACTTATCCATATGCGCCTATTATGGGTTGATTATAAAGGTATTAACCTGAAACAACAATAAAACGAGTGAAAACAGCGTTTGGATGGTCAAAATCGGAGATATAGCTCGCGAGTTGTATAATGTATGGGTGAGGCAATCTGCTTTCCCGCCAATTTCCCCCAAGGCCACTGAGACACAGTCGATCGATACTCTCTCTCTCTCTCTTGCACTCGCTTGCTATCAGTGATGACCACACCCTCCAATCGGATTTCTAATGTTAGCACGAAAATATACCTCAGAATAAGGGAATAACAGGGAAAATAGGTGATAACTGAAGGAGAGGAGGAAAGTGGGGAAGGAGGGGAGGTAGAGGACTGAGATTTTGCATGGCCCAGGGGCCAAAAAAAAAAAAAATAAATAAAAAAAAAAAAATATAATTTTTTTTTTTTTTTTCGATGTCAAAAGTTGATTTTTGTTTTCTCTGACTCTTAAGAGTCTCCCCGCAGTGCGCCGGGGGAACTCTTAAGAGTCTCCCGGCAGCTCCCGGGTTAAGGAATACAACTTGTGAACTGTTATCTTGTATTGTGTATCTATTGAATATTATGGAGTGTAATTATTAAATACACGAATTGGGAGGTTTGACGTACCTCCCAACCTACCAAATAGGAAAACCTACTATTTGGTAGTAGTCTTGGAAAATCCAACATCAAGGCTATTAACCTAATTGCAATGACGACTTGTCTATTTTGACTGCTATGTCGTCATTCCAACCGTGGTTAAAAAGAAAACGTCTAGAGTCTACTCCTTATCTTGCTCTAGGAGACGTTGTACATTAACCAAAACTACCACCGAAGGTGAAAAAAGCATAGAAGAGAAGAAAAAGGGGTTTACCTTAGTCATGGAGGAAGTGGAGGAGATGAGCAAGGTGTTTAAGGATGAGATCTGTGCAGCATGTGAGGAGGTGTGTGGAGTGAGGAGAAGAGGGAGGGGAGTGAAAGGTACAGCATGGTGGACAGAAGAGGTAAGAATAGCTGTGGAAGAAAAGAAGAAAGCATATAGAGAGTGGTTGGGTAGTAGAGGGAATGAAGATTCCGAGAGACAGAAACGAGCGAGGTACGTGGAGAGTAAGAGGGTGGTGAAGAGAGTAGTGAAGGAAAGTAAGAGAAGAGTAGATGAGGAATTTGGAAGGAATCTGAGTGTAAAATGGAGGGAGAGTAAGAAACTGCTCTGGAAAGAAGTCAAGAAAGTTAGGGAAGGTAGCAAGGGAAACAGTAAGGGTGTGAAAGATAAGAATGGGAGAATGCTAGCCGAGAAGCAAGAGAGAGTCGAAAGATGGAGGAGTACTTCAGTGAGTTGCTAAATGAAAGGAATGAAGAGCCAGCAAACATAGCTGGATATGGTATGGGAGGGAGAAGAAGAGAAGTAGTGGAGGAGGAGGTGGGGATCAGGAGGTCAGAAGTGTGGGAAGCCATGAAAAGAGTGAAGTTGGGGAAAGCACCAGGAACAGATGGAGTGTGTGGGGAAATGTTGAGGTATGGTGGTGAGATAGTGATAGAATGGGTATGGAAAATGTGCAAACTAGCATGGGAGAAGGGGAGTGCACCCGATGACTGGAAGACTGGCATAATAGTCCCCCTATATAAGGGCAAAGGGGAAAGAGGAGTGTGTGGTAACCACCGAGGAATATGTCTTCTAAGCGTAGTAGGGAAGGTATACAGTAGGGTAGTGATTGAGAGAGTGAGAGTGAGAACTGAGAAATGGATAGGCGACGAGCAGGGAGGTTTTAGGAAGGGAAGAGGATGTGTAGATCAGATTTTTACCCTGAATTGTGTTGTGGAGAAGTATCTGGAGAAGAAACAAAAGGTGTATGTTGCCTTTATGGACTTGAAGAAGGCCTATGACAGAGTGGATAGAGAAGGTTTGTGGAAAGTACTTAGAATATACGGAGTAGAGGGCAAGTTGCTGAAAGCAGTGAAGAGCATGTATGAGGGTGCAAAGGCGGCAGTACGTGTGGAGAGTGAGCAGAGCGAGTTCTTTGACCTGAATGTTGGTTTGAAACAGGGGTGTGTGATGTCCCCGTGGTTGTTTACTGTATATATGGATGGAGTTATGAAAGAAATACTATCAAGAGCAGTGGATGTTGGTGTATCGCTGAAAAGGGAGGGAATTGAGTGGAAGCTACCTATACTGCTGTTTGCGGATGATACAGTTCTGATGAGTGATAATGAATGGGAGTTGCAGGGTCTGGTAAATGAGTTTGGAACAGTGTGCGAAAAACGGAATTTGAAGGTAAATACGGGGAAGAGCAAGGTTATGGTCTTCGAAAGGGGTGAAGTCACAGAGTGTGAGGTGAAGCTGAACGGTCAGGCTATGGAGATAGTCAACTCTTTTAAGTATCTGGGCAGTGTGTTGAGTAAAGATGGGACTATGGATGAAGAGGTGCGGGAGAGGGTACAACAGGGGAAGAGGGTTGTGGGAACGCTAAAAGCAGTAACAAGAAATAGGGTGGTCAGTATGGAAGTGAAGAAGTCCTTGCATGACAGTGTGGTAATCCCGACACTGACTTACGGAAGCGAAGCATGGACATTGGTTGAGAGACTCAGACCAAGAGTGAGAGCAGTGGAAATGAATTACTTAAGGAGTGCGTGCGGAGTTACATGGAGGGATAGACAGACTAATGAGGAAGTAAGAAGGAGATGTGGTGTGGAGGTAGATGTGCTGGAAAGTGTGAAAAGGAACAACTTGAGATGGTTCGGCCATATGGAACGTATGGAAAGCGAGAGAATGACTAAGAGGGTGTACGAGAGCGAGGTGGAGGGACAGAGGGGGAGAGGTAGACCGAATATGAGGTGGAAGGATGGAGTGAGGAACTACATGAACGAAGGCGGTGCTGGTTGGGGGGAGGGGCGTCGACTGACTGGGGACAGAGGTGCATGGGGGCGGTTCGTTCGTGGCCACCCCTTCGGGGATCACGGCGTCAGGCAATAGATAGATAGAATTATTAAACCGAGGTTTGTAACTTCCCAGCTGCAGTGGCGGATTTAGGGGGGGGGAGGGGGCGCGAGTAGGCCATTGCCTTGGGCCCCACGCCCCCCCAAGGGGCCCACACCTTGGCTTGAAATTGAAAAAAAAAAAATGAAAAGTTGATTCAGTTTGCATTTTCGGTAATTAATTTTTGTTAGTGATTACCCCATTCCCAGTAGGGCCTACTATTGGGATTAATGGCATTATGACTTTTAGAACATAAAATAATGGGTATTAAATGTATAATGATTGAGTTATATTTATTTTAAAACCGTAAAACGCCTAATCCGGTTACCTGGTAGAAGAAAACATTTAGTTATCCCTGATAATTACGCTGCATTGTCCGTTTTCTTCAATGACGGAAAATTGTGTTAAAATATTTTTATTTCCCCTTACAGTTTCTGATATTGTATCTTAATGTTAGTTTATTTTATTTTGATAATAATTAGCTTTAAAATACTATTATTAATATAACATAACATATTCATGTTATAAGTTATTAAATTCAAAAGTTCATGTAGCCTCGATTGTTACTGGCGTGGGGTAAGTAAACAGAGTAACAGACCTGGACCCAGATTCACTAACGGTCGTACGATCCGAAAACTCCCTTACCGTTCCCTTACGTCTCAATGCTGGTATTCACGAAGCGTCGTAGCGGCCATCTTTGATCGTAGGAAGACCCTAAAATCCCCTTTCGCAAAGGGTGGTCCAGACCACCCTTACATGAATTTGACCCGGATATAGGTACACAAATATCGATAACACAACCCGCGACCATAACAAATTCGTCTGCAGTATAGCTATTTATGACACACTAAGTCATTATTGAGGCAATAATAGCGCAATATGATTGTTAACTTGTGTTTACAACACCATTAAGGCATTTAATACAAAGTATGAATATATTTGTATCCTTAATGTCTTATGACAGGCCGAATTAAGCTATGAATAGCCTACATATGCCAGCCTAGACCTAGTCAAGGTTAATTGATGCACAAATTCATGTGCTGCGACAACACGTAGCCTACCATTAGTAGATTTTAACCCTCATTTATTGCGGAAATGTTTTATTCCAACCCCCCACCACCTCTGAGTTAGATTAGGGTAGCCTATTCCTCAACAAATTTGAAAGTATCACAGGAACAAAATGATGAAAAGAATTACCCTAGGCCTAGCCTAAAAAATGAATAAATAATAAATGCTGTGTGAATAATTTTGTTTAGCCTAGCCTATAACCTAGGTTTATTTTGAAAAAGTTAGGGCTATTTAGGCTAGACAAGTTAGGCCTATGTATTGTATTTTGGTTTTTCTAGCAATGCCTAGCTGGGTTAGATTAGGGTAGCCTATTTCCTCAACAAATTTGAAAGTATCACAGGAAAAAAATGATGAAAAGAATTACCCTAGGCATAGTCTAAACAAAAAATAATAGGCTAGCCTATATGGTGTTGTAAATATTTTTGTTTAGCCTAGCCTAGGATATAACCTAGGTTTATTTTGAAAAAGTTAGGGCTATTTAGGCTAGAAAAGTTAGGCCTACGTATGGTATTTTGGTTAGGCTAGCAATGCCTAGCTTGGTGTAGCCTAAGCATGGTAAAGTAGAAGCCTAGCAGGTTAAGATGGTGTTTGCAGGCGTACCGTCCTCATTGTTAACTAGCTGTTATTAGTCCCATACTGGTAATATATTTGATGATGGCAATAAGTCATGGGAGGTGAGGGGGACAAAACCCCCCTCAACCTATCATTATTTCCCATGGCCAACTGTTGGATAATAGATTGAGGAGGCCTATGCTAGGCCTATTTTGAAAAGGTAGATAGGCCTTGAAGTGTTGAGAATACAAAAAAATTACCCTAGGCCTATTTTGAAAAATTAGGCCTAGGCTAAGTCTGGCATTTTGGCTTGGCTAGAACTGCCTGTGTAGGCATAGACATAGTAAAGTCTGGCATTTTGGTTTGGCTCGCCCTGTCTAGGTGTAGACATGACTGAAGCGCCAAGAAGAACCTAATATACTTTAATTTATGAGCTTGTCATTGTTTAGCATGGCTAATTCGATCCACCACAGCCAGCAGGAAGAAGAATAGAGTATCTTGTGAATTGATGATAAGAAATTAGCCTAGCTAGGCTACAGGGAAGCCTGTTAGTGGCCCAAGTTAAAGGATTTTCGACGGATTGATCATTGATAATCATATGTTAGGCTAGTTGGGAGTGTATTATTTATACCTTAACCACAGTATATTGTTCTACTTTACCATGTCTACACCTTGACAGGGCGAGCCAAACCAAAATGCCAGACTTTACTATGTCTATGCCTACACAGGCAGTTCTAGCCAACGCCAAGCCAAAATGCCAGACTTAGCCTAGGCCTAATTTTTCAAAATAGGCCTAGGGTAATTTTTTTGTATTCACAACACCTCAAGGCCTATCTACCTTTTCAAAATAGGCCTAGCATAGGCCTCCTCAATCTATTATCCAACAGTTGGCCATGGGAAATAATGATAGGTTGAGGGGGGCTTTGTCCCCCTCACCTCCCATGACTTATTGCCATCATCAAATATATTACCAGCATGGGACTAATAACAGCTAGTTAACAATGAGGACGGTACGCCTGCAAACACCATTAACCTGCTAGGCTTCTACTTTACCATGCTTAGGCTACACCAAGCTAGGCATTGCTAGCCTAACCAAAATACCATACGTAGGCCTAACTTTTCTAGCCTAAATAGCCCTAACTTTTTCAAAATAAACCTAGGTTATATCCTAGGCTAGGCTAAACAAAAATATTTACAACACCATATAGGCTAGCCTATTATTTTTTGTTTAGACTATGCCTAGGGTAATTCTTTTCATAATTTTTTCCTGTGATACTTTCAAATTTGTTGAGGAAATAGGCTACCCTAATCTAACCCAGCTAGGCATTGCTAGCCTAACCAAAATACCATACATAGGCCTAACTTGTCTAGCCTAAATAGCCCTAACTTTTTCAAAATAAACCTAGGTTATAGCCTAGGCTAAACAAAATTATTCACACAGCATTTATTATTTATTCATTTTTTAGGCTAGGCCTAGGGTAATTCTTTTCATCATTTTGTTCCTGTGATACTTTCAAATTTGTTGAGGAATAGGCTACCCTAATCTAACTCAGAGGTGGTGGGGAGTTGGAATAAAACATTTCCGCAATAAATGAGGGTTAAAATCTACTAATGGTAGGCTACGTGTTGTCGCAGCACATGAATTTGTGCATCAATTAACCTTGACTAGGTCTAGGCTGGCATATGTAGGCTATTCATAGCTTAATTCGGCCTGTCATAAGACATTAAGGATACAAATATATTCATACTTTGTATTAAATGCCTTAACCTCTCCGCGGCGCACAGGGGGTTTTCTACAGGGTAAGACTGTGCGCACCTATGATGATTTTGGGACCTATTGCCAATTTCGATAAAAAGTACATCATCGTGTAGGGAATGTTTGCGTGCATCGGCCCATATATATTTGACCCCCCAAAAAATGTCTGGGGGGGGTAGGGGAACGGTCCGTAGTTGAAAGATGTGGAGCGAATGGCACCGCGCGGCTAGATTGTCATCGAGCGGCGAGATTTCCCAGCCGAATTTTCACGCGCCCAGGGGATAGAAGGAGAGGGAGGAGGGGGTGGGTTACCGCGTATTATCACGTATATCTCCTTTTTCGAGCCCATTTAGGCTATTTAGAGTATGTATACGTGTGTAGGGCACCCATATAACAATGAATATGCCTCATAGTGACCAAAATTTGCATTATATAAGGGAATTATAAGAGAATTTTTAGGCGGGAATGAAGATGTGTTGGAGGTTTGGCGGCAATTTATGAGCTGAGAGTGTGGTTTACGCCATACATATCACGTATATCTTGTACGTAGAGCACTGTCATGCTATAATACAGACTTGTACGTATGTATACGTGCCATATATCAAAATATATACCGCATATAAACCAATTCATGCGATATTTACGCACATTATCAATGAGTTTCTATGCGTGAACCAAGGTGTGAGTGAGTTGTGGTGGGAATGAAAGGGGGAGAGGGTGTGTTACGCCATAAATATCACGTCAATCTTGTATTTAGAGCACTCTCATGCTATAATAAAGATGTGTACATATGTAGGCGTCCCATATAACAAGGAATATACCGCATATAGCCCAATTGATGCGATATTTACGCAAATTGTGAATGTGTTTCTAGCAGACGGAAGCCTGAAAGGGTGGGTGGGTGGGAGGGAGGCATGCAGGGGTGCAGTGAGTGAGTGAGTGAGTCGTGGAGAGATGAAAGTCAGGCAGATCTCTAGATAGATAACCAGCTTAGTGATAATTGTGGAGGCGCCCCAGGCGTATTGATGTTTGGTATTTTGACCCTTATGTCTACCAGATGGCTGGTGTTCGTTGCCATCAACAGGTCTACAATAACATGAGTCAGGAATGGAGAGAGAGAGAGAGAGAGAGAGAAACTGAGTGTACGTATAAATGGACTTCAGAATTGCATTTTTATGCAAGCAGACATTGCATTTTAGACACATGTGAAGTACCACAGAAACATGTAGGCCATTGACTGTAAATAAAGTACTATATTTATAGACCACCAGCGACGGTGCTGAGTCAACACAGGCAGATTGCCTTTTGTGATAGAGGGCTAAATATAGACTGGTGTCTCCTTACACCTGCGAAAGGGTAGATTGCCACCAGAGAAACGTTTACTTATTTATTTCGAAGTAATATGCAATCTAAATGTATATTCGAGACCTACTGCAATTATTTGTATGACAGTCATGACTATGTATAATCCAATATACGCGCGTAGGCGAGACATAAGAAAGCTGGTTGAGCAATTTTCGACACCCACACAGTTATTATTCATTTTTATTTACAATATTATACAATACAAATGTATTTGTGAAGAGTATTTTATCCATTATTGTATTTATACCAATTTTGTTCCCAGACAGAGCTGCTGTAGCTGGAGCATCAAGGAGCGGCAAGGGTCACCTCGTGACCGCGTGACAATGAGTGGAGTCACACTGAGAGGGGCAATTTTGCTGAGTGTTTGGGCAATTTTTGACAGAATAAAGTTATATAATTACTAATTCTTGACAGAGACAAACTATTATAAACCTTGGCATGATATAATTGATAATCCCATCAATTTACAAACGTAAATTGGTGGGATAATTCATTTTTTTTGTATATTGTCATTTCGATTGTAGACACGAAGTTTTGAGTGATATTTGGTATGAGCTCCTGTGGCATGGTTGGTAAGGTCGCGGGCTGGAAAACTCAAAGTGTCGTAGGGTAGTGGGATCGAATCCAGGAGGGGGTTATGGGGAAGGTTTTATATTGTCTAGACAAATTTTTATAATTTTTTTTTTTTACAAGATCATGCCATTGTATTCAAACAATATGAAATATTCATAGAATATATCATATTGTAAGAATACAATGACATGACCTTGTTTTTTTTTTTTTTTTTTATTGTTTTTTTTATTATCATAGTAGGTTTGACAGGATTTATTGAAACATATTTATTTTTGTACAATTCATTTGAGGTAAGAAAATAATTATATACACATTACTTTGGCTAATAACAAACATATATATTGATATACTAAAAAAATAAGGCATATTACATGTAAATCTTTGAAACTTATAAACTAAATAATGAAACATACAATTATATAATGTAAAAGCTATATCACAGGGACATCTTTGGAACTTATACATTATATAATATATATATGTTACATTATGAGGTAGCGTGATCAATTAGGTCAGGTCAGGTAAGGTAGGGCGCGAGTCCAGGGCAGGGCAGGGCAGGAGGCGAGTCCAGGGCAGGGCACGGGGCGAGTCCAGGGCAGGGCAGGGCAGGGGCCAACACTCAGTAGTTCTTGAAGGTGTGGTAGTCCCTGAAGCAGTCACCCAGGCAGAGTGGAACTTTGCACTCGGCGCACATTGAGGTGACTCTTTTGGTGACATGGGGTTTCCTCACACTGGAGCTGCAGACGGTGCACTGCACCTGCCTGTGACGAGTGCCAATCAGCTCGGTGTTGGTTGGGTAGTGTCTTTCGACACCCAGCTGGATGCGGTCAGGAACGTGATCCCCACGCCATGCCGTACGTCTGTGAGTGGTGGTGCCATACTTCTCCAGGAGTTGGTAGGAGACGTTGTACACGAACTCCCGGAATTTCAGCTTCTGGTTTGGGGCCATATCCTTTTTCACCAACCACAAGTTGTAGGCGTTCAGCATCGTTATGTCAACTAGGTGGAGGAAGAGCTTGTGATACCACTTCACAGTCTTCCTCAGACACTCAACGCCTGACAGCTGACAGTCATACTTGTCCAC
Source organism: Paralithodes platypus (assembly GCA_032716605.1). Taxonomy (NCBI): domain Eukaryota; kingdom Metazoa; phylum Arthropoda; class Malacostraca; order Decapoda; family Lithodidae; genus Paralithodes; species Paralithodes platypus. The sequence continues at coordinate 19,782,090 of CM064580.1, read as the reverse complement.
CAGGCGCATGTTTTTTGTGTAGTCCACTACCATGTCGGGCTTGTAGATTGTCTTCCTTGGTTCTGTAGTGGATTTTGCCAGAATCCACCTGGGCACCTGTGTGGACGGTGGAAAGCAGGTGGACGTCTCGCTTATCCTTCCACTTCAGGGCTATCAGTTTCCCACACTTCTCGAGCTGCTTGTATTTCTGCCCCTTTCGTCGCCTTCTTCGCACATGCCTCTCGCGGTGTTCCTGGGCCAGGTCGTCTTCTGAAGGTGTGTCACTGGAGGAGGCATCTGTGAGAGGAATGACATCACCTGTGAACTTTGGCATAAACTTTCTTGTCTTTCTGACAGTCCCACATGACCCCGTTTGGTTGTCATAAAGAAACTGGCAGAGAGCAGGAGAAGTATACCAGTTGTCAGTGTAGATGATGTGGCCTTTGCCCAGGTAAGGTGCCAACATTTTCCTGACGATGGCACCTGACATGCCCATGGGGTCATTGGCAGCGGCTTTCGGTACGTCAATGTCAGTTCCTGTATACACGATCATGTCAAGCACTATTCCAGTTTCACAGTCGCACAACACGAAGAGCTTGATTCCGAACCTATGCCTCTTCAAGGGGATATACTGCTTGAAAACAAGACGTCCTTTGAAGAGCACGAGCGACTCATCAATCACCAAATTGAGGAAGGGGTAAAAGTATTTCCTATACCTCTCCAACAACATGGTGAACACATCCCGAACTTTCCATATCCTGTCAATCCTGTTAGGATTTTCGTTGTCTGCAAAGTGCATAAATCTTAGCAGCAACAAAAATCTGTCACGAGTCATGAACTTATTGAAAGTTGGGGTGGCGATGAGAGGGTCGTGCTTCCAATAGTGTTGCAACACATGCTTCTTGATCAGAGGCATGAGGAACAACAAGGCAAAGAACGTCAGAAATTCTTCCACAGTCGTATCCACCCAGCCTCGTATTCTCGCTTTTGGAGAAAGGACGTCCAATCTGCCAAACACCCACCTGTAGTAGGCGTTTGTTTGGGCAACGATGTATGTCATTACCTCCATGTCGAAAAAAGCGAGGAAGAAGTCGCTTTCGTTCGCTTGATCATCACAGGGCCAGTCGTCAGTTGTTCCTGACGTCCCAGGATTGAACTGGGGCACGTCAGGTACAAAATTGACCCCATCAGACCAATCGAACGAAGGCAGCTCAGGGATCGGAATGTCGTCTGCGTCTGCTTCATCGTCTGAAATATCGCTTCCATGGTCGCGATACAGCACTTCATCATCATTACCCTCCTCTTCACTTGACATACGATGCCCTTCCTCATTTTCGTCACCGACGTCGGACTCACTCCCACTGTCCACTCCCAAATCCCCCCACCCTTGGTCCCGTGCTAGGGCTTCGTCGTCGAAACCCGGGCTGCCAATGTCCTGCGAATCACCATCAAACAGCAGGGCGGCATACTTAGATGGTGTCAGAGTTTTCCGGGTCACTTTGGCACGTGCGGGAGTCTTATGGACAGGGACAGCAGAGGTGGTGGCAGGGGCGGCGGCAAGGGCGGCGGCAGCGGCGGCGGCAGGGGCAGCAGTGGTGCGTGGCCTTGATGGCAAGATGATGGTGGTGCCTGTCGCCCTTCTCTCTGTTCCTTGGGCAGGGGCGGCATGGGCGGCAGGGGCAACAGGGGCAGCAGGGCCGGCAGGGACACCAGGGCCAGCAGTCGCTTTCCCAGTCGCTTTTCCCTTCCCCTTCCCTGTTCCTTGGGCAGGGGCGGCAGGGGCGGCAGGGCCGGCAGGGACACCAGGGCCAGCAGTCGCTTTCCCAGTCGCTTTCCCCTTCCCCTTCCCTGTTCCTTGGGCAGGGGCGGCAGGGGCGGCAGGGGCGGCAGGGCCGGCAGGGACACCAGGGCCAGCAGTCGCTTTCCCAGTCGCTTTCCCTCTCCCTTTCCCCTTCCCCTTCCCTGTTCCTTGGGCAGGGGCGGCAGGGGCGGCAGGGACAGCCGGGCCAGGGGCGGCTGGTGGTGTTGGTGGTGGTAGGGGCACTGTGGCTGGCGTACGGGTTCTTTTCCCTACGCCCGTGCCTTTCATTTTTCCTGCCCCCGCAGGTAATGCAGCCCTAGGGCGGCCTCCTGCATCGCTGGTACCGGTGGCAGTGGTGGTGGTAGTGGTTGTTGCAGTGGCCTGGGTCGTGGTGGCAGTGTCCCGAAAGACCAATGACCTCTGTGCCATTGCCCTGCTTGCACGTGTTTTTCGTGCTTTGGGTGCTGGTGATTCGTCCTCTGAGCTGTAGGGCGTGTCGTACTGGTAGCTAGGGTCTTTGGCAGCCACCCTCTGCCTTCCACGGCGGCTAACACCACCAGAAGGAGGGCTGGTTGTGTCATCAGGGAGCCAGCGTGAGGGACGTGTAGGCTCCTTGACTAGTGCGTGGTTACTGGCGCGGTGGTGCTTGCACGAGTGCGGGGCGAGCGTTTGGCGGGGTGGTATCGAGAGTTGACATGTAGTACTATACCCACACCAATTTTCAGCCGCCTGGCTATAAACGCGCGGTTTTGGTACGTGTTCAAAGTCTCTGCTCCTAAGAGTCTCCCCGCAGTGCGCCGGGGGAACTCTTAAGAGTCTCCCCGCAGCTCCCGGGTTAATGGTGTTGTAAACACAAGTTAACAATCATATTGCGCTATTATTGCCTCAATAATGACTTAGTGTGTCATAAAGAGCTATACTGCAGACGAATTTGTTATGGTCGCGGGTTGTGTTATCGATATTTGTGTACCTATATCCGGGTCAAATTCATGTAAGGGTGGTCTGGACCACCCTTTGCGAAAGGGGATTTTAGGTGCTTCCTACGATCAAAGATGGCCGCTACGACGCTTCGTGAATACCAGCGTTGAGACGTAAGGGAACGGTAAGGGAGTTTTCGGATCATACGACCGTTAGTGAATCTGGGTCCTGACCGAGTGACCGAGCAGCTGGGCTGAGAAGGTATAGGAATGGATGGTTTGTTCACATTATATTATTGATTATTGGGAATCTAAGACTCTATCCTCAATTTCTCTCACCGATCCTCACTTATAAATACCCGTGATTAAGTGGTTATGTTACTGGCACTGCCTAATGCCTTGTATTTTTGCTAAATAAATTATTATTGATGGGTAGTCTATGGATAGGCCTAGTAGGCACCGCTATAGCACAGAGCTTGACACGCTCGTTTCCTAGCCCAGACTAGATTCAAGAGGAGCAGATAGTTCCCGTAGGTGGAGGTGCAATTTTGTATGCCTAGGTCTATGGAATCTAGACCCATGCTAATCAATCTCCTTAGTCCTTAGGCTGTTTGCCTACATTAGCTTAACCCATTCAGTACCAGTGCTATCCTTTTAAATTTGTTCTGGCTTCTTGTAAACGATTTTATTATATTACAAATGTATAATAGCCTATATATCAATGTATATTTTATCTATATAATCTATTATAGCCTACCATTTTTTTATGAAAACTAATTTTATCTAGCCCATTTTCCAATTACTTACAATACCGTCTTGCATTAGGCTAAGTAGAGAGGTAATAAGTTACAATTATAGTTTGTAGTCTTGGACAGTAGTTTACAATTTAAAGGTGGTTTTATCATGCTAGTCTAAAGATAAATATAATTGGGAATGCGATCATGCCTTCCTCTTCAGCAACTCATTCTAATTAATATGGCATTGGCCTAATGTCAATGACAATTTTCACATTGAAAACTTGATCAAAGTAAAATATTAATTATTTTCTATATTTCACAGAAGTTTAAAGCCTCATTCGGCAAAACCAACAACTGATCCATTCCCATAGCCTAGCTACATACAGCAAAACCTGCAACCTATGCATTTTCTTTTTGTTTTTCTTAACAAAGCAGACTCTGACTCAATCAATATTGTCAGTGTTATCGTTGTTGTAGATACAGTAGATCTATGGTTAATTTTGTAGAACTGTATAGCCTACATCTGATATTTCAATTTAGCCTACTAGTTACAAAGCTAAACAAAATAACGTGATCACTAGGCTATTGACAAAATAATCAATTTTTTTATTGAATTAGCACAAATAGGCTCAACCGCTCATGTGTCCAATTATGAGTATTTTTAATATATTCATATTAATTGCAATAATAATGTATTTGTACTACTCTGTCTGAAATTAATTTTTTAAGGTGTGGAGTTTTAAATGCACACTTTAATGAATACCAAAATTTTAGGTCTTGGGTTGTTTAAAAAGGCATTAAAATGCCCCAGAACAAGAAGCCCACCACAGAAGCCACGAGCGAACACCACACAGAAACACCTGAAAGAAAGGTCCACAGAACGAAAGGACCAGCTGACCGAGCCAGCCATTGCAGACAGGCCCAAGCTCACAGGCCGCACCTACATACCTTTTCTAAACTGACCAATTTCCACACCTCACGTACACTATCCCCCTCGTGTCCTACACTCCTAACTACAAAGATGATGAACAGGAATATACATTCATATTTAAAACACCCATGCCCTGTCCCGACGTTGAGCCAATGCCAACACATCAGACAGCCATAATTATATCTATGTATGTTCTTACATCCGAGTAGATGTTATATATCTTAGAAGTTAAAACACCCACGCCTGTCCCTAGACCTTGTATATCACTTCCCATGACGAGTATAGATATATGTAACCCGTGCTCAGTCGCCCCCTTACATTGTTCCTCTAGTAACTAAGTGTCTCTATAATATTAACTGCCACCAGTATTGATACGACATAGCGGCACTGTCCTTGTGTCGTATTGTGCCAAGTACAGATCAACCAGGTTTCATCACCTTATTAGGACGACGACTATGTCGTCGTTCATCGATGTATGCAAATCCTTAGTTTAAGTATTAATATTAACATTCCCTAACATCTTGTCTTGCCAGACTAAGCTTCTGAAGACCCATCGCCCCATAAATCTATGTATTCAATCCTTAGGTTAAGTATTTTTATCCGCCATTGTGTTCACCTTTTTCCATTCACTTTTCCACAATTGTCATACGTCTTCCCCTTGCCTCCTTTGTATCCACAGTCCACACTACGCCATTTTACTTCGTGTCATACACCTCTTACCCCAACCAGAGATTGTATAAGATCACCTTGTTACCAGTATCTGTCATAAGTACCCCGAAACAATAACCAAGTACCCCTACGAACTGCCGCTGTTGTTGGTATATATATATATTTCACATAGAAAACGCAGTTCCCAGGGCCAACTAATAGTATCCATAACCCCTCGAACTCATCTCAGCTGCTGATACTTACTTAAATCTCCTAGGAGACACTTTACCCCTATCAGTAACCACTCCTGACCCCCATGCTCGTTGTTATCACACATTCACAGTATTTTCCTCCAACTGTAAACAATATGATGGTTTCCTTGGACTTGACCTCCTTCAAAAACTCCAGGCCCAGATTGACTGCGGCCAAAGGCTGATCTCATTCAAAAACAAATTCCAGCCCAAAGCCTCTGACAAACCAATCACGCAGAAACCCATTCCCAAAAAGAAAAAACAACCTCCCCCTCAACAAACCCTGAGTCAGGGTTACCAAGTTGCAGCTAGCACTAAGGTGACTCCTAAAACCTCCCCTTGCCCCGAGTGCTCTCAAAACCTCACTCCATTCAGTAAAACAATGCCTCAACAAACGAAAGAAGACAAGTCCAAGCAACTCCCTGTCGGTAACCCCCTCAATTCTCGTAACTCTGTCCAGAATAAATCCTCCCATGTTTTCAGGACAGACTCCGATATATGTACCCATAATTCTATCCAATGTTTATGTACACATGTTTCCAGAGAAAATGCCGACAAATGTACCCAACAATGTTTTGCCCATGCCCCCAGAAATGTTCAACTATCCCACAACCAACACCAACTCCCTTGTGACAGTTTGCCGTCAGTAGCTCCCTTTTCCCCCCACACAATTCACACCCATAGAAAATTTCACAACCCCACACTTGACTCGCCCTCTCATGACCAACAAACTCACCAGTCCCACATAACCTGTAACCAGACCGTTACTGCCACCAAAAAAAATCCCCACCTTCGTCCTGTTAACAACCCCACATCAATACACCAGTCCTACACCAATAACCCATGTTCTACACCTAACTTTTTCCCCACCAACCCTCCGCAGTCCCCCCAGCAAATCCCGTTTTCTAACTCGCTCACCTCTCACCCCTCTGAACCGCCCGCACGCGCCGTTAATCCCCCCCTCACGCGTGCCGACCGAGGGACACGACCATGTTCCCACCATGCCCCCAGAAATGCCCAGCTATTCCACCACCACCCCAATCCCCCTTGCGACAGTTTTTCGTCAGTAGCTCCCTTCCACCCCCACACAATCCACACCCCTAAAAAACTTCACAAACCCACACTTGACTCACCCTCTCATGACAAACATAACCACCAAACCCACAGAAACTCCAAACAAACCGTTACTGCCACCGACAACGCTCCCCCCACCAACCCTCCGCAGTCCCTCCTACAAATCCCGTTTTCTAACCCCCTCACACCGCGCCCCACTGATCCTCTCACACGCGCCGTTAATCCCCCCCTCACACGTGACCCCCACCAAAGTGACCTTGCCCCCCTTATAAGTACCAAGCACCTGCTCGCCAGTCAATCCCCCACCATCATTAGCCCAGCGGTAGTTCAGGATAAATGCCAAATTCCCCCCCACCATCAAAAATGGGTGAACCTGCGGCCCATACCCCAAACTCACATGATATTTTCCCCCACTAACACGTCCCCCAACCCCCATCGTTGCCTCTTACAACCCGCCATCATTTCCGCCCGCATCAACCACATTCTCATGGCAAATATCTCAGAGGAACCCCTGACATTACCAAAAGGTCTCATTATAGGAGACCTCGAAACTTTCGATGACCTCCCCATACATTGTAACGACACCCCTACCAGCCTCCAATTGCCCCCTTTTCCTGAGACACTATCTGACCACCAAAAGAACGGCATGTACGACCTACTGCTGGAATTCAGTGACGTGTTTGCCCAACAACCCACCGAAATCGGACAGACTGATGTAGAACAACACATCATTAACACCACAGGCCCCCCCCATACGACAACTATCCCGTAGAAAGAACCCCATACAACGTCAGGAAGAGGAACGCCAAGTCCAGGAAATGTTAGAGGCCGGGATTGCCACCCCGTCCATTAGCCCCTGGTCTTCCCCTGTTGTCTTAGTCAAAAAGAAAGATGGGACAACCCGTTTTTGCATCGACTACAGGAGGTTAAATGACATAACCATTAAAGACGCTACGCCCTTACCCCGAATAGACGATTCCCTTGACTCCCTATACGGATCCAAATGGTTCACTACCCTCGACTTGCAAGCAGGGTATTGGCAAGTGCCTATCAAGGCCGAGGACCAAAAGAAAACAGCATTTTCCACTAGTGGTGGCCATCACTATGAATTTAACGTCCTACCTTTTGGCCTCTGTAACGGACCCGCCACTTTCTCCCGTTTGATGGAAACGGTATTACATGGCCTAACCTGGGAAACCTGCCTAGCCTATCTGGACGATATTATTGTGTACTCTCCAACCTGGGAAGAACACCTCCTCAGGTTGAGACAAGTCCTTCAAAGAATCCGAGCCGCCGGGTTGAAATTAAAACCCTCAAAGTGCGTGATTGCCCGGAATAAGGTAGATTTTCTCGGACACGTGATATCTGAACATGGTATTGCGCCAGACCCAAAGAAACTTCAAGCCATACAAAACCAAACCCCACCCACCACGGTTAAAGGAATACGTTCGTTTCTAGGTTTAGCCACATACTACAGACGTTTCGTCCCCAACTTTGCCACCATAGCCAGACCCCTCCACCAACTTACCCACAAAGACACCCCGTTCGCCTGGACACCTGAAAGAGACCTCGCGTTTAACACTTTGAAGCAAAAGCTAATCCAAGCCCCTATTGTCGTTTTCCCTGACTACCAGAAACCTTTCCGTCTTTATACCGACGTATCTCTGTACGCCATAGGTGCAGTCTTAGCTCAATTCAGAGATGGAAAGGAACATGTGATAGCGTATGCCAGCTCCACACTCACCCCACCCCAACAGAATTACGCAGCCACCAAGAGAGAGTGCTTAGGGATCATTTGGGCACTCAGCCACTTCCGGTCATTTGTGTTGGGCGCAAAACTTGAAATAATTACCGACCATCAATCTTTAAAATGGCTGCGTAGGTGCGAAACCAACTCAGCCATTTTGGTACGTTGGAGGGAGACACTAGAGGACTACGACTTTACCATATAATATCGTCCCGGCAAACTCCATACTAATTCAGACGCCCTGTCATGCTTGCCAGTACCAAAAGACCCCCCTACCAACCTAGCCGCCTTACAAAACACTCAATTGGTATCTACCCCCACCCCCCGACAGAATGCCCCCCCAGCCCCCTCCCTAATTCAATCTTGGGAAGCACGAATCAGACCCCCCTGGATACCGTTAAATGTCTTCAGGAGACTGACTCGCTGGGGAGATCAACTTGCCACAGACACTGGTCACATAATCTTGGACCCCACCATAGCCCACGACTACATGATTGCCATCCACGAGGGAAACGGCATACACCTTGGACAAAAGAAAATGTTAAAGATCTTCACAGACCAATACTGGACCCCCAACCCCTCCAAAATTGCACAATGAGTGACAGAATCCTGCAAACCGTGTTTATTGGGAAAGGATAGATCACGCACCCCAGGCCCAGCTGGTACCATTTCTGCCAACAAACCGTTCCAAGTCCTATCCCTCGACATCATGGGCCCGTTCCCTTCTTACGCTGGCAACCGCTATATCGTCACATTTGTAGACGTATATTCAAACATTTTAATAGCCGGCCCAGTTAAAGACCACACAGCCACCACAGTCACCACACTGCTTGCCACAGAAGTGTTCCCTATATTCGGCCTTCCCCTTGCTCTTCTATCGGACAATGCCCCCGAGTTTAGTGGACACGTTTGGCAACAATTCACCCAACAATGCGGTATTAAGATTAAACACTCATCCCCGTACTGGCCTCAAGGAAATGCTATATGCGAACGCAGCCATCGCACCATCAACAACCAGTTACGTACAAGAATGATTGCTCTTAACACCTCAGACTGGCCATCACAACTAAAGATGATACAGTGGGGTATGAACACCTGTCCTCGGGAAGACGGTATTTCCCCTCATGAACGTGTTTACGGTGTACCCCCCCTGTTACTGCCATTCCACCACCACGCTCACCTTCCCTCCACCACCTCCACAATTGACCCATTGCAACATCTGCAAAACACCCTCCATACCGCCCAGATCTGTCAAGACACCAAAACTGATAACATCGATGAAAAAAACCCTTTCGCCATCCATGACACCGTAATGGTAGCCAACCTCCCTATCACCAACAAGTTAGGCCCTCGCTATGTCGGCCCCTACACCGTCGTACAAGTCCCAAATGCCTTTCAAGTCACCATCGACTATCACGGCGTGACTCGCACGCTCCGAACTAGATTCGTCCGAGCGTTTAAACCTCTAAAGCCACAAGACATTACCCCACCCCACACGTCCGACCCTAAATTAAACAACCCTACTCACCCTCCCACTCAGGCTATGAATATTCCCATACAAACCCCTAAGGACCTAAGCCCTCCAGCACCGAACCGACAAATCTTTTCTCAACATACCCCCCAAACTAACCTCCACAAACCCCAAGCCCCCACTATCACACCCTCTTCCACCATGACACCTTCCTTCACTTCTGATAGTCAAGTTCCTCCCCAACTTATCCAAGTACGAAAACCTCCACCCACAACCCCGACCACAACAGAAACCCTCCCGTCTAGCCCTGACATACCTCCACCAGGCACCACAGTGAGAAAACCACCACCCCCACCCCAAACCAAGTACACACCCAACCGCACCACACAATCTACCTCAGTAACCTCACACTACAACTTACGCCCACGACAAAAAAAATTTAAAACCTCCAGAAAACACACCCTGCTAACCAAGTTCCGTAGGGCTGCCAGACCACTACCCCCCTCCTCCTCCTCTTCTTCTTCTTCGTTGAATTCTCCCCCACAAAGGGAAAGAAGACGAATAATCACCAGCAAATCACCAACCTCATCAAACGACACACCCCACACACGCCCCTACCCCCAACCCTCCAACTTAAATCTACACTCCTTACCCACCCGTCTAGCCCCCCCCCCGCATCCGCCCCTTTCCCCTCCACGATCCCCACCACCCCACCCACACACCGACCAACCTCCTCATCTCACCGAACCCCCCCCCCAAAGTCACCCCCGCGGAAAACCCCACATGTCATTTACCTATAAAACGTTCTTCCCCTCAATATAAAACATCGTCGAGCGACTCAAGTCCCACGACAAACATCTACCTTCCCACCAGGACCGCCAGAGGTAGAATAATCAACAGACCCATCAGATTTAAAGACAGCGATACAAAAATAACCCCGTTCTGACACTAAGGACCCAAGCCACACAACACACACACCCCCTCCTTCCCACACACCTCCTTCACCCACCTTACCTAAACCGATCTTGCGCATTGCCTCACTATATATTCCCAACCTACAACACCGCCCAAGAAAACCTAATAAAACCCAGACTCACATTCCCCCTTCATCCCCAGCTCTGTTGTCACGCGTGAATCCCCTTTCGGTTAGTAAACCATTCACCACACTAAACAGACCTCCTGTCAATCCCACACACCTCACTCCGACCCCCACGGGGGAAAGCTACAAACCATTCATACGAAAGGTTAAAGTAAAAAAACCCACTGGACACTTGGACCGTGTACCACGCCCACATCAAGCCCGGGCAGCCGCCCGCCACAACACAGAGGACACATTCTTACAGGTATACATTCACCTGCAAAAGAAACCTGACCGTCGCTCTCTTGCTTGGTGGAACCTTCTAAATACCCTTAAAATGACCTACCATGATTATACCTCTTTTTACTTCACCCTTGAGGCTCGAGGACGAGCCTATAATGAAGGAGAGGGAAGTAAAATGCCCCAGAACAAGAAGCCCACCACAGAAGCCACGAGCGAACACCACACAGAAACACCTGAAAGAAAGGTCCACAGAACGAAAGGACCAGCTGACCGAGCCAGCCATTGCAGACAGGCCCAAGCTCACAGGGCTAAGCAGCTCCAGGCCGCACCTACATACCTTTTCTAAACTGACCAATTTCCACACCTCACGTACACTATCCCCCTCGTGTCCTACACTCCTAACTACAAAGATGATGAACAGGAATATACATTCATATTTAAAACACCCATGCCCTGTCCCGACGTTGAGCCAATGCCAACACATCAGACAGCCATAATTATATCTATGTATGTTCTTACATCCGAGAAGTAGATGTTATATATCTTAGAAGTTAAAACACCCACGCCTGTCCCTAGACCTTGTATATCACTTCCCATGACGAGTATAGATATATGTAACCCGTGCTCAGTCGCCCCCTTACATTGTTCCTCTAGTAACTAAGTGTCTCTATAATATTAACTGCCACCAGTATTGATACGACATAGCGGCACTGTCCTTGTGTCGTATTGTGCCAAGTACAGATCAACCAGGTTTCATCACCTTATTAGGACGACGACTATAATGTCGTCGTTCATCGATGTATGCAAATCCTTAGTTTAAGTATTAATATTAACATTCCCTAACATCTTGTCTTGCCAGACTAAGCTTCTGAAGACCCATCGCCCCATAAATCTATGTATTCAATCCTTAGGTTAAGTATTTTTATCCGCCATTGTGTTCACCTTTTTCCATTCACTTTTCCACAATTGTCATACGTCTTCCCCTTGCCTCCTTCGTATCCACAGTCCACACTACGCCATTTTACTTTGTGTCATACACCTCTTACCCCAACCAGAGATTGTATAAGATCACCTTGTTACCAGTATCTGTCATAAGTACCCCGAAACAATAACTAAGTACCCCTACGAACTGCCGCTGTTGTTGGTATATATATATTTCATAGAAAACGCAGTTCCCAGGGCCAACTAATAGTATCCATAACCCCTCGGACTGATCACATAACTCATATACCACCCCATAGTTGCATTCCCCGGTAGCATTTGGCTAACGTATTCTACTGCCTTTTCAAACTCCCATATCAACTGCAGCCTAATGCTACCCCCACGCCCAGAGACCTTAGGGTCAAATTCCCCTATAGCCCCCTGCGCTTCTCTACTCTTGTCCGACCTAGCCTCTCTCTCATACTTCTTGAAGATCCTTGAATTGTCCGTTGCTAACGCTCTCCATCTTTTTATATATATACTCCTATCCAGCCTACCTTCACTTAGTAGGCCAGAACAACATTAGAACTTTACTAGCCCCTTGCATGCCATCTATTCTCTTACAACCCATTCACAACCCTGCACCCAATGGTCGTGCGAGGCTAGCCGCCTCGCCAGTAACTAACTTCTATTGCCATACTTCCAGATCAATGTGGCAGAGTTAGCAACCCAGTCTCCACCACATCCAGCAAACCCTACAATTAACAACCAGCCGAGTAAAACCAGCTAGCCAAGGCACCTTCGGTTTTGGTATTAAGGACACCCACATCTGTCTCATACACAGAGGGTTATTACAAACACTGGTGATATGGCAAGCCCCTAGCCACAGCCGCCGGACAACTATCACAGAGAGAGGGCGCCCAGCTCCCCCTTTTTACCCACCCGAGGAGGGAGACCCCCACCCCCGCGGAGGTATACCTGGCCCCTGTTTTGACTTCCTGAGTCATTGCCAGGTAGCACAGGAATTCTTCCTATCAATGAACTAACCATGCATGACTAACAACTTTACTAACCTCTATTAACTCACAATAAACCATTTACCTTTCTTGCAGACTCTGATCACTAAATTAGCACCTCAGCTATACCATAGAATGAAGATTGAACAATCTAGGAGAGACGCTCCTAGCACAGCTGTCCCCATCCTCCTCGCAAAGTAGATCCAGTCTCTCTCCCCTAAATACTTTCAGTATAGCCAAAATAGTACCTCTTACTAAGGCTCAGTTATATGAAAATATAAAGGCTTCCTATAGCCATGTGCCACCACAGTAAATACCATCTTACCTAGTCCCCATATATATTGAGAGCTCAAATAAGTCCATAAGACTCGAGATCCCTACTGTCTACAGGGTCCAGAACCGAGCCTATAAATCTAACTCCCGCCCCCAGTCAAATCAGTTGAAAGCTAGACACCAACCAGTGGTCACTACCCTGCAGTTAACTTCTAGCTCTGCCCTTGTGTTGTTCCGGAGTTGAGATTCCAGAGCCGGCAGACTCCGTGGCAGAGAAGACTAATAGAAGCATCTGTCCATGTACAAGTCCTAACGTGCACCTTATAACCTTCACACAAATTCGTGGGTATATAAGTGTGTAGCCAGCAACGATCGTCAAAAGATCCGACTTGAGAACTTCCTACATTTTGGACCACCTGGACGGCCGAGGAACCAGTCGTTAGCCCCCAACATCACCGGAAGCAAGATAACCAGGACCAGATCTACAAAGACTATTCAAGATTCATGTTGCTAGTACTAAGTGTTATAGTACTAGTTTGATACTCACTTCTTAACTTTCTATAAAGTGGCTAAAACCTTGCCCAGTGTAATTCATATTTAACCATTCCATTTGGGACGTACTAAGCGTATCAGTGCTCTTTAATTAACAGGCTACATTGACTCTCGTAATTACCTTATTCAGATATTAAAACTCTAGTGATATCTATCGTTCGCCCACTGATTTGTGTTCTACGTATTTCTGCCATAAGAATATAAAACTTAGATCAGTACCCCCATGAGGTTAATAGAGATCCCGTATTCTACAATATACGCGTGTCTAATCCTAACTGTGAGCTGCTACTTGGGCACGCGACCAGCCAGTAATAGATCAAATCAGTGAAGTTGAGTTACACAAATATATTGAGGTCTTCCAGTAAAATAAAACTTGCTAATTAAACCCGTGATCAGAAGAATATACCTGAACGTTGGAAGTGGGAGACTAGGCTCCATCCAGATCCGCTAATGCTAGCAGTTCCCTTCTATTATTTGTTTTGTGCGAGAATTTTTATCTTTCTATGCTCTTTGATTATTTACTTCAATAAACGTGAACTTGTGTCGTGTTACCGTGTGTTTATTTTGTGTTCTCTATTCCTCACACCTTGTATTGTGCATGCAGCCTTATATACCCAGTCATTCAGAACTCACATTACCCAAGTTAAACCTGTAGAAAAACAGGGCGTAACAGGCATCATGTATTTTATTTAGTCTGTAATTACCAAAGGCTATTTGCTCAGAAATTAAGATGAGAAGCCAGTCTCTGGCAACTTAAAAAAGAATACTTCAGTTTTATTCTTTTCTGAATGCTAGTATCTGCTCTCAGTGGCGGATCCAGGGGGGGGGGCCCCCCCCCCTTAGTGACCAAAATTGCGCCCTTACATCTGATATATACTGCATTTTATCTGAAATGCAATACATATAAAGTTATGGCGCCCCTCATGTATATATATCAGCCCCTCCCCCCCCCCCCCTCCCTTAAGCCTGAGCTGGATCCGCTCCTGATAGACTAACTGCTCTGACAAGCCTAAAAGCATCCTCAGATAGAAGAGAATTTCTTCAGATATATGATCGGTCTTTGATTATCATGAGTGAAAAGCACTATGGTCATATTACAACCTCTATAAATTACAGGATTTCACTCCCTCCATAGGCCTCAAAATGCCCCTAAATGAACTCAATTTTCCAAAATTTTCTTGGAGGGGGGGGGGGCTTACAGCGCCCCCCCCCAAACCCCCTAGCTGTAGGGGCTCGCTTCGCTCGCCCCCCACCCACCCATTTACAGGGGCCCCGCATAACCCCAGTGCCTAGGGCCCCATAACATGTAAATCCGCCCCTGCCCAGCTGAGAGGAATCCAAGTTGTTGATTGACGCTATTTCCTAAGGTGGAAACACACAATCAGATTATATCACGTTTTATTAAAATGTGGTACAACAGTAAGCCTTCAGCCCTCAGAATTCACTAAAAAAAAATCGGAACTTAGAATAAAAGGTAAATATCTTTTTGTGGAACTTCATTCCTTATCTGCCTTGATTGGGCCGATCGGCTTTCTTCAAATTCCCGTTTTCGTAGGTTCTTATGTTCTTATCTACTGCTGTCCATCCATTCATAAGGAGCCCAGTCGATAGTTCAATTGGAAACGTAACTTTATGTCCGTCTTCAATCGAAACCCCAGATTTTGCACAGAGCAGCTTCTCAAATCTTTTTCTTGTGACTTAGTATCCTACGACGGGGACGAGATAGATTTATTGGCTGTGATTTT
This sequence comes from Paralithodes platypus, assembly GCA_032716605.1. Lineage (NCBI taxonomy): Eukaryota > Metazoa > Arthropoda > Malacostraca > Decapoda > Lithodidae > Paralithodes > Paralithodes platypus. The sequence goes on along the minus strand of CM064580.1, from coordinate 19,766,706 downwards.
GATTCGAGCATATTAGGTGACTCCAGTACTTTCGATGCAAATCTAGTTAACCTTGTCCAGCCTAAGTTTGCATCACTGTACCCCTTCGAGGTTCCGGATAGTTTGTTTTCATTTTGTCCACCTACGCCTGGTAATACCTTAAGTATACCCAGTGTAGGGGATCCTTTGTTGTCATCCTCCAGGCTCAGCATGAATCGTGACCAAGTGCGTTGTGCCGAGTCAAGGGAAGAGAGAGAGACGACCGTGCCCTACAATTATTTGGGCCCGAGCCTACCTGGGAGGTGTGAAATCCCAGGCCCTGTAGTCAAGAACCAGTACAAATAAAACTACACCAGTGTGCTCCAATGTCGCTCTATCAGTGCCTATTCTCTCTACTAAATCATGTAAGTGTTTCTTTTGTTCGTAATGGTAAATGATGATTGCTGTGAGGACCTAGACTGAGGTATGATAAGGTTCACTAAGTGTAAAACGTAAATTAAAGAGGATTTTCCATTCTTTCCTTCTTTGTTTATTATTCGTTGCTCTGCTTCGGGAGAACAATACACATATCTATCGGGCGGAAAACATTTATTTAATAGGGCCCCTTCATCATTGACGACTTCGCCTATTAATAATAATAGTCTCCATTCAACATCCTGCGCCAGCATTTTGAATAGCCCGCGCGGAAGTATCATGGAGTACTCGTCATAAGTGCACACCTAATTCCCTTATGGGATCGTCATTTTGATCGGGTACCCTACAGAAAATAACTCTGTAAAATATAAAAAAGAAAAAAGAACTTAATATCTGTTATCATATGACTTGCCATATGTGTGGATTTCTCATGTTTTGCTTCCCCAACACCAGGCCCTCTAGCGGCCATCGTCTTCCAACTTCCGCGTTCATACTGTCAACACGGCTTGCGCCGCGCTTCGCTTCATTCAACGTTCCAGAGCTTCTAGTGAGTCCTTACTCATTTGTATACATCTGTGTTGTAGTAACAAGGTTTAGATTAGCTAGCACGGCTGCCAGATTGGTATGTCCGCAGGAAGTATGTGTTAAAATAGGGTACTTTTGTAACAGGCGTCTACGGGTCCAGGATCGTCGTACCGCGTTTTTTTGTTTTTTGTGTTACGCCTATAGCTTTTGTGATTACTTAGCTAGGAGGCTACCACTCTACAAGGCGTGATACAGACTGTCAATATTGAGGAAAGTACATGTCATATTATTATATATCAGCAAATGCTCTGGTTTAAGGGTGTCTGCACGTGGTGCTCCACCTTTCAGGGTTCGTGTTTTGCTTTGGGCCCCTTGGGTGGGCCTCCCTCATCTGGGTGCTGTGCTGGGTCTTCGGAGCGTCGTCTGCCTGTGATGTTCGTCGTACCTCGTGGTCAGCCTTTTGTAGGGGTCTCCGGCGTAGGCTTCAGGTAATTTAGGATGCTACATTTTCTGTATTTTGATTATATGCCTATGTATGCCCCTAGTGTTTTTACATGCGTGTTGGCATGTTTTTGGGTAAGGGAGACGTCCCTATATATTCTTTATGATGTGTTATGTGTGGGACTTAGGTTAGTGGAGCTGTGCCAACTCCATTCTCCCGAGTTTTTGTTTTTTCCGGCGGGCCCGTGCGGTGGGCCCAAGTTATCCGTCTTATAAACGGGTAGGAACAATCAAAAGGTCCCGGCGTGGTTTGGCTGAACCACATGCTCCCGGCGGAACTGCATTCCTAAAGGGGCTGCAAACTCGGCCTGCCGAGTTAACTCGCCCTAACTGACCCAGTTACACGATTAGATGTTCTCGCCCTGCAGCGCCACAAGTCGAGTGTACAAGAGTGATAAGATTAGTTTTGCAAACTTTTTCATTAATGATCAGACACTAAAGGTCAAGGGACCTGTGACGCTTGTCACAGCTTAGTAGTTAAACCCAGCATAGGCGAGTCCAGCGGAAGGTTAGAGTAGTGGTTCACTATAGCTAATTTTCCGGCAGACTCGAGTTAGGATGTATAACACCTCGCAGGTTATCCTTATGAGCATTGATTCCTGGAAATTTTATTTTCCAGGCTCCTGAGACTGCTACTCCGGCGGAGTTTGGGCGGCTGATCCCGGCGGAGGGTGGGGGGGGTGGCTATATTGGTACCATGACTAGGTTTGCACTATGCATTACTCCTACCTGCTCTCTATTGCCAATTTTTGCTCACACACTATGCATTAAGTGCGTCAAGTGCTTGGATCGTTCCCGAGGCTTGTGGTTATCTAAACGCTGTTCAATTTGTTCTGATTTGAAAACCGCGTTAGTTACTAACAAAGACTTATCGTGCCTAGCGGCCTTACAAGAAATTAAGAGTACATTTAATTCTTATGCCAAAGACATGGCCCATAAGGCACTTCACTGTGATGATGAAGTTCTATGGGAACAACTTACCATAAAGTCACCCCTTGTGAAACCCGGTTCCTCTAAATCTGTCAGACCCAAAGTAAAGTCGAAAGCCCTCAGCAAAGAGGTAGTGAGTAGTAGCAGTGAGAGTGATGTCACCGAGGTTCCCCCTTCCGACCGTGCCAAGAGGAGACGATCACTCTCTCCGAGGCGGAAGTCGAGGTAAAGATCTAGATCCCCCCGCAAACAGTCTAGACACTCTTCCACGGACTCTTCCCGGTCTACCAAACGCCGGAGAGAGGACTCTGGGGAAGCGACGAGTCAGGCAAGCAGCGGCAGCCGGAGGGACACCCCTCAGCAACCGCCCCCTACCCCTACCTCTGACACGCCTCAACAGGAATCTGGGGACTCAGAAGTGGGGACTCAGAAGTGGGGTCTGATGTACTGGAATCCACACCTAGTCATGAACAATCCTTGAGTGTAACTCCCAATGTTACCTTTGCCATACCTAAACTGAATTATGTACCTCGTAGTGTTAGGTCGGCAGGCCCGTGTAGGGTTCTGGCCGACCATGGTACAGGGGATATCCATCGGGGTCACAACTAAATTCTCAAGTGATTCCAGACTCCCAGCCCTTTGTGGCAGGGGGTTACTGGCGTCAGTCTGAACCATCTCAACCTCTTTTTAACGTCAATCACGAAAGAACTGAGGAAGGTAGCATAGACATGTTGCCATCATCGGTTCCAGATTTAATGTGGCCCCCGGCGGATAATGAAATAGTGATACAACAGGAGAATCCTGAGCTGAGTGGAGAGCCGGAGGAAGTTATGTTCTCCCCGGCTCCCCAGTCACTCACAGGAGAAGATTCTGAAGCAAGTTCCCATTCATCCAGGGACTCCCACAGTAAGTGTGTTACTTCAGATCAGATAAGTGATTTATTGCACAAGGTTATGCAACATTATCAACTCCCTGCCTCTTCGGAGCCCCCGGTTTCTCAACCAGTTGTGACCCCTAGTGCTTCTGTCGTAAGACCCCTAGATTCCCCGGGTTTTCTTACATCATGTTCTACCCCGGTGGTGGCCGCGGCTCCAGGCACTACAGTGCCGGCGACGCTGGCTACCTCCACTTTGAGGGTTATTGCAGATATTCCTCCCCCTCCTTTAGGGGCACCTCTGAAGAAGGGCCCCATGCCCCTCCTCTATGGCCCGGATTATTCTTGGGTCCCTGTGACGCCAGTGAACCCTCAATTAGCTCAACCTTCTGTGTCAGGGGAACTACCAGTCCCCGGCGGGTGGTATATTGAAATCAATAAGAGTAGAAAATTTAGGGCAAAAGATGAGGCAGGGAGATTGATGGATGTGTCAATTAAGGCTGTACCAAGTTCGTACAACCCGGATTATTTTGTGTATACAGCTGCCCCGGCGATCCCTCCCGCCGCGTCTGCACGACTGTTTGCGGATTGGTCAAAAGCTGATGGCATCAACGATGTCAAAGCTTTGAATGCTCTCACGCCGGAATTGACTACAACTCCGGTCCTAGACCAGACGCACACACCAGTCCTGCAGATGGGGCAGGTGGGGTTAGGCCCCTGGGTAGATTGGGAGATAGAGGCTCAAGTTTTTGCTGCTACAATTACTTCTAAGTCTTCACATCAGCTTCCCCAAGAAAATCATGCTTACTTTTCTTTGCCAGTAGCCAAAGCAGAAGGAGTGTCCTCAGATTTACTTACCTTTCGTGCGGCGTCCAAAGTTTCCTTGCACTCTTCCTAATACTAATAAGTGATATCGATGCAAATGTACAACACAGCAGCGTTTCATCATTTGCAGACGACACAAAACTAAGTCTAGGAATAACCACAATAGAAGACAAAGAAATCTTGCAAGCAGACATGAACGCTTTATTTTGGTGGACCAAAGATAACAACATGCAATTTAACGAAGAGAAATTTCAGCTGATAAGGTATGGAGGAAATGGAGAAATTAAAAGAACCACAACCTACTTAACAGAGTCACTCCTGCCAATCCCACGAAAATCAGAGGTTAAAGATCTTGGAGTAATAATGTCAGAAAACATGTCTTTCAAAGAACATAATCAGGCCAAGTCAGTAGCGGCGAGGAAACTTGTAGGTTGGATACTGCGCACTTTTAAGACACGAGAAGAACGGCCAATGATAACACTTTTCAAATCGTTGGTGATCCCACGACTGGAGTATTGCAATGTGCTGACATCTCCACACAAAGCCGGGGAAATATACGAAATAGAGAGTGTTCAAAGAAGTTTCACGTCCCACATCAGCTCGGTAAAACATCTTCATTACTGGGATAGGCTGAAGGCTCTTAACTTATATTCACTGGAGCGAAGAAGAGAGAGATACTTGATAATTTACACATGGAAAGTTATCGAGGGTCTAGTGCCAAACCTTCACGCCACAATATCATGGAACTGGAGGGACAGAGGGGATAGGTATTGTAACATCCCACCCCAAAAGTGTAGGGGAGCTCTGGGCACACTGAGGGACTCCTGGTTGACAAACAGGGGACCGAGCCTCTTCAACAAAATGCCAGAGAACGTGAGAAACCTGATGGATGTGCCAACGGAAGTATTAAAAAAAGCCTTGGACAACCATCTCAAGTCAGTGCTTGATCAGCCATACTTCGCGGGGGGGAGAGCTGTCCCCTCGAATAGCCTGCTGCATCAAACACTGGAAGCAAACATACTCGGGGGGGGGGAACTCTCGCCGAGGCCGCTGAGGAGGCCGAAACAACTCAAGGTAAACTCAAGGTAAACTCCCTTGATGAACCTTTCTCTACTCCCCCAGCTGCTCACCTTGACAGGGACTTCAAGTTAAGAAATAAGGCCTACCGGATGTTCTCTCAGTACTTGGTTAGCCACCGGATCGCCGCCTCCCTTTCACGTACTATTTCAGCCATAGCTGACCCCCAAATTAGGAAAGCTACTGAATTGTCTAGGAGACTTTTGCTACAAAATTCCATTCAGTCCTTAGGAGACATCAGAATTGCAATCATGGAAGCGGTTCGAGCCCGCCAAGATCTGAGAGTCCATCTGGTTAGGAAGTTACCGGCGGACATAGGTCGCTAGGTAACTCTCTCGCCGGTACTTACTGCCACCCTACTTAACTCAGAAACCTGGAGTCTAGTGTTTAATATGGTTAATGGTTGGAAGCAGGTTACCTCCCAAGCCCGGAAGGAGCCTGCTAAGAAGCCCTTTCATAAATTAAAGGGCGGTAACAAGCCATACCAGCCACAAGCTAAACAGTCACCAAGGGATCCCAGACTCCCTCCGCAGCAGGGAGGTAATCTGCACAAGTCCAAACAAGGTAAACACTCTGGGTATAAAGGTAAGGCCCCTCAGAAGGGTAATCAGGGCCAATCATCAGCCAAATCTAGCCAAGCGTCAGATGCCAACCCACCTCCCCCTTCAAAAAAATAGCCACCCATACTCTCAGCCTCCCAGTACCATGCTTAAGGTCACAGGATTTGAGAGTTGCCTTCAAGGTCGGGCCCCGGTTGCACTGGGTTCGTTCCGTTCATTCCGCTCGGCCTGGCCCACGAAAACCTAGGCCAGGAAAGTAGTGAGCAAAGGAATCACCTGGCGGTGGCTCCGGCGGCCTCGACTGCGTCAGCCGCGGGAATACACCAATGTGTCTCAGGAGGAGGAGACTCTACTTCAGGAAATTATTACCAAACAGGTCCTTATCCCGGTCAATGCCAATCACCCAGTATTCACATCAAGACTCTTCTTAGTGCCAAAGAGGGACAGTGTGCAGATGCGACCAGTATTAGATCTCTCGCAACTGAACACATTTATAGAGAATTCACCCTTCAGGATGCTTACAGTTCAGCAACTCAGACTCGCACTTCCGCCGCAGGGTTGGATGTGCTCGATCGATCTCAAAGATGCCTATTGGCATGTCCCTATAAACAAACGGTTCCAAAAATTCCTCGCTCTGAGGGTCAGGCAAGAGACTTATGTCTTCCAAAGAATGCCTTTCGGTTTGAACCTGGCACCGAGAATTTTCACAAAACTCGTCCGGCAAGCTCTTTTACCCCTGTTAGTCCAGGGCATACAGGTATTTTGGTATCTAGACGACTGGCTGGTAGTGGCGAACTCTATGGAATTATGTCAAGATCATGTAAACCAAGTGTTAGCTCATGTCCAAACCCTAGGGTTCAAGGTGAACTTGGCGAAGTCTTGCCTTGTCCCCACAAGGACTATTCAGTGGATAGGGCTGGTCTGGGACACCGCCAATCCGACTCTTACTCAGAGTGTGGACAACCGAAACAGATTCCGCAAGAAACTGTTCCGTTTTCTCCACAGTCTGGATACGACCAGGAAGACGTGGGATTCCCTGATCGGCTCTCAACTGGATACAATTAACTGTGAAGTTGGGCCAGTTGAAAGTCAAACGATTAATCCTGGAAGGCAACAAAGTTTTCCCTCTCTCGCCGGAAAAGAAATTATGGCCAATTCCTCCATTAATCCACAGCTTACTCTCGGTCTGGACCAAGCGAGAAGTCCTCCACTCTATCACGACATGGGTTTCTCCCCCTCCTACGGTATGGGTAGACACAGACGCCTCAGGGGCACTAGGTTGGGGCTATCAGTCCAACCTGGGCCATCAAGGTCAAGGCACCTGGTCAGAAGACAGTCAGTCACATATCAACAAGCATGAGCTTTTAGTCCCTCTCTTTTTTCTCCAAACTCACGGCATGACTTTGCAAAACAAATCAATAGCGTTCCGAATGGACAACCAAACTGCAGTTTATTGTATTAAGAAACAGGGCTCAGTGAGGTCGCGAGAGTTGCTGAAGGTTTCCGAACAGATTTTTTCCCTAGCCGAATCGCTAGGCATTTTCCTGCATGCAACATATCTCCCCGGCGTGGCGAACGTCTGGGCAGACGCTCTCTCTCACCGGCGGAGCACTCTAGTAGAATGGACAATCAAACAGGCTATCTTTGACAAGATGATTGCGAAGCCGTACCGTCCACAAGTGGACCTGTTTGCATCCACAGAGAACCACAGACTCCCCTTCTTCCTCTCTCGTCAAGGGGTAACCCCGGCGGGGGTCCTGATGCATTGTTGGTAGATTGGAACAGGTGGACCTCAATCTATCTGTTTCCTCCACCATATTCTGTGATAATGTGCAAAGTAATTCACAAGCTGAGGGGTTACCGGGGCCGAGTCGCGATGATCGCGCCGCTATGGCCAGCCCAGGTATGGTACCACCAATTGCAACAGTGGTGCAGGACCCCGGTGTCCCTCCAGGTCTCCGCTTTCCACTTGGAAACAATTGGCAACCTTTGGACCTCGCTCAGTTTTGCCTTATGGATATTTACTTTGCCAAATGGTTAGCTCAATTTGGGGAAAGTGTCACTAATAAATTAATGAACCAGTAAACTATGTCTACCAGGAGACAATATCAATTCCATTGGAAAACCTTCACAACCTGGATTGTAGAGTCAGGGCAAACTACTGCCTCAGCTTTAATTTTCAAATATTTAGACTATCTATTCGAACAAAAACATTTTTCAGTAACCACTTTAAAAAATCATTTGTCTGCCATTAGAACCCCTTTTTTTTTATCTCACTGGCCTTTCCATACCGCAGGCAGAGGAGAAAGGGTTTATGAGGGCGTGTTTCAAGCTACGTCCACCACCCCGTCAGCTCATGCCCACCTGGTCACTTGACAAAGCCTTATCGGTATTTCAATCGTGCAAATATAATAATGCGCCGGATTTTGATTCACTTTTGAAAAAGGCTGTATTCCTCATGGCTCTAGCCACCGGAAATAGGGTGTCTGAGCTGGCGGCGATGAGCAACGAACTTAATTGCCTTATGTTTGGGAGACTGCACGACCATGTGCAAATCGCGCCGTCTCCCACATTTATAGCTAAGAACGAACATTCTGACCATGTATTTTCTGAATTTTCCGTCCCGGCTTTAACCCTTAATTAGCGGCGAGCAACATAAGTCGAGTTAAATAAAGCTGGACTATGTGGCGGCGCTCGACATAACTCGAGTGGCAATTTCAGCACGTAATGTGGCTGAGAGAGAGAGACAAGTGGTGGCAGGAGACTAGCGAGCGTATGACTGCTCCAGACCACCGCGGCGAACCTACTGACACAAATCTCAGCTCCCTCCTCCCTCTCTCACTCGCTACATACTCAATTATGTACCGAAAGTACCGAATTACCTGCTTTTTGCACTCGCGTTGCACGGTTATTGCAAGAAAACTATCCATCATACAAGGATCGTTATGGTGTCATTCGAAAGCTCTGTTTATGCCCTTTCAGGGATAGGTACTTGTTTTACGTTCTGGGTCTTATTTAGGCATGAAAATGATCACGTAAACAGCCCTATTTTGGCTAAAAACACCCCGCTGGGCGGTACACATAAATAAACCGCATAGGCCGCTCGTAAGGTGTTAAAGAGGGGCCTCACTCATCACCTTTTATGTCCTGTGCAAGCACTCACAAAGTTTTTGAGGGCTGCGCAGCCTCGCCAAACAGGTGCTTTATGTGTCAACCAGACAGGTAAGCGTGTTACAAAACGAAAGTTAGCTTCCTTGCTTGTGGACGTTATTAGGGAAAGTAATCCCGGCGTGATAGGCAGGGCTCACGATATCAGGAAATGGGCAGTCTCTCAGATTTCTACAAAACTTCTCAGTTAAAGACATTGCTAATACTCAATTATGGGCTTCCAATCATACGTTCCTAACACGCTACCTGTCTGTCACTCTAGATTAACCAAAGCGTACCTGTGTAGCTTTACGTCAACGGGTACAGTAGATAATGTTCTATTATGTTATTTTTATTAATCTCACCACCACACCCCCAATGAAATTAATTAAAGTATATAATTATGATCCACCGGGATTCGAACCCGGGTTATCACACACATATTTTTGCCACCTTAACCATTACACCACCAGGACGGTTAAAGGTTTATGCACACGCCTACGACTTATTATCCATTCTCGAATACTGGATATTAATCTAATCATGTTCATATTCCCAACCGCACTATGGTAGCCTACTGTTTAAGTGAGAGGAAAGAATATTCATGGGGCACAGATCATATAGACCGGCCTCTCGAAGAAATATCCCTAAACCTACTAATAATATTATTTTTATTAATCTCACCACCACACCCCCAATGAAATTAATTAAAGTATATATGATCCACCGGGATTCGAACCCGGGTTATCACACACATATTTTTGCCACCTTAACCATTACACCACCAGGACGGTTAAAGGTTTATGCACATGCCTACGACTTATTATCCATTCTCGAATACTGGATATTAATCTAATCATGTTCATATTCCCAACCGCACTATGGTAGCCTACTGTTTAAGTGAGAGGAAAGAATATTCATGGGGCACAGATCATATAGACCGGCCTCTCGAAGAAATATCCCTAAACCTACTAATAATATTATTTTTATTAATCTCACCACCACACCCCCAATGAAATTAATTAAAGTATATATGATCCACCGGGATTCGAACCCGGGTTATCACACACATATTTTTGCCACCTTAACCATTACACCACCAGGATGGTTAAAGGTTTATGCACACGCCTACGACTTATTATCCATTCTCGAATACTGGATATTAATCTAATCATGTTCATATTCCCAACCGCACTATGGTAGCCTACTGTTTAAGTGAGAGGAAAGAATATTCATGGGGCACAGATCATATAGACCGGCCTCTCGAAGAAATATCCCTAAACCTACTAATAATATTATTTTTATTAATCTCACCACCACACCCCCAATGAAATTAATTAAAGTATATATGATCTACCGGGATTCGAACCCGGGTTATCACACACATATTTTTGCCACCTTAACCATTACACCACCAGGACAGTTAAAGGTTTATGCACATGCCTACGACTTATTATCCATTCTCGAATACTGGATATTAATCTAATCATGTTCATATTCCCAACCGCACTATGGTAGCCTACTGTTTAAGTGAGAGGAAAGAATATTCATGGGGCACAGATCATATAGACCGGCCTCTCGAAGAAATATCCCTAAACCTACTAATAATATTATTTTTATTAATCTCACCACCACACCCCCAATGAAATTAATTAAAGTATATATGATCCACCGGGATTCGAACCCGGGTTATCACACACATATTTTTGCCACCTTAACCATTACACCACCAGGACGGTTAAAGGTTTATGCACACGCCTACGACTTATTATCCATTCTCGAATACTGGATATTAATCTAATCATGTTCATATTCCCAACCGCACTATGGTAGCCTACTGTTTAAGTGAGAGGAAAGAATATTCATGGGGCACAGATCATATAGACCGGCCTCTCGAAGAAATATCCCTAAACCTACTAATAATATTATTTTTATTAATCTCACCACCACACCCCCAATGAAATTAATTAAAGTATATATGATCCACCGGGATTCGAACCCGGGTTATCACACATATTTTTGCCACCTTAACCATTAATATAAGATTTGTTGTTAAAAGGGGGGGGGGGGGGCGCGGAATAGTCCATATCCCCACTGTGCCCCTGAAGATTGTGATGTATCACGAGCTGTGATAGGACGGGTTCTACAGTCCAGTATTATTTTTATGTTAATTCTAAGATGATATCTCGCATAGTTGCAACTATGTATGTTTTTACCAAATTGTACACATATATTTAATGTACAAATAGTTTTATGAATGGAACGAATAACTACTGCAGAGTTACAGTTCTGACTGGGGACAGAGGTGCATGGGGGCGGTTCGTTCGTGGCCACCCCTTCGGGGATCACGGCGTCAAGCAATAGATAGATAGATTGATAGAGTTACAGTTCTCGGGAACACATGCGTGTCCCACTTTATCATGCATACGATCTAATGTAAAGATCTGACCATGAGCAAGCAGTTTCTTAATGTCACGCACTGCTTGCAAATCTTTTATACTTTTTTATATATTGTTTGCATACAATAAAACTTATTTTTTTTTATTTGGATTCTTCTTCCCTAAGGTTAGGATATTTTACGAATGTCCCGCCTCCAGTCTTGCTAATCAGGCGAAGTCGTCAATGATGAAGGGGCCCTATTAAATTATAGGTTTGATTCCCGAAGGGAAGTAGTGAAAAACTAATATTTAGTAGGGCCTCGTAATCATTGACGACACTGTCCCTCCCGACCATCCCATTTCCCATTCGTTGATTTCTATAGTTTATTCTTGGTATATCAGTGAAGGAAGACGATGGCCGCTAGAGGGCCTGGTGTTGGGGGAAGCAAAACATGAGAAATCCACACATATGGCCAGTCATATGATAACAGATATTAAGTTCTTTTTTCTTTTTTATATTTTACAGAGTTTTTTTCTGTAGGGTACCCGATCAAAATGACGATCCCATACGGGAATTAGGCGTGCACTTATGACGAGTACTCCATGATACTTCCGTGGATTGACCTCCCAATCTACCAAGATTGGAAGCCAAAACGTCACATTTTTCCTTTGCCCCTCAACTTTCTCTTCATAATTGCTGAGGGGCACAGGGCCCTGGGTGGGGCTCTGGTTTCCCGGGCGTTTCCGCACCTTCCTCAGCTCCCCGCCATGGAGTGGTTTCGGTCACCCAGGCTTTATTGTGGTCGGCAGGGAGGGTTCTGTGGGGTGCTCAGTTATGGCCATGGCCTTGCTTGGGGCCTTGGGGCTGTTCGGCCAGGCAGCTTGGGGAACAACACAACTTCCGCGCGGACTATTCAAAATGCTGGCGCAGGATGTTGAATGGAGACTATTATTATTAATAGGCGAAGTCATCAATGATTACGGGGCCCTACTAATTATTAGGTTTTCTCTACTTCCCTTCGGGAATCAAACCTATAATATACTTCTTCGGATACAGGCTCCTGTATTTATTAATGTGGAAATATACAAAGGTTTATCCGGTTATAAATACCTACACTTACACGTCAACTTGAATTCTTACTCAGACCTTAGTTTATACGCTGTGTGTCATCAGTGTACAAGTCCAATAGTGATAGTTCAAGTCGCGAGTAATTGCTCCTCAGTCACGTATTTCTGACTATTATATTTATTAAGATTAAGTTTATGAATCCATAATTCATATTTATGACTCTATGAGTTAATTCAGTTTAAATACTTATTCAAGTCACTTTGACCAATTATTGTTCGTTTAGAAATAAAATACTGTCCTATTGTCCATACTTTCAGTGCTACGCTTATAACATCGCAGTAACTATTATTTACTCTTTTCCAAGCCATATTTGAGAGCTTGTATATTTATATCAGGACTTTATTTATTGTGATTTGAGACTTATCCTCTCATTGTGTTATTATTCATATGTTCAGTTGTAACATTATTATTCTCTATACATGAATGTTATGTTTACTTTTCCAGACATATTGAGATTGTACCCTAGCTATTAAGGAATAGAACCTGTTAAAACCTTTCATGTGTATTTTGTGTCCATTGCTTATTACTAGAGTGTTGCTATATAGAAGTTAAGGTTAGTCTTTACCCAGCGGAGAGGTATCTCAGTTGATGATTATCGCTGATTCCTAAGGTGGAAATCGCAATCAGATTATCTCATATTTTTTTATAAACGTGGCATAACAGTTGGTATTTTTTTCCTCAGGGCGCATCTCACGGAAGAACGTGTGAAGGAGCTGCCATGTCTACAGCAACCATATATAGAAGATGAAAACCAAATCATAGGAAGCCTACTGTCTAAAGAGGAAAACACAGAGAGAGCAAAGGAAACCATCCACGGAATGTGGAAGATAAGAGCAAAGAAAATGAAAGAGATGAATTGAGAAGAAAAGAAAACAAAAAATATAGAAGAAAATTAAGAAAGAAGATTAATCCAGAAGAACAAAGGATATAAGAGAAGAAAGAAGACTAATCCAGAAGAACAAAAGAAGATAATGAATAGTAAATAGAGAAAAAGGAATACATAAATAAAAAGGAGCACGTCTCAAGGAGAGCATAAACCCTCAGGGAAGTGCCGTTAGTAAGGCATCTCACTTCCCAGGTCAGGTCAGGTTAGGTGAAGGTATTGAGGGATAAACCTTTACAACGGCACCTCGTATCTACATTCTACTTTTCCTATTATTCTGAAGAGTGTAGAGAGGGGAGAATGGGTGTTGGAGAGAGAGGAAGCTGTTGGAGTAGCTTTGTTATGTGTGTTATTAGTCTGTATACGTCGTCGAGGTGTCCCCCGACTGGGTGCGAGCATGTGAAACATGCTAGGACATACTACAACACCCACTAAATGTCCACCTGGGCTGGGATCAAACCCAGGTCAAGCAGATTCATACGTGAGCGTGCTCACCACGTGACCGCCGCGGCTCTCCGAACCTCAGTTCAGTTCAGTTGCTGGTCGGGAAGCTATGCCTTTGCAATGGCGCCTCCCTTTTGTGTTTTCAGTTTTCTAATTTAACCCCTACTGTACCAGAGGATACAGTAATAAAAGTCCCCCCCAGTCCCAAGCAATGTGGCCAAAATGGCAAGATAGAACAACCTTCCACCTCAAGAGATGAAGGAATACTGGCTTTCCCAGCCTTCAGAGGGTTGGATATAAGCTGAGAAGTGTTGCCATATCGAGAGCAGTGCTCAAACGGTTGTGGTACCAGGCACAGCCTGATACAGGCAGTTACAAAGAAAGTACATTACTGATGGCTCCCAGCCGTCGCTGGGACTGGGGAGTGACTTATCTACTGACGGCTCCCAGCCGTCGCTGGTATTGGACGGGTTAACAGTAAAATTTATTATGTGCGATGTGCTATTTCTTCTTGCTTGCTCTTCATTCTTCTTGCTTGTTTTCCTATCTTCTTGGTTGTTGATCTTGGTTCTTGTTTCTTCTTGCATCTTCATATTTTGTTTATGGTTTCTTCATGTATTGTTTCTTTGTTTTTCTCTTTTTCTCCCAAAACTATATTTATTAGTGGCCCCTCCATCATTGACGAACATGCCTATTACATAAGGCACCCTCTTCAAACACTCATCCGCCGTAGTTTGAATCTACCGCGCAGAGCATAAAAAATTTGAGGAGCCTTCATCATGACCGCACGCAACCTCACTCATGGCTTCAGTCATTATGAATTGGGTTCTCACTACGAAAAAACTTCGTAAAAAATAAAAACAAAACGAAAATAAGAATAACTATTCAATAAGCTTTCCATAATATCGTGGATGTACTTGTGTGGATCTTTGACCAGACCCTGACTCAGGCGTCATTCTTCCTTCTCTGCTCTGCGCTCAGCCTGCCCGGACGTGTCTCCCCACGCTCCGCTGGTTCCGCATTTGTTGCGTCCCTAGTGAGTTTTTTCTCATTTGTTTACTCCGGGATGTATCGAGTAAGGTTAGGATATGCGTAGCAGGAGTGTCCTGGGCTAGTTGCCCGCAGTGCAGTGTATTTTGGGTCGTGTGTTTGGGGCATCTATTTCGGGTGTACCCTCGTGGTCCTGTTGTGGACATGTGAACTTTTTCACAGTTAGCTAGCTTTGTGATGCAGGCGGCTTTCTTTACGCGTTATTATTGCTTCCTTTTATCTTTCTGATGAGGTAGCATGTTTTTTGCTGACGTTCCCAGCGTATTTTTCTTCACTTAGTGAAGTTTTTTCTGGGTCCCGAGTCAGTTCTTCCCTTTGCCGGAAGTGTTTGCTACAGTGGTGTGTTGGCGGTGGTTCCTGTTGTGATATAATTCAGTGCTTTTTGTTTATATTCCGACATGTTTACTTTTATCCGTCTGCCTAGGCCTAGCCAGCCTCTCGTAGCTTTGCCACATGTACAAGTGTTATTGATTTATTTTATAAATATGTACTACTGTGTCATGTGTGTCCTGGTTTAGTTGTGTATTGGCTAATTCCACGGACTATTTATGTGTCCTGGGTTTGTTGTGTATTGGCTAATTCCACGGACTATTGTGTGGGCCAGGGGTTAGTTGTGTTTTGGCTAACTCCTCGGTCCGGTGTTGCGTTCAGATGGTATCTGGACGGGGTGGGTTGCTTTCCGGCGGGGTTTTTCTCGGTTACACCGTGAAAAACCCGGCTGGTTGCCGAGTTTTGGCCACGCGTGGTTTAAAAACAGGCTTGTTTCCCCGGCGAGTGGGTGTCTGTGGCTCTCCAGGACTGCGTCTCTGTAATGGAGCCTGTGTCAGGCTCCCTATGAATCCCGGCGGGATGGCTGTACCCATTTAACAGTGTTCATACAGACACGTGTTGTGTGTAGTTTTTTTTCCCGGTTTTGCAAAGCCAGTAAAGAACTAAGCTGTTGTTGTCGTTTGTTTTCCTCCCCGGCGATCTTTTACAAAGAAGTGGGGATAGGAACAATTGGGGTTAACTTTTTAAAACGTAATATCACACCCGGCGGGTGCACCTTGGAAGGGTGGGATGAATGAATTTGCAAAATTCAGTTTAGTTGACCAGACAATTGAGCGATGCATTGTGTATCACCACTTTCAACATACGGCGATTTCGGGCACAATTGGGGTTAACGTTTTTAACTTAGATTCACACCCGGCGGGTGCTCCTTGGAAGGGTGGGAATAACGAATTTGCAATTCAGTGTAGTTAACCAGACAATTGAGGGATACGTTTTGTATCGCCGCCTTCTACATACGGCGATCTAAAAGACACTTCGGTAGAAGTCAGATCTCGTACTTTTGTCAGGCTTCCCAGTTTTTGATCTACGAGATAATTCGGGGGCCGGCGTCTTTCTTTTTTTTTTCTTCCAAAATTGAATCTTGAAACAAACACCACCGGAAAGACTAAATCAGTTATAAACGCCATGCTGGTCTTTATATTATGTCAGAGGGTATTCATAAATCTTTTGGACAAGTTAAGATATTCTGAAATCTTTTACTTAAGAACCCCACCGCGTAGCGAGCTGTAGTCGTTGAGTATTGCGTCTCGTTACCCGGCGGGTTATTTAACACTTGTGTGCGAACATGTTGGGTTAACCTTATGAGCATTAATTCCTGGAAATTTTCTTTTTTTCCAGAGCTGGGTCCCGGCGGGTCTATACAGAACCTGGAGTAAGTTTCCCACCAGTCTCTGTCATGGCTACCTTTGCCCCTGTCTTTGCTTTGTGCATTACACCCTCCTGTTCAGGTATCCCTATTTTTGCACGCACCCTTTGCATTAAATGTGTTAAATGTCTTGACCGCTCAAGGGGTCTGTGGGTTATGCAGAACTGTACCTTTTGCTCTCAATTAAGCCATAAAGTTTTACAAGATAATGATAAGACCGCAGCGGTCGCTTTACGGGAGGTCAGGCAGCAGATGACCACTTATACTACTACAGTGGCTCATAAGTCACTTCAATGCGATAACGTACCTCTTTGGGATAAGTTACTAATTGAGCACCCCCCCCATTAAACGTCCCTCTAGAGTAACTGTACGAAAGTCGGCAGAGACTGGACAGGGTCTTACACTTTCTACAGCCCCAGGCACATCTAAGAGACAGCGAGAACCTACGCCCCCGGTGGCAGCCTCCTCGTCACGGGCGCGATCTAGGTCCAGGTCCCCTCTTAGACAGCAGCCGCCTAGTCTCTCTTCTTCGCCGGCGAGTAAGAAGAGCAAGACAGAGGGGTCCACAAGTGGTTATAGCGAGAAATCTTCAAAGTCCAAAGGCAGTTCTAGGTCGCACCGTAGCCACAAATCTTCTAGAAAAGACTCGCATGATCGAAAGGCCTCCCGGCGTTCACCGGAGTCCAGTGCATCTCGTCATACCTCTACCCCCGACAAAGCTAGTATTCAATCTGATGAGGCTAGTGTAGTGTCAGCAACAAAAATAGTTTGCCAATTAGTATTCTAACCTTAGAATTGGAGAGTTCGGTGGACAGTGATCGCCCTATAGCAGAGTCAAGTGGGGGCTCCATAATTGAGGGAGTATCGGACTCCCAAGGGAGTGCAGGCCAAGGCCTAGGTGTATGGCGATATTCTCGACCAGGGACTGAAAGCCCACGTCTGGCTCAAGATATACAAACAGTGGCTGATGTCCACCGGGACGCGGCGATCCCATCATCCATTCCAGACTTGTCTTGGCAACACGACGGGACTCCGGCTTCGGCGGAATCCTCTCACGGGGAGCCAGATGACAAAGACGAGGTATCTATTATCTCGGACATGGAAGTGCAAGAGTCGGGTTCAGTTTTAGACGACGCACAGGATCGGAATGATTCACCTTTGAGTTC
The DNA here is from genome assembly GCA_032716605.1 of Paralithodes platypus. NCBI lineage: Eukaryota > Metazoa > Arthropoda > Malacostraca > Decapoda > Lithodidae > Paralithodes > Paralithodes platypus. The sequence goes on along the minus strand of CM064580.1, from coordinate 19,749,128 downwards.
ATCATCGAATAAATTTGTCACGGCGGAGGAAATAGATGGGTTACTGGTTAATGCTCTAACTAAATTTTTTGGCCAACAGCCGGAGACTCCTACAGTGGACCTGGGAGGTTCCATGACAAGTTCTAATGTTCGGCCTCTGATGACTTCTATTGCTTTGACTAAGATTCCTCACCCTCCCTCTATATCACCATCTGTGGTCACTAGGCCTGCTTCGGCGGCACTGACTACTTCTAATGTAAGGGTTATAACGGATGTCAATCCGCCCCCTTTAGATAAGCACCAATAAGAAAGGTAGCAATGCCCCTATTGTACGGTCCCGACGAGTCATGGGTACAATTGATCCCCACTAAACCAGAGGTCGCTCAACCTACCTTGTCAGGGGAACTTCCAGTGCCACGAGAGTGGATAATCCAAGGCAATAAATCTAAAAAATTACGGGCCTTGGATACTTTGGGGAATGTACTAGATGTTAATGTTAAGGCCATTCCTAACTATTATCACCAGGACTATTTTGTATATACTGCTACACCTGCCCTGCCCCCTGCCTCAACTTCGAAACTGTTTTCTGACTGGTCCAAGCATGATGGTTTTAATGACATAAAAACACTGTCAGCTCTCACTCCAGAATTAGATTTGCAAACTGTCACTGACACAGCCGCTAATCCAGTATTGAAGGTGGGGCAGTTGGGCCCGGGACCTTGGGTGGAATGGGAGACGGAGGCTCAAAACTTTGCGACCACCTTCACCTCAAAATCTTCCCACCAAATTCCTCAGGATAGTCATTCTTGGTTCTCTATGCCAGTGTGTTCTGCCGGCGGAGTCCCTTCGGCTTTGTTTGCTTTCTTAGCTGCCCCAAAAATTAATCTATGTGAACTCAAGGACCCTTTCACTACTCCTTCTCCAACTCACCTAGACCGGGAATTTAGGCTACGGGGGAAAGCGTATAGACTTTTCTCCCAGTACATTGTGACGCACCAGGTGGCGAAATCGATGCTCCGATCCACTCAGGCAATCGCAGACGCGGATGCCAGAAGATCGGTTGAACTGTCTCGGCGATTGCTCCTTCAAACATCAATTCAGTCATTGGGTGATATCCGCACAGCCTTACTTGAGGCAGTACGAGCGAGACAAGATCTCAGGATGTCCTTGGTGCGGAAACTTCCTGATCCAATTGCGAATCAGGTGGTCATGTCACCAGTGCTAACTCCCTCTTTAATGTCCCCTGATGTGTGGAGAACGGTTTTCAATATGGCTCAGGCCTTTAAACACAGTCCCACCCCTTCTAAGAAACCTTTTAACTTTCCCAAACCCAAGCCAGTCGCAAAAGCACAGCCGGGGGGATCTAAGCCCTTTCACCTACCTAAGTCCTCCCCCCAAGGTCAGTACAGGTATAGACAGGGTAAGTTTACAGGTCAGAAAGGACGAGGCTATAACAAACCAGGTCAGGGCCCGTCTTCTGCCAACGCCGGCCAGCCGACTAAGCGTCCACCACCACCACCTCCACCACCATCAAAAAACTAAAGTCTCTCTCACTCCTGGGGCCGGTCTCAAGGCGGGTGGATCCGAGGGTAGTACAGCCGGCGAACCCTTGTCTGCTAACTGGGTCGTTCCGAACGTGTCACAAAGCATGGCCGTTAAATACTTGGGCAAGGATGGTTGTACGCAAAGGCATCACTTGGCAGTGGCTCCGGTGACCTCGTTTACGTCAGCCGACAACGGCGAATCTAGTTTCATTAGAGGTGGAGTCACTGATCAAGGAAATGATAGCCAAGAATGTCATCATCCCGGTCCCTCAAAATTACCCAGTCTTCACATCCAAGCTATTTTTGGTACCCAAAAGGGACAGTGTTCAGATGAGACCCGTCGTAGACCTGTCTTATCTGAACCTTCACATTCACAACGAGTCATTCAGGATGTTAACAGTGCACCAAATCAGGCTAACACTTCCGCCGGGAGGTTGGATGTGTTCCTTAGACCTGACAGATGCTTATTGGCACGTCTCGGTAAACAAAAGATTTCAAAGATTTCTGGCCTTACGGATCAGGCATCAAAATTATGTTTTTCAGAGGATGCCATTCGGATTGAACCTGGCACCTCGCTTATTCACAAAATTAGTCCGGCAAGCCCTGATGCCATTGTTAAAACAAGGGATCAGGATTTTGTGGTACCTAGACGACTGGCTAGTGGTGGCAGAGACGGAGCAAGTATGCATAAATCATGTCAACATAACATTAAAACATGTCAAAACTCTAGGGTTCAAGGTAAATCTGGTAAAGTCAAACCTTGTTCCCTCACGAGTAGTTCAGTGGATAGGGCTGGTTTGGGACACAGCTGCTCTCACTCTGAGTCAGAGTGTGGACAATCGAAACAGATTTCGCAGGAAACTGTTCCTGTTCCTTCACAGTCTGACTACGACACGGAGAATCTGGGAGTCTCTGGTCGGCTCTCTCAACTGGATTCAACTAACTGTAATGTTGGGCCGGTTGAAGGTAAAGCGTTTAATATTGGAGGGCAACAAATATTTTCCACTATTACCGGCGGAAAAATTATGGCCCATACCAAAATAAATCCACACCTTACTAGCGGTCTGGGCGAAGAGGGAAATGTTGCACTCAATAATGTCATGGACCTCTCCTCCGCCGACGGTATGGGTAGACACGGATGCGTCAGGAATGATAGGTTGGGGTTTTCAGTCAAACCAAGGGCACCAGGGTCAAGGGCTTTGGTCCCATTTAGAAATCTCCCACATCAATGTCAAAGAATTACTAGTCCCTTTATATTTCCTTCAGGCTCACGGCTCTACTTTACGGGGCAAGTCGGTGGCCTTCAGAATGGACAATCTGAATGCAGTTCACTGTATTCAGAAACAAGGGTCAACGAGGTCTCGGAAGTTGCTAAACGTGTCAGAAGAGATTTTTATTCTAGCCAACAGGCTGGACATTCATCTTCACGCATCTTATCTCCCAGGCGTAGCAAACGTCTGGGCAGATGCTCTGTCTCGGAGACAGAGCACAACAGTAGAATGGGAGCTCAAGCAACCCATTTTCAACCAAATGATTGCAGAGCTTTACCATCCACAAGTGGATCTGTTTGCGTCCGAGGAGACTCACAAGCTCCCAATGTACCTCACCCGCCGGACGATAACGCCGGCAGGGGGGCCAGACGCCCTGGTGACAGACTGGAACAGGTGGAGTTCCATCTATCTGTTTCCGCCGCCAGACGCGTCTCTAATGTGCCATGTAGTAAACAAACTACGAGATTATCGGGGCTTAGTCTCGATAATCGCGCCCCTGTGGCCAGCGCAGTTGTGGTACCAGCAATTGAAAACGTGGTGCCCGCACCCGATGTCGCTCCCGGTCGGGTTTTTCCACTTAGACACGATTGGCAACCTAGCGACCAACAAATGTGACCAACAAATGTGACCAACAAATTATTGAATCAATATACTCAGTCTACAAAACGACAGTATCAATCACATTGGCAAGCCTTTACTTCTTGGATCCTTAGGACAGAACAAACTGTGCCCTCGGTGGCGTTAGTTTTTAATTATTTAAATTATCTATTCGAGCAGAAACGGTTATCTGTGGTAACGTTAAAAAATCACTTAACAGCGATTAGGATGCCATTTTGGGACCTTACCGGTCTCACCATACCAGTCGCGGAGGAAACAGGTTTTATGAGGGCATGTTTTAAACTCCGTCCACCTCCCCGTCAGCTCATGCCTACTTGGTCTCTGGACAAAGCATTATCTTTACTTCATTCCCGTCTGTACCATAATACTGCAGACTTTACATTAATCTTAAAAAAGGCTGTATTCCTTTTGGCTTTGGCCACCGGGAACAGAGTGTCTGAGCTGGCGGCGATGAGCAACACACCTAATTGCCTCAGGTTTGGTAGGCTTAATGAGTGTATTCACATTGCACCTTCCCCAGGGTTCATAGCCAAGAATGAGCACAGTGAACACGTGTTTTCAGAGTTCACTGTGCCGGCGTTGAAAAGGGGAAAGGTGCACCATAATTTATGTCCAGTGCAGGCTCTAACCAAATATTTGAGAGTAGCTCCCCTAAACCCCCAGGGTGCTTTATGGGTAGCAAGTACGGGTAAGCGCTTGCTGAAACGTAGATTGGCTTCTCTTTTGGTCGAGGTCATTAAAGAGAGTAATCCCGGCGTTGTGGAAAGGGCCCACGATTTGCGCAAATGGGCAGCCTCTTTGCGTTTCCTTAAGAATTTTTCTGTGGAAGATATTACGTCCACACATTTGTGGGCCTCTAATCATACGTTTTTGACTTGATACCTGTCAGTAGCTCTAGACAAACCTTCCTTGCCATGTATAGCTTTAAGGCAGAGGGTCTAGGTGGCCCTTAAGTAACTTTTGTTTAATTTCAAGGAAAAGGGGGGGGGGGGGTGCAGTCAGTGTAACATAGGACACCCTAGACCCCGCCGGAGTATAAGAGCTGTGATACTAGTTATGAGTAGTGTGATATGAAAATTTCTCTGTACTATTCAGTGTAGGAAATTGTGCTAGTACAATGGTAGTACAAACAACAGTGTTGTTATAGTAGTTTTAGCTGTGAAAGCAATTTAATTTTAAGCATTGGATATATTTTGCAAGATATATTCACTAGTATTATGGGGTTATAATGTGCACATGTAAACTTATAAGTTTTTATTTTTCACCACTTATGTTGAGTGGGGTGCCTTTTTAACTTACAGATCTGTTCGCAGAGTCTCAAGAGTTAACCCTTTTTATCAAGCAGGCTTCTTTGAAGCACGCTCCTGCTTGAACCCCTTTTTGTATATATGTGCTGCGCCAATAAATATATTTTTTCGAAGTAAGAATACTATGTGGTTGTTTGATTATCTGCTTTTACTAGAGTTATGATATGATTACGAATGTCCCCCTCCAGTCTTAGATATCAGGCATGTTCGTCAATGATGGAGGGGCCACTAATAAATTATAGGTTTGACTCCTGTAAGGAGATAAAGAAAACCTAATATTTAGTAGTGGCCCCGTAATCATTGACGACTGGGGCCCTCCCGACCATCCCCTTCCCATTCGTTGATGTATTAAGGATTTTGGTTACTTGATATGTCAGTGAAGGAAGAATGACGCCTGAGTCATTCCTACCTATGCTTTGTCTACTAAACATTAAGCTACCTAGTATATGGGATTCATCTTTTCTATAAATGGTTGTTGGAATAGAGGTTCATATCACATCCTGCGTTTCCTCCTGAGAATCTATTTCTATCATTTAATTGTAGGTTATTTGTTTTTGCTTTGTATAGGATAACAGAAGCTGATGTATTATCATATATTAACTCTTCTCCCCTTATTTCTTTCTTATACTTTCTATAAATATCTAAACTAGTGTTCTTGTTCAGTTGTTCCCTCTACATTTTAGAATCCCATTCTTTTAATTTACCCTTCAACTGAATTTTACCTATATCTATTAAGTCATCGTATGTCAATTTCACTTCTCGGAGGTATTTAGTAGTGGATTCGAACCAGGGATCTGTTGCAAATTCATGTTTTTCTTGAATGATTCTTTTTAGTAAGTGGCATCCCTCGTTTCCCTCTATGTGCTTTAAATATTTTATTTGACCCCCCATAATTCTTGTTTGCATTGATGATGCACCTACTTCACCCCTTGGTGTTTCTACCTATGCATATTTGTGGGCTCCTAATATTTGTCTGTAAACTTTATTTTCTACTTGCTGCAACTTATCTATCTCTGTTTTGGTGTATCCTAGCACACTAGCTCCGTATAGAATTGTAGGTAGAGCTACACTCTTCCAAAAGGTTTTTCCTATTAACCCACTGAACCCCAGCTATTTAATAATAAATGTACACCCCAGGACCAGGGGGTTGTAAAAAAAAAAAAAAATCCAGAAAACACCAGGAATGGGTTAGAAATGAAGGAAACCCACAAAAAACCGATCCCCTAGGTTATTAACACCTTACGAGCGGCCTATGCGGTTTATTTATGTGTACCGCACAGCGGGGTGTTTTTAGCCAAAATAGGGCTGTTTACGTGATCATTTTCATGCCTAAATAAGACCCAGAACGTAAAACAAGTACCTATCCCTGAAAGGGCATAAACAGAGCTTTCGAATGACACCATAACGATCCTTGTATGATGGATAGTTTTCTTGCAATAACCGTGCAACGCGAGTGCAAAAAGCAGGTAATTCGGTACTTTCAGTACATAATTGAGTATGTAGCGAGTGAGAGAGGGAGGAGGGAGCTGAGATTTGTGTCAGTAGGTTCGCCGCGGTGGTCTGGAGCAGTCATACGCTCGCTAGTCTCCTGCCACCACTTGTCTCTCTCTCTCAGCCACATTACGTGCTGAAATTGCCACTCGAGTTATGTCGAGCGCCGCCACATAGTCCAGCTTTTTTTAACTCGACTTATGTTGCTCGCCGCTAATTAAGGGTTAAGGGGTCCTACGGTGCGCCCGAAAGTCGGAATTAACATGGGGAAATGGGTAGGCAAAAGCAGGTTTTTCCGCGCTCATGCGCACGCGGTTGGACTTTGAGAGTTTTCAACCATCGGCATTGTTGCGTGGGATACTTACACAGTTCCCATACAAATCTGAGCCCTCTAGGTGCCATAGGACCAGAGTAATTAACCAGGACGCACCTTATGCATCCCTGGGGTTTAGCATTACATACATTGCGGACGCAAACCATGAGTCGCTGGGGTTCAGTGGGTTAATACCTTACTGCAGCTTTGAGCTATTATCGGGTATAGCTGCGTTTTTCATTACCACCACTGATTAGCCATTGGGCTTTTGGCAGAAAATGCCAAAAATGATCTGTGAATTTCGAGACATGTTTACATAGGTGACTGGATGACTCGGCCCATGGGACAACTCGCCTCGGACAGCTCGGCCCACTTTTGGACAACTCGGCCACGACGGCGAGACAACTCGGCCCATTATTTGAGACAGCTCGGCCCCATGTTTTGCTATGGGGCAATTTGACGAGACCAGTCAGGATATAGGATGGGGAGAGCTAATTGGAGGGTTTATGGCATGTGTGTAATGTGGGCGAAATGTTCGTTTATTGTATAATTATGTCATAGGCTAAGTTCTCTCGATTCATAATGTGTAGGTTAGGTTAGGTTAGGTTAGGTTAGGTTAATTATGAGTTGTCTCGTAATTAACACGGGGCCGAGCTGTCTCGTTTTTACTGGGCCGAGCTGTCCCGCCGTGGGCCGAGCTGTCCCGTGGGCCGAGTAGTCTAGCATTCGTTTACATACAGTATTTTCATCGTCCAGCATTACTACTTCATAATTATCAGCCAAATTAAAATAGCCCTATTTAATATTTAATTATCAATAGAACAGTACATTATACCATGTAGGAAGTCTTCTGGAGAAAGATGGCAAAATTAGAAAACAATACAAGATAAACTAAAGCACAAATGTAGGCCTATGCTAGAATAGAATTGAAAAGTCGCTAGATAGTCCCCAGACACTAAAAACTGGTATGTCACTAGAAACAAATATGTTGAAGTATCTTGAATGATCTTTAGCAATCGAAACATCTTTACAATTCCTTAATATGGTGAAAATAACTTGAATACCTCTAGAATTCATCACATCTTGATGTCGCTAGATGGAAGTGACGGAAGTGATTCGCTGGATCTAGCGGTAGCCGCTACATTGGTAACATCGTACCAAGACTATTCATTCCGTTATTATGAACAAGGCCAGATTTCGAAACTATAACAATTATTTCAAAGTTCAGAGATCATCAGATTGGTTTAGGAAGTCGATGTATACAATTTCAGTTCCATTAGTTTCAACAACATTCACATAATACGCTACTTAAAGGGTTTATTAAAGGAAGCATTCCTTTTCCGAAGATCGCACAAGCGTACGCAATCTGTTGTTTTTTTTTTTTTTTTTTTTTAGAACAACAACAAATGCTATTATTTACTTCGTATATTCGGGTTTGGTTAACATTTTGGAGTTCCTAGTTGTATATTAGAACATATTTATGTTTTGCACTCTCATATGTATCAAAACTTACTTGTTTTTTAGTATAAATACACAAAAGCCCAATTTCGAATAATCGTGAATTACTTTACTTTGGCGTATGTTTGAGCTATTTTAAGACTACATTTAGATAGATATTTTTTGTTAACACTCGTCAATGAAATATGATGACTTGCTTACAGATATATACTTAACCTTTAAAAGGCGAGCTATATGTATGTAGTGAACACCCTAATACTGGGCGGCCTTATTAGGCTATATTCCCGCCTAAAATCATCATTTTACGATAAATATCATTATTACTTATTCATGTGCGCCTATTTTACATTTAATATGAAGATAGTAACATGTAACAGCAATAAAACAAGTGGGAATAGTGATTGGATGGTGGAAATCGCGAATTAATGCCGACCGTTGATTCATGAAATGTGGAGCAGAGGCGATGTACACCCTCTCTCTCTCAAGCCTCGAGGCAGACTGAAGGCTTCTGAAGCCTGTCTCTCTCTCTCTATCTCTTTCCCCACACACTAGACACGCTAGAACACAAACTGGGACCGGTTTGGAGATACTGACACGGTAAATACACCGATAAACAAGGGAATCAGAGGAAAAATAGGTGATAATTGAAGTCGGGGGAGGGGAAGGAGGGGATTTTGACTCATGTGGAGGAGTGATAGGAGGTATGGAGGGGAATTATCTCGCTTAAACACCATTTATTTTGTTTTAAGTGCTACTGGGGCCTTTTAAATTTTTTTTTTTTTTAGGCCTTACCTCTTAACCCGGGAGCTGCGGGGAGACTCTTAAGAGTTCCCCCGGCGCACTGCGGGAAGACTCTTAAGAGTCAGAGAAAATAAAAATCAACTTTTGACATCAAAAAAAAAAAACTTTATATTTTTTTTTTTTTTTTTTTTTTTTTTTTTTTTTTGGCCCCTGGGCCATGCAAAATCTCAGTCCTCTACCTCCCCTCCTTCCCCACTTTCCTCCTCTCCTTCAGTTATCACCTATTTTCCCTGTTATTCCCTTATTCTGAGGTATATTTTCGTGCTAACATTAGAAATCCGATTGGAGGGTGTGGTCATCACTGATAGCAAGCGAGTGCAAGAGAGAGAGAGAGAGAGAGTATCGATCGACTGTGTCTCAGTGGCCTTGGGGGAAATTGGCGGGAAAGCAGATTGCCTCACCCATACATTATACAACTCGCGGGCTATATCTCCGATTTTGACCATCCAAACGCTGTTTTCACTCGTTTTATTGTTGTTTCAGGTTAATACCTTTATAATCAACCCATAATAGGCGCATATGGATAAATATTAATGCTATTAATGGCACAATGAATATTTTAGTGACGGAAACACCTCAAATACGTCAGCACAGGGGGACGTTTCCAATTACCCCCATGCGCACTTCAGAGGTTAAGAGTGTTCTCGCCTTTGCCCACCAAAACCTCTTAAGAGTGTTAACCCGTTAGGTTAAAGCCCGAATCGGATTGACTTCTCACTTCCTCAAACCAGTGGAAAAGCAGGTTTGAGTTGGATTGATATTTGACACCCTAAATGGTGTAATACGACACCTTTTCCAGTCTATCGGAGGACGTGGCTTATGTTAAGTTTGTCATCTGTTCTGCTTTAGCCAAGGATATTTCTTTCTGAGATTTAAAACAGTTTTTTTTATCTTCAATGTTTATACCCAGATATTTAATATCACTGGTTACCTCTGTGTCTTATCTTTTCGGGCTTTTCTTTTACATTAAACATTAATATTTTACCGTTGTCTTTATTTATTTTTAGGCCACACATATTTCCTACATTTATTAAATTGTCTAGTCTCTATTTATTTTTAGGCCACACATATTTCCTACATTTATTAAATTGTCTAGTCTTTATTTATTTTTAGGCCACACATATTTCCTACATTTATTAAATTGTCTAGTCTTTATTTATTTTTAGGCCACACATATTTCCTACATTTATTAAATTGTCTAGTCTTTATTTATGTTTAGGCCACACATATTTCCTACATTTATTAAATTGTCTAGTCTTTATTTATTTTTAGGCCACACATATTTCCTACATTTATTAAATTGTCTAGTCTTTATTTATTTTTAGGCCACACATATTTCCTATATTTATTAAATTGTCTATGGCTCTTTCGGCTTTTTCTATATTTTGCGTTGGAATCAGACCATCATCGGCGAAAAATAGTACACTTAATTTAACCCTAGTCTAGCGGGTCCTCTGTGGCCGTTTTGGGCCTTTTCAGGCCATTCTGACTGCTATATCAACCATCAGTATGAAAGGAACTGTATTGCGCCAAAAACTAGGTGGAAATCGCTACACAATGACGCCACATACAGCTACGTAGCACTCGTGGAGCACTGACAGTGTTACCTCGAAGATGGAAGTTTAGCTGATTTTGCTACCTTGCTCACTTTTAGCGAACTATTGGTTACACTGTCATCCTCCCGCGCGGTGGGGGAACTGGAGTTAGTGTGGGCCGGGAGGCCACAGATGTCGGACGTATGGATCATTACTATCCCACCCATTTTCACTCGATTTCCACCCTTTTTTCACCCGTTTTTTGCCAGTTTTTTCAACTCGACTTATGTGGTGAGCCGCTTTTTAAGGGTTAAATGCCTGATCTTCATACCACTCATCAAGGTCTTCCATTTGTTTTATATTTTACGTTAGCGTGGTTGATGCCATACATCCTTGCCTTATGCCGCTTGTTACATTTATTTCAACCTTTCTATCTTTTCCTATATCAATTTCTGTTTGGTCACCTTTATAAATTTTGGCTACTGTATTAACCCGGGAACTGCGGGAAGACTCTTAAGAGTTCCCCCGGCGGACTGCGGGAAGACTCTTAAGAGTCAGAGAAAAAAAAATCAATTTTAAACATTGAAAAAAAAAAAAAAAAAACATTTTGCCCTTGGGCCATGCAAAATATCAGTCCTCTACCTCCCCTCCTTCCCCACTTTCCTCCCCTCCTTCAGTTATCACCTATTTTCCCTGTTATTCCCTTATTCTGAGGTATATTTTTGTGCTAACATTAGCGAGTTGCAAGCAGGGTATTGTCATCACTGTTAGCAAGTGAGTGCAAGAGAGAGAGAGAGAGTATCGATCGACAGTGTCTCAGTGGCCTTGGGGGAAATTGGCGGGAAAGGAGGTTGCCTCACCCATACATTATGTACCTCGCGGCCTGTATCGCCGATTTTGACCATCCTGTATATATCTTGAGAGATACTGGTTCTACTAGCACCCTCATGGTGAATCCTTATTCTGAATGCCCAACTGGCGAATCAGTTGTTGTTGTTGTTGTTGTTCCCCAGGCTGTCTGGCCGAACAGCCCCAAGGTCTCGAGCAAGGCCATGGCCATAAACGAGCGCCCCCACAAAATCCTCACTGCTTACCACTAACAAAGCCCGGGTGACCGGAGTGGCTCCAAGGCAGGGAGCTGAGGAAGGTGCGGAAACGCCCGGGAAACCAAAGCCCCACCCAAGGCCCTGTGCCCCTCAGCAATTATGAAGGGAAAGTTGAGGGGTAAGGGAAAAATGTGACGCTTTGGCTCCCAATCTGCCAACTTCTAGGTTGGCAGTAGGGAGGTTAATCCACGGAAAAGACGCCGTCACTTGAGATCTAGAAGATATATAAGTAAAAGGAACAGTCAGAGTAAGCTATGGGTATGGCAGAGATCGCTCAGTTCTCACCCGGATAGACCAGCCCATCACCACATGTCAGTAATAATGAGAGGTGCTGGAGGTAAATTTTCTGCTAACTTGGTGAATGGTGAGATTGAGTGTGATTTGCTGAAGGGTGAAGCCTGTATAGCTTTGTGTAGGCCTCAGGACATCCCTGTGCCTGGGGTAACACTCCTTTTGGGGAATGATGTGGCTGGTGAGAGGGTCCGACCAGACCCCATTTTGTCACTTTCCCCTATTGACGAGCCACTGACCGGTGAGCTCGAGAAGGAGATGCCAAAGGTTTTCCCAGTGTGTGCTGTCACTTGATCTATGGCCCAAGTAGCAGTTCCCTCAGATATAATTGTACCACCTGTGAAGGTAGATAGAAGGGATGTAAGAGTAGTGCATGATGCTCTAACTGTGCCTGATGTGGAGACTGAAGTAGATCTGTCTGACACCTTTATGGCTAACCTTGAGCCAAATGATCATGACACCCCTCCTAATTGTCCTAGTGGCCTGGTAGAGTTGCAGCGAGATGACAGTGAGTGTAAGGAGTTGGCTGCCAGTGCCGTGAGTGAGAAGGAAAAGGGTGAATGCTTCTATATGAAGAATGGAGTTTTGTGGTGTAGGTGGAGACCGCCACATAGACCTATTGATGACGGGGCATGGGACGTACATCAGGTAGTAGTTCCTAAACCTTGTCGTAGAGATATACTAGAAATGGCCCATAGTATACCCTTAGCAGGGCACCTAGGTGTGAGGAAAACCTTAGATCGCATTAGAGCCCACTTTCACTGGCCAGGAATGCGTGCAGATGTAGTGGAGTTCTGTAGAGTGTGTCACACCTGCCAGATGACAGGAAAACCTAATCAAAAGGTGCCTGCACACCCTCTGGTGCCCTTACCAGTGTTCGAGAACCCTTTCACTCGGGTGGTAGTGGATATCGTTGGCCCATTGCCAAAGACATCCCAGGGACATATATATTTGTTAACTATAATGGACATGGCAACTCGATACCCAGAAGCTATACCGTTAAGAAATACTTCAGCTCAAACAGTTATTAAAGAACTGCTCAAATTCTTCACCAGAATGGGATTTCCCCATGAGGTGCAGAGTGATCAAGGTACTAATTTTACTTCCAATATATTTCAGCAGTCCCTGAAGGAATTGGGTATCGACCATGTGAAGTCCAGCTCCTACCATCCAGAGAGTCAAGGGGTCCTCGAACGATACCATCAAACTCTAAAGTCTACAGTATGTTAAGAAAATATTGTGAGGAAACTGGAGGTGATTGGGACAAGGGGGTACCTTTTCTGTTGTTTGCCACCCGTGAGGTTCCAACCAGAGTTCAAAACCCGGCTGAGATCTTCGTGCGAGTTTACAGCACAAAATCTAAGAGTGGCTAAAGACACCATGAAAGTATGGTACGATAAAAGAGCCTGTGTGAGGGAGTTTCAGCCCAGTGATGAGGTCTTGGTTCTCATTCCCCTTTTCGGCCAACCTTTATCAGCAAAATTTAGAGGACCATAATATAAAGTAGTAAAAAGGGTGAGTGTTACTGACTACTTAGTGGCTACCCCAGACAGGAGGAAGCCTAAGCAAGTATTTCACATAAATATGTTAAAACCCTATCATAGGTCCCCTGACTCCTCTCCTCCAGATTCTCCTGCTGTGGCAGTAATAAGGACCTGTGGACATCCTGGTGCGGGTGATGTTTGTAGTCCTTATCCACAGATCCCGCAGCAGACTGTCCCAGATCCTGAAGGTATCGATTTTGACTTGTCTTGTGGTCTATCCAACTTTAAATATAATTCAGTAGCCTGGGGGGAATTACCGACTAAATTATGTCATCTTCCCTCAGAGAAAGCTAACGAACTAATCAATGTTTTATCACAGTCTCCCAGTGTGTTCCGTGATACTCCAGGGCTCACCTCATTGGCCGTGCATGACATAGATGTCGGGGATGCAGCACCCATCAAATTATCCCCATACCGTGTCTCACCACAGCGCAGGAGTATTCTGCAAGTTGAATTAGATTTCATGTTGTCCAATGCCATAATTACTAGAGCCTTAAGCCAGTGGAGTAGTCCGGTCACACTTGTGCCTAAGCCAGATGGGAGTCATAGATTTTGTATGGACTATAGACAAGTCAATGCCGTAACAAAGAATGATACTTATCCACTGCCATGGATTGATGATTGTATTGACCAGATTGGCACAGCCAGTTTTATAAGTAAAATTTACCTTATGAAAGGATATTGGCAAGTACCTCTTACACCCAGAGCAAGGGAGATTTCATGTTTTGTGGTAAACAATCAAGCCTTCTGCTGTGAAGTAATGCCTTATGGCCTGAAAAACGCTCCAGCTACCTTTCAGCGCCTAATGAATCAGGTGACTGAAGGGGTACCTGGGTGTGTGGTGTATATTGACGATATCCTTATTTTTTCCCATACATGGGAAGAACATCTCAAACAAATCAGACTGCTTTTTGCTAACCTTGCGGAAGCAAATCTTGTAGTGAACTTAAAAAAGTGCACTTTCATTAAGAGTACTGTCCAATATCTTGGATATATAGTAGGACAGGGTCAGGTTGCACCTCCTCATGCTAAAGTAGTCAATTTCTAATTTCCCAACACCTACCAATAAGAAAGAAATCCAAAGATACTTAGGGATGATTGGATACTACAGGAGGTTTATTTTAAATTTCTCAAGGTTAACAGCACCTTTAACAGATCTTCTCCGAAAGGATGTGAAGTTTGAGTGGTCCTCCGATTGTGAGGAGGCTTTCAGTGCTACTAAATACATTCTCTCTAACTATCCTGTTCTCCGTGCCCCTGATTTCACCAGATCTTTCTCCCTAGCTGTTGATGCAAGTAATACTGGGGTCGGAGCAGTGTTACTCCAGGAGGATGACTGTAATGTATTGCATCCTGTTTGCTATTTTAGTAAAAAGTTAAATTCTGCTCAACGTAATTACTCTGTAATAGAAAAGGAGCTGTTAGCATTGATTTTGTCCCTCCAATACTTTAGTGTTTATGTTCAATCTGCCCCTAGTTCCATTACTGTATATACTGACCATCACCCATTAAATTTTGGCACAAGTTCCAAAACAAGAATCCAAGACTGACACGGTGGAGCTTGTTGCTGCAGGAGTACGCCTTAGATGTCAAGCATATTAAGGGGGTCCATAATGTGTTGGCAGATTGTCTGTCAAGAGTCTGTAAATTTGTCATATACTTTCCGCCTCTTGAACTCTTTTCTAGCGGTGGAGGTGTAACATCCGTACCGACCGGATGTCATGTGACCAGACCAACCTGTTGAACGTGACTTTACAACTACTACCTCGTGGAAACAACTCAACCCGCTTACGTGACCAGAGAGGGAGAGAGAGGGGGGGAGAGCGGCCCGATTACTTCCTGCATTCCTTGCTTTCCCGCCAAAACTTGCGTGAGAGGGGCGGGGCACCTGTGACGTGGTGAGCTTCTAACACCTGGATTGGATATGTCACTAGAAACAAATATGTTGAAGTATCTTGAATGATCTTTAGCAATCGAAACATCTCTACAATTCCTTAACCCGTTGAGCCCCGGCTAGTTATAATATTTTGTTCACCCCAGTCCCAAGCCATTTTCATTTATTTTTTTTTGTTTGCTAAAATGGAAGACAAGGATGAGAAATGAAAATTAAAAAAAAAAAAATAACCTCTGACATTTTTTTTTGGGGGGGGGGGGGAGCCTCAAAAAAATGTGTTGAGCCAAGATGGAAGAGAATGGTGAGATATGAAGACAAAAATAAAAAAAAATCATTTCGGTCATTTGGGGGGCGGGGGGGGTTTCAATAGTTCGTCTCCCCTGCATGACCACCGGCCCGGGAGCACTAGGGTAAAAACTGAGTATGGCATTGTACGGCATACATCCTAAGGAGTATCTCACATAAATCTCAAGCCTCTAGGTCCCATACGACCGGAGTAATGAAGGTTCAAAGTGGCGGTGAACTAGGGGTGTAAACTATCCCCACTAAGCCCACCACCACCAGCCGCGCGGCTGTCTCGGCCCGCTCACACCTACTGGCCCGGCTCCCACACACACTACGGTACCTCCCCCTCCTATTCTCCCGCCATTTCCTACCTTACGAGCCACGTAAGTGTTTTTTATATGTCGGACGCACGTGATGCGTCGCTGGGAGTTGGTGATCAAAGACTGCCGACGCAACACGTGCGACGCTGGGTCTCACCGGGTTAATATGGTGAAAATAACTTGAATACCTCTAGAATTCATCACATCTTGATGTCGCTAGATGGAAGTGACGGAAGTGATTCGCTGGATCTAGCGGTAGCCGCTACATTGGTAACATCGTACCAAGACTATTCATTCCGTTATTATGAACAAGGCCAGATTTCGAATCTATAATAATTATTTCAAAGTTCAGAGATCATCAGATTGGTTTAGGAAGTCGATGTATACAATTTCAGTTCCATTAGTTTCAACAGCATTCACATAATACGCTACTTAACCTAAGACGTGCGCATGGGGGGTATGAGACACCACACTCCTGTGCGCATGTATTTGAGCTGTTCCCATCACTAACATCGTTATTTTACCATAAATAGCATTAATACTTATCCATATGCGCCTATTATAGGTTGATTATAAAGGTCTTAACCTGTTACAACAATAAAACAAGTGGAAACAGCGTTTGGATGGTCAAAATCGGCGATACAGGCCGGGAGTTACATAATGTATGGCTGAGGCAACCTCCCTCCCCTCCACTTTTCCCCACGTCTGGAGAGAGACTGTCGATCGATACTCTCTCTCTCTCTCTTGCACTCGCTTGCTAACAGTGATGACAATGCCCTGCTTGCAACTCGCTAATGTTAGCACAAAAATAGACCACAGAATAAGGGAATAACAGGGAAAATAGGTGATAACTGAAGGAGGTGAGGAAGGAGGGGGAGGTGGAGGAGTGATATTTGCCATGGCCCAGGGGCAAAAAGAAAAAAAAAATTGTTTTGGGGTGTTTTAAATGGATTTTTTTTTTTCCCAGACTCTTAAGAGTCTTCCTGCAGTCACCCGGGGAAACTCTTAAGAGTCTTCCCGCAGCTCCTGGGTTAAAGGGTTTATTAAAGGAAGCATTCCTTTTCCGAAGATCGCACAAGCGTACGCAATCTCTTGTTCTTTTTTTGTTCTTTTTTTTAAACAACAACAAATCCTATTTACTTCGTATATTCGGGTTTGGTGAACATTTTGGAGTTCCTAGTTGTATATTAGAACATATTTATGTTTTGCACTCTCATAAGTATCAAAACTTACTTGTTTTTTAGTATAAATACACAAAAGCCCAATTTCGAATAATCGTGAATTACTTAACTTTGTCGTATGTTTGAGCTATTTTAAGACTACATTTAGATAGATATTTTTTGTTAACACTCGTCAATGAAATATGATGACTTGCTTACAGATATATACTTAACCTTTAAAAGGCGAGCTATATGTATGTAGTGAAAACCGTAATACTGGGCGGCCTTATTAGGCTATATTCCCGCCTAAAATCATCATTTTACGATAAATATCGTTATTACTTATTCATGTGCGCCTATTTTACGTTTAATATGAAAATAGTAACATGTAACAGCAATAAAACAAGTGGGAATAGTCATTGGATGGTGGAAATCGCGAATTAATGCCGACCGTTCATTCATGAAATGTGGAGCAGAGGCGATGTACACCCTCTCTCTCTCAAGCCTCGAGGCAGACTGAAGGCTTCTGAAGCCTGTCTCTCTCTCTCTATCTCTTTCCCCACACACTAGACACGCTAGAACACAAACTGGGACCGGTTTGGAGATACTGACACGGTAAATACACCGATAAACAAGGGAATCAGAGGAAAAATAGGTGATAATTGAAGTGGGGGGAAGGGAAGGAGGGGATTTTGACATATGTGGAGGAGTGATAGGAGGTATGGAGGGGAATTATCTCGCTTAAACACCATTTATTGTGTTTTAAGTGCTACTGGGGCCTTTTAAAAGTTTTTTTTTTTAGGCCTTACCTCTTAAGAGTGTTCTCGCCTTTGCCCACCAAAACCTCTTAACCCGGGAACTGCGGGAAGACTCTTAAGAGTCAGAGAAAAAAAAATCAACTTTAAACATCGAAAAAAAAATATATATATATATATTTTTGTTTTGCCCCTGGGCCATGCAAAATATCACTCCTCTACCTCCCCTCCTTCCCCACTTTCCTCCCCTCTTTCAGTTATCACCTATTTTCCCAGTTATTCCCTTATTCTGAGGTATATTTTCGTGCTAACATTAGCGAGTTGCAAGCAGAGCATTGTCAACACTGTTAGCAAGCGAGTGCAAGAGAGAGAGAGAGAGTATCGATCGACTGTGTCTCAGTGGCCTTGGGGGAAATTGGCGGGAAAGCAGGTTGCCTCACCCATACATTATATAACTCGCGGCCTGTATCTCCGATTTTGACCATCCAAACGCTGTTTTCACTCGTTTTATTGTTGTTTCAGGTTAATACCTTTATAATCAACCCATAATATGTGCATATGGATAAGTATTAATGCTATATATGGTAAAATTAATATTTTAGTGATGGAAACAGCTCAAATACATCAGCACAGGCAGAGGTGTCTAATTACCCCCATTTGCACTTCTTAGGTTAAGAGTGTTAACCCGTTAGGTTAAAGCCCGAATCGGATTGATTTCTCACTTCCTCAAACCAGTGGAAAAGCAGGTTTGAGTTGGATCGATATTTGACACCCTAAATGGTGTAATACGACACCTTTTCCAGTCTATCGGAGGATGTGGCTTATGTTAGGTTTGTCATCTGTTCTGCTTTAGCCAAGGATATTTCTTTCTGAGATTTAAAACAGTTTTATTTATCTTCAATGTTTATACCCAGATATTTAATATCACTGGTTATCTCTGTGTCTTATCTTTTCGGGCTTTTCTTTTACATTAAACATTAATATTTTACCGTTGTCTTTATTTATTTTTAGGCCACACATATTTCCTATATTTATTGTCTAGTCTTTATTTATTTTTAGGCCACACATATTTCCTACATTTATTAAATTGTCTAGTCTTTATTTATTTTTAGGCCACACATATTTCCTATATTTATTAAATTGTCTAGTCTTTATTTATTTTTAGGCCACACATATTTCCTATATTTATTAAATTGTCTAGTCTTTATTTATTTTTAGGCCACACATATTTCCTACATTTATTAAATTGTCTAGTCTTTATTTATTTTTAGGCCACACATATTTCCTATTTATTAAATTGTCTAGTCTTTATTTATTTTTAGGCCACACATATTTCCTATATTTATTAAATTGTCTATGGCTCTTTCGGCTTTTTCTATATTTTGCGTTGGAATCAGACCATCATCGGCGAAAAATAGTACACTTAATTTAAATGCTTGATCTTCATACCACTCATCAAGGTCTTCCATTTGTTTTATAATTTACGTTAGCGTGGTTGATGCCATACATCCTTGCCTTATGCCGCTTGTTACATTTATTTCAACCTTTCTATCTTTTCCTATATCAATTTCTGTTTGGTCACCTTTATAAATTTTGGCTACTGTATTAACCCAGTGAGACCCAGCGTCGCACGTGTTGCGTCGGCAGTGTTTGATCACCAACTCCCAGCGACGCATCACGTGCGTCCGACATATAAAAAACACTTACGTGGCTCGTAAGGTAGGAAATGGCGGGAGAATAGGAGGTGGAGGTACCGTAGTGTGTGTGGGAGCCGGGCCAGTAGGTGTGAGCGGGCCGAGACAGCCGCGCGGCTGGGGGTGGTGGGCTTAGTGGGGATACTTTACACCCTTAGTTCACCGCCACTTTGAACCTTCATTACTCCGGTCGTATGGGAGCTAGAGGCTTGAGATTTATGTGAGACACTCCTTAGGATGTATGCCGTACAATGGCATACTCAGTTTTTACCCTAGTGCTCCCAGGCGGGTGGTCATGCGGGGGTGACGAACTATTGAAACCCCCCCCCCCCGCCCCCCAAATGACCGAAATGATTTTTTTTTTATTTTTGTCTTCATTTCTCACCATTCTCTTCCATTTTGGCTCAACAAATTTTTTTGAGGCTCCCCCCCCCAAAAAAAAAATGTCCGAGGTGATTTTTGTTTTTGTTTTTTTTTCATTTCTCATCCTTGTCTTCCATTTTAGCAAACAAAAAAAAGAAGTGAAAATGGCTTGGGACGGGGGTGAACAAAATATTATAACTAGCCGGGGCTCAACGGGTTAATTAGGTTAGGGTGGATTTTGTAGTCTTTCATTACTTTTATTAGATAGCTTCTTTTTACTGAGTCATACGCCTTGCTGAAATCTATGGATATTACTATTAGTGGTTTCCCTACTATAAATTATTGTTCAATACAATGCTTTAATATGAATAAATTGTTTTTTATTCTACCCCCTTCCGTGAATCCACTTTGCACTTCTTTTACCTCATTATTTATTATTAAATGTTCTTCTATTTTGTTTTTTACTGTTAGGGACATAAAAATCTTATATGATATATTGGCAAGGGCTATTGGTCTTAACCTCTCCGCTGCGTAGGTGGGGTATTGGCCACCCCTCCCTGTGCGGAGGTATTTAGACTGTTTCCTAAACTCAAATCGTCATCGTACCATAAATATCATTAATACTTATCCATATGTGCCTATTTTACGTTGATTATAAAGGTATTAACCTGTTACAACAATAAAACAAGTGGAAACAGCGTTTGGATGGTCAAAATCGGCGATAGAGGGCGGGAGTTACATAACTTATGGCTGAGGCAGCCTGCCAGCCAGCCAGCCGTCACGACGGCTGGAGAGACACTGTTGCGTGGTAGTCTCTCTCTCGCTCTTTCCCATGCTTGGTAACACAGATGACCACGCCCTGCTAGCAACTCGCTAATGTTAGCACGAAAATATACCTAAGAATAAGGGAATAACAGGGAGAATAGGTGATAATTGAAGGAGGGGGGGGGGGTGGAAGGAGGGGATGTGGAGGAGTGATATTTGGCATGGCCAAGGGGCAATAAAAAAACAAAAAACAAAAACAAAATGATACTGGGCTGATTTAAATGTTTTTTTTTTAGGCCTTGGATTATATGAGGAGTTCCGCAACGCAGCGGTAAAACTCTTATGATGAGATCTGCACTTGCTGGGTTAAGTCTTTAGTGAATGGTTTGTTCTTCTTTGGGAGCATAACTGTTCTTGATTTTTTCGACTCCTCTGGTACTACGTCTGTTTCTTGTATAATTTTATTAAAACATCTTACCATCTCCATACATTTATCACTGCTTAACACCTTACGAGCGGCCTATGCGGTTTATTTATGTGTACCGCACAGCGGGGTGTTTTTAGCCAAAATAGGGCTGTTTACGTGATCATTTTCATGCCTAAATAAGACCCAGAACGTAAAACAAGTACCTATCCCTGAAAGGGCATAAACAGAGCTTTCGAATGACACCATAACGATCCTTGTATGATGGATAGTTTTCTTGCAATAACCGTGCAACGCGAGTGCAAAAAGCAGGTAATTCGGTACTTTCAGTACATAATTGAGTATGTAGCGAGTGAGAGAGGGAGGAGGGAGCTGAGATTTGTGTCAGTAGGTTCGCCGCGGTGGTCTGGAGCAGTCATACGCTCGCTAGTCTCCTGCCACCACTTGTCTCTCTCTCTCAGCCACATTACGTGCTGAAATTGCCACTCGAGTTATGTCGAGCGCCGCCACATAGTCCAGCTTTATTTAACTCGACTTATGTTGCTCGCCGCTAAATAAGGGTTAACAATGCTTTGTATAGTTCGGGTTTCAGCTGATCAGGGCCCGCTGCTTTTTTTGTTCTTTAATTTCTTGAGACACACTTTTAATTCTGATTTATCTATTTAGACTTCTCAAATTTGACTAATTCCTTGATCGTGACGATAGTGCGTAGTTATGTGTGCGATTAGTTTGCTTGGGAAACAGATTAACTTGCTCATGTAGTAATGTACATCCTATGTGGTGGATTGTGTTCTTTTATTTCACAAATTTTTATTTTAGTAAGCGTTGTTTGCACATAGCGATTTTGATAATTTAATTTGACTTTATATTGTCCTTGTCCCAATTTTGGTTTGTTTAGTTTGCAAGTTTTACATTTTAATTTTAATTATGTTGCTAGGTCTTTCTCTTTCCTCCTCCGCTGTGTTACTATAGCTTTGCTCATCTTCCCTGCTCCATACTTCATTTATGTCGTTATGCTTTTTATAGATACTACTCCAGTACGTTATTGGTTCTTTTCTTTACTCTCCCTTTTTCTTAGTTTATCTATATATGCCCATCTTTTTTTACTTACATTCTTCCCCTCCCTTATTTCTTTACTTAGTTTATGTTCATGTTGTAACATCCGTACTGACCGGATGTCATGTGACCAGACCAACCTGTTGAACGTGACTTTACAACTACTACCTCGTGGAATCAACTCAACCCGCTTACGTGACCAGAGAGGGAGAGAAAGAGAGAGAGAGAGAGAGGGGGAGGGCGGCCCGATTACTTCCTGTATTCCTCGCTTTCCCGCCAAAACTTGCGTGAGAGGGGCGGGGCACCTGTGACATGGTGAGCTTCTAACATCTGGATTGGCTACACCACACCTGCTTCTCACCTGTAATTGGTTGACGTATTTCCTAACTTCTGACTGGTTCCGGGACCTGCTTCCTGACTCCTGATTGGATTAGCTAGGTCCAGGGAACGATATATAAGCCGGGGATTTGATAATTCAAACTAGACACATTCTAAGCTGGGAAGTGGAAAGAGTACATGGAGAGAACAGGCTTGTATAGATAGGTTTCTATTTTAGTTCAGTGCGTCCCCGTACCACTCGTGATCTCGCCATCATTAATTAACCAGAGGTATGTCGGAAACATACACTCCTTTGATTTAAGATTTCGTGATTGGAGAATCATAGATGTTAATGGGAGAAATCATATATGTTTATGTTATGCCCTGTTTTTCTACAGGATTAACTTGGGTAATGTGAGTTCTAACTGACTGGGTATAGAAGGCTGCATGCACAAAACAAGGTATGAGGAATAGAGAACACAAAATAAACAGATGGTAACAAGACACACGATCACGTTTATTGATATACACACTTCTGAATACTCGTACAAGACAAATGATAGAATTGAACCAACTAGCATAAGTGGATCTGGATGGAGCCTAGTCTCCCACTTCCAACGTTCAGGTATTAATCTTCTGATCACTGGCTTTGTTCGCAAGTTTATACTGGAGACCATCAATGTTACATATAGATTCAATTTCACTACTTAGATTGATTACTGGTAGCTCTGGTGCACAAGTAGTAGTTCACAGACTAGATTAGACACGCGTATTTTAGAGCACGGGAATTCTAGTAACCTCAGGGGGTACTGATCTAAGTTTTATATTCTTATAGCAGAAACACGTAGAACGCAAATCAGAGGGCGAACATTAGATATCACTAGGGTTTTACTTCTATGTAATAATATCTAGATATATGGGTAATTACGAGAGTTAATATCGCCTGTTAATTAATAAACACTGATACGCTTAGCACTTCCTAATGAAATGGTTATATATGAATTATACTGGGGCAAAGATATAGCCACTTCGTAGAAATATGAATAAGTGAGTCTTTAAATAGTACTGTAACACTGTAGTACTGATAGAGTGAATCTTGGGTAGTATTTGCTTGGTCTGGTCCTGGTTATCTTGCGTCCGTGATGTTGGGGGCTAACGACTGGTTCCGCGGCCGTCCAGGGGGTCCATATGTAGGAAGTTCTCAAGACGGATCTCTTGGCGATCGTTGCTGGCTACACGCTTATATACCCACTGGTTTGTGAAGGTTATAAGGTGCACGTAGATTTCTTGTACGTGGACAGATGCTTCTATCTCAATCTGCTACGGAGTCTGCCGGCTCTGGAACTCAATTCTCAGGAACAACACAAGGGCAGAGCTAGAGGTCAACTTAAGGGGGCCAGCCACTGGTTGGTGTCTATCTTTCAACTGATTTTACTGGGGGCTGGAGCTTGGTTTATAGGCTCGGTTTTGGACCCTGTAGGCCATAGGGATCTCGAGTTCTTATGGATTTATTTAAGCTCTCAATGGATACGGGAACTAGGTAAGGTGGTGATTACTGTTGTGGCACATGGCTATATGGAGCCTTCATAATGTGATATAACTGAGCCTTAGTAAGAGGTACTATTTTGGCTATACTGGAAGTATTTAGGGGAGAGAGACTGGATCTACTTTGCGAGGAGGACTGGGACAGCTGTGATAGGAGCGTCTCTCTTAGATTGTTCAGTCTTCGTTCTATGGTATAGCCGAGGTGCTAATTTGGTTATCAGAGTATGCAAGAAAGGTTAATGGGTTATTCTGGGTTAACCCGGGAACTGCGGGGAGACTCTTAAGAGTTCCCCCGGCGGACTGCGGGGAGACTCTTAAGAGTGAGTGAAAAAAAAAAAAAAAAAAATTATTTGGCCCCTGGGCCATGCAAAATCTCAGTCCTCTACCTCCCCTCCTTCCCCACTTTCCTCCTCTCCTTCAGTTATCACCTATTTTCCCTGTTATTCCCTTATTCTGAGGTATATTTTCGTGCTAACATTAGAAATCCAGTTGGAGGGTGTGGTCATCACTGATAGCAAGCGAATGCAAGAGAGAGAGTATCGATCGACTGTGTGTCAGTGGCCTTGAGGGAAATTGGCGGGAAAGCAGCTTGCCTCACCCATACATTATACAACTCGCGGGCTATATCTCCGATTTTGACCATCCAAACGCTGTTTTCACTCGTTTTATTGTTGTTTCAGGTTAATACCTTTATAATCAACCCATAATAGGCGCATATGGATAAGTATTAATGCTATTAATGGTACAATGAATATTTTAGTGACGGAAACACCTCAAATACGTCAGCACAGGGGGACGTTTCCAATTACCCCCATGCGCACTTGTTAGGTTAATAGAGGTTAGTAAAGGTGTTAGTCATGCATGGTTAGTTCATTGATAGGAATAATTCCTGTGCTACCTGGCAATGACCCGGAAGTCAAAACAGGGGTCAGGTATACCTCCGCAGGGGTGGGGGTCTCCCTCCTCGGTTGGGTAAAATGGGGTAGGAGCACGCTCTCTCTCTGTGATGGTCGTCCGGCGGCTGTGGCTAGGGGCTTGCCATATCACAAGTGTTTGTAATAACCCTCTGTTTATGAGACAGATGTGGGTGTTCATAATACCAAAACCGAAGGTGCCTTGACTAGCTGGTTTAATCGGTTGTTTTGTTAATTGCATGGTTTGTTGGATGTGGTGGAGACTGGGTTGCTAACTCTGCCACATTTATCTGGAAGTATGGCAATAGAAGTTAGTCACTGGCGAGGCGGCTAGCCTCGCACTGACGATCATTTGGTACAGGGTTGTGAATGGGTGGTGAGGGAATAGATGGCATGCAAAGGGTTAGTAAAGTTCTAATGGTGTTCCTTCCTACTGGGGGAAGGTAGGCTGGATAGGAGTATATATACAAAAGGTTTGAGAATGTTAGCAACGGAAAAATTAAGGATATTCAGGAGGTATGGTGGAGAGGCTAGGTCGGAAAGGAGTCGAGGAGCGTGGGGGGTTAACGAGAGGGAGAGGGTTAACCCGGGAACTGCTGGGAGACTCTTAACCTCTGAAGTGCGCATGGGGGTAATTGGAAACGTCCCCCTGTGCTGACGTATTTGAGGTGTTTCCGTCACTAAAATATTCATTGTGCCATTAATAGCATTAATACTTATCCATATGCACCTATTATGGGTTGATTATAAAGGTATTAACCTGAAACAACAATAAAACGAGTGAAAACAGCGTTTGGATGGTCAAAATCGGAGATATAGCCCGCGAGTTGTATAATGTATGGGTGAGGCAATCTGCTTTCCCGCCAATTTCCCCCAAGGCCACTGAGACACAGTCGATCGATACTCTCTCTCTCTCTCTTGCACTCGCTTGCTATCAGTGATGACCACACCCTCCAATCGGATTTCTAATGTTAGCACGAAAATATACCTCAGAATAAGGGAATAACAGGGAAAATAGGTGATAACTGAAGGAGAGGAGGAAAGTGGGGAAGGAGGGGAGGTAGAGGACTGAGATTTTGCATGGCCCAGGGGCCAAACAAAAAAAAATAATAAAAAAATAAAATTTTTTTTTTTTTTTTTTTCGATGTCAAAAGTTGATTTTTTTTTTCTCTGACTCTTAAGAGTCTCCCCGCAGTGCGCCGGGGGAACTCTTAAGAGTCTCCCCGCAGCTCCCGGGTTAAGAGTTCCCCCGGCGGACTGCGGGGAGACTCTTATGAGTGAGTGAAAAAAAAATCAACTTTTGACATCGAAAAAAAAAAAAAATATATTTTTATTTTTTTATTATTTTTTTTGTTTGGCCCCTGGGCCATGCAAAATCTCAGTCCTCTACCTCCCCTCCTTCCCCACTTTCCTCCTCTCCTTCAGTTATCACCTATTTTCCCTGTTATTCCCTTATTCTGAGGTATATTTTCGTGCTAACATTAGCGAGTTGCAAGCAGGGTGTTGTCATCACTGATGTCAAGCGAGTGCAAGAGAGAGAGAGAGAGTATCGATCGACTGTGTCTCAGTGGCCTTGGGGGAAATTGGCGGGAAAGTAGCTTGCCTCACCCATACATTATACAACTCGCGGGCTATATCTCCGATTTTGACCATCCAAACGCTGTTTTCACTCGTTTTATTGTTGTTTCAGGTTAATACCTTTATAATCAACCCATAATAGGCGCATATGGATAAGTATTAATGCTATTAATGGCACAATGAATATTTTAGTGACGGAAACACCTCAAATACGTCAGCACAGGGGTACGTTTCCAATTACCCCCATGCGCACTTCAGAGGTTAAGGGGGGCTACGTGGAAGTGTGACCCTAAGGTCTCTGGGCGTAGGGGTGGTATTAGACTACAGTTGTTATCGTAGCTTGGGGGTTAATGACAGGGAAAGTATGTTAGCCAAACGCTACCGGGGGATGAGCAATATGGGGTGGTACATGAGTCTGGAAGGGATAGAATCATGTGGACTGTGGGGCTGTGGGGAAGAGGAGGTTAACTGTAGGTGTATGCTTGACTGTGGATAAAAGTAGAGAAAAACATGGTGTAGTATTACTCGTCAATACGATGGTAATGGACACTGTTAATCTGACACTATTTCTTGCTGACCTAGTTGTTCCTGGGAACTGCATTTTCTATGACATATACACCAAAGAAAGCGGCAGTTCGTAGGGGTAGCTTCGGTATTGTTTCATGGTGAAAATGCGTCGAGACAATGGTAAAAGAGGGTTGTATATACAATCTCTGGTTGGGGTAAGAATTAGAGTTACTGTATGGTGGCTAACATCTTCAGTCATTTCTGTCTAGGTCTTACAGGAACGATGGTTATATATACACTGGTGTACCCGTGGGTATCATCGTTTCTTATCAATTAGGACATGGGGTTTTAACATACTACTTCTCGGATGGAAAAGAACATACATAGATTTATGGGGGCGGTTGGTCTTCAGAAACTTAGTCTGGCAAGACAGGGGGTTAACATATTACTTCTTGGATGGAAAAAACATACATAGATTTAGGCCTGTCTGAACTGGTTGGCATTGGCTCAACCTAGGGACAGGGCATGGGTGTATTAACCTGGGAAGAACATACATAGATTTATGGGGGCGGTTGGTCTTCAGAAACTTAGTCTGGCAAGACAGGGGGTTAACATATTACTTCTTGGATGGAAAAAACATACATAAATTTAGGCCTGTCTGAACTGGTTGGCATTGGCTCAACCTAGGGACAGGGCATGGGTGTATTAAATTAAGGTGTATTCATGTTCATCATCATGTAGGTAGAGGTGTAGGACACGAGGGGTAGTGTATACGCGAGGTGGGGGAAAGGTCAGTGGTTAGAAGGGATAGGCAGGTGTGGTTTGGAGCTGCTTAGCCCTGCAGGCTTCGGCCTGTCTTAACTGGTTGGCTTGGTCAGCTGGTCCTTTCGTTCTGTGGGCCTTTCCTTCGGGTGTTTCTATTCCCGTTTCCTGGTGGTGTTCGCTCGTGGCTTCCGTGGTGGGCTTCTCGTTCTGGGGCATTTTAGTTTAATTGGAGAAATTATATAGGTTTAATTGGAGAGATATATATTTTGAATTACTGTTTAATTTTGGTGATTAGAATTAATGTTTGATTCAGAGATGATTTGTGTTTGAATATTCTACTTTACTTATTAACAATTAACTAACTTGATGTAAGCTATTGTTATTCATAATTAATGATTAAGCCTTGTATAAGTTAAATACTTACCTGACTATTATTCGGAATAGGCATTGTAAAAGTCCTAAGCCTACTAAACTTTAATTTGTACTTTAGTGAAATCAGAACGTATGCAAAACGATCCTGAAATCTATCATAACTTTCATTAATTATTATTTTGATTAAATGTAAAATACATTTATTACGTTTATAAATCTATCTATCTATCTATTGCCTGACACCGTGATCCCCGAAGGGGTGGCCACGAACGAACCGCCCCCATGCACCTCTGTCCCCAGTCAGTCGACGCCCCTCCCCCCAACCAGCACCGCCTTCGTTCATGTACTTCCTCACTCCATCCTTCCACCTCATATTCGGTCTACCTCTCCCCCTGTGTCCCTCCACCTCGCTCTCGTACACCCTCTTAGTCATTCTCTCGCTTTCCATACGTTCCATATGGCCGAACCATCTCAAGTTGTTCCTTTTCACACTTTCCAGCACATCTACCTCCACACCACACCTCCTTCTTACTTCCTCATTAGTCTGTCTATCCCTCCATGTAACTCCGCACGCACTCCTTAAGTAATTCATTTCCACTGCTCTCACTCTTGGTCTGAGTCTCTCAACCAACGTCCATGCTTCGCTTCCGTAAGTCAGTGTCGGGATTACCACACTGTCATGCAAGGACTTCTTCACTTCTATACTGACCACCCTATTTCTTGTTACTGCTTTTAGCGTTCCTACAACCCTCTTCCCCTGTTGTACCCTCTCCCGCACCTCTTCATCCATAGTCCCATCTTTACTCAACACACTGCCCAGATACTTAAAAGAGTTGACGATCTCCATAGCCTGACCGTTCAGCTTCACCTCACACTCTGTGACTTCACCCCTTTCGAAGACCATAACCTTGCTCTTCCCCGTATTTACCTTCAAATTCCGTTTTTCGCACACTGTTCCAAACTCATCAATAAATACAATTCCATTTTATATGTGACTTTATAATATTTCCTTACCATTTTTATTTAGTCAAATATCTTTCAGTAATAAGAATAAATAAGATAAAATACTAAAGGAGAATAATAATAAGAAACTAAGAATAACGAGATAACATAGAAAGAATAAAACAATCTTTAACACCTTACGAGCGGCCTATGCGGTTTATTTATGTGTACCGCACAGCGGGGTGTTTTTAGCCAAAATAGGGCTGTTTACGTGATCATTTTCATGCCTAAATAAGACCCAGAACGTAAAACAAGTACCTATCCCTGAAAGGGCATAAACAGAGCTTTCGAATGACACCATAACGATCCTTGTATGATGGATAGTTTTCTTGCAATAACCGTGCAACGCGAGTGCAAAAAGCAGGTAATTCGGTACTTTCAGTACATAATTGAGTATGTAGCGAGTGAGAGAGGGAGGAGGGAGCTGAGATTTGTGTCAGTAGGTTCGCCGCGGTGGTCTGGAGCAGTCATACGCTCGCTAGTCTCCTGCCACCACTTGTCTCTCTCTCTCAGCCACATTACGTGCTGAAATTGCCACTCGAGTTATGTCGAGCGCCGCCACATAGTCCAGCTTTTTTTAACTCGACTTATGTTGCTCGCCGCTAATTAAGGGTTAAAGGGTTAACAAACTTAAATTAATTATATAAAAATATCTTAATACTTTGCTGATAATCAAGATTAATTGAGATATTCTAGTGTCTTAAAACTTTGCTTACATACCGAACTTTTGTAGGCTATTCGTAATTAATAGCCTCTTTCATATTAAAACATTCAATGTAACTTTAAATAGTTTACTGATTAAATATAATTGAAGTGTATCAGAGTATAAAGGATAACTGTCCCAACAACTGAGGGAAAGCAAGTAACAACAGAACTAACTTTAATATGTTACGTTCTTTTGGCCTTCAGCTGTTTGCTACACTTTCACATTAACTGTTCTATCTTAATTTATTTAGTTAACCACTTCTAAGTCAAGATACGTAACAATGTTCATAAATAACTTCATTTATCAGGATCTGTGTTTTTCTTTTTATTCTATATATAGTGCTTTGTACTCCTCTTCTATTTCTGACCTAGCATTCCTTCTCTGCCTGTTGAATTTCTTCCTTCTCTTGATTCCCTCCCTAATTTCATTATTCATCGATGGTTGTTCCTTCTTGAATATACGTTTACCTATTCTTCTTTTGTAGGTTGCTTTAAGTTTGAGATCGGCAGAGTCTTTAATAATTTTGTTAAACTCCTCTAACCTGTAGCAGGTTATGGTCTGAGAGATCAAACATAGTTTGTTTCTCATCAATGACCATTCCTTTATATAAGTCATACAATTTTGGCGATACTATCATAAGTCTATATGGCGCTTTTTTGTTCGTTTCTACTCCAAGTGTATTCACCCTCGCAGTTGAAGTCGTCGTTTAGCATTATTAACGAATACCGTTCCATCCTATTTAATATGGTTTGGCCATTTTTATTTAATTTTTGGTACCCTTTGAAGCGTATACATGGCCATTGAAGTCCCCCAGGACTACAAGAGGTTCCTCAGCACTTTAATTTAGGTGGTTTTCTATTTCTCTTTTTAAATTCGCATTTCTCGCATGGTCATTTATGAAAAATAGACTACCAATATGTGGATTTTCTTTGTGCCTATGTCTCCATTTACGTATAGGTAATCTATGCTATTATTTGATGTGTTATGCCAGGTTTTTTACTGGGGTTGATTGGTTTAAATAAGTGGATTCTTCCTGACTGGAGAAGTCAAAATAGCTTTAAGCCTTTAACACAGACACAGAAAGTAATAGAGGATAATTATAACAAGATGTAGGCTACATTCACACTCTGTTTATTGACAAAAGAATATCGCATACGTAACTGCTAGAATAATAGTAAAGAACAAAACATAAGATGCACGAACAAGGCTCCACAACTTCTTACTCGTAAGACGGTTACTTCTATTGAAAATCTAGGTGATGATTAGGGACTGTCTTCAATCGAAGTATTACACTTGTCCGGTCTTTATTATTCAGATATAGATCGTACTTCTCACAGGTGTCGCTCCTGTGTATTGATAGTATAATGTTTTCACTTTATATTCGTAGAGTAGGTAATCTAGTCTTCGGTAGATGTGTTGGCCGTGGAGTTGTCCTGACGTGGCTGGGTTGACCAGGGATGATCCTGACGTAACTGGGTTTAGCACAGTTTTACTTGAGTTCTTGGATTGGGACCTTAAATACTATCAACCATATGCCATTGCATTAGTAAATAGAATCGAGCTAACGCAGGATATAAACTCACTGACTACTCTGGTCTTTATAAGAACTTTGATGCAGAACGTTCAGAGTCTTGAATTTAGGGTCTTGAATAACGTGTAGGCTACAACTGTACAAGTATACCATTGCATCTGCACACATTATCGAGCTAACGTAAGAATATAGGTTTGAGTCCCGGAGGGAAGAAGGAAAACCTAATATTTAGTAGTGGCCCCGAAATCATTGACGATATGCCTATTAAGGGGACCGACCGGTTAATTTAGGCTTAACCCGGGAACTGCGGGGAGACTCTTAAGAGTTCCCCCGGCGGACTGCGGGGAGAGTCTTATGAGTGAGTGAAAAAAAAAATCAACTTTTGACATCGAAAAAAAAAAAAAAAAAAAAAATTTGGCCCCTGGGCCATGCAAAATCTCAGTCCTCTACCTCCCCTCCTTCCCCACTTTCCTCCTCTCCTTCAGTTATCACCTATTTTCCCTGTTATTCCCTTATTCTGAGGTATATTTTCGTGCTAACATTAGCGAGTTGCAAGCAGGGTGTTGTCATCACTGATGGCAAGCGAGTGCAAGAGAGAGAGAGAGAGTATCGATCGACTGTGTCTCAGTGGCCTTGGGGGAAATTGGCGGGAAAGCAGCTTGCCTCACCCATACATTATACAACTCGCGGGCTATATCTCCGATTTTGACCATCCAAACGCTGTTTTCACTCGTTTGATTGTTGTTTCAGGTTAATACCTTTATAATCAACCCATAATAGGCGCATATGGATAAGTATTAATGCTATTAATGGCACAATGAATATTTTAGTGACGGAAACACCTCAAATACGTCAGCACAGGGGGACGTTTCCAATTACCCCCATGCGCACTTCAGAGGTTAAAAAACTCGAAATCCTGAAAATACCAATAGGTGTTTACTCAACAAGAGTAAACATCCCTTCATAAGCCAGTGAAATGTTATTAGTGAAAACCCATTGGAATTTTTAGTTTTTTTATGTTTTTCAAACTTTTCCTGTAATTCTAAAAACGTTATATAGCGAACTTTGAAATTAACATGCTCAGTAACTACTGGTCGTACGAGGAGCATACCTCTATAAATGGAAAGCGCGTAAGCTACTCTACAATCTCCCATACGCTTTATCTTCTACTTTGCCGTGTTCCTGCGTAAAATATTGTAAAACTAAAAAAACATGTTCACCTAATTACCTTAGACTTTCACATGTTTTTCTCAGAACCTATATTGTCGCACTTTCGGATGTTACTCTAAAATGTTTATTGAACCTATAGGAATGGTGTATATACCATTGGAAAGGTAATTAAAAACACTACAAGTCCTATAAAACCAATTTAGTCTAGCCAACTTGGTTTGGTTGCAGCATGTTGTCACAGTCGTAAAATTCTACAAAATAATTTCACCTTAATTCATAATCACCTCAATCCAAAATACACAAAATATATAAAATGTTCTTTATAGCAACTACAGACACACCTATTGTGTGTTGTTTGATCACATACAGCACGTGTTATAGGGATTTCTGTATGAGTAGAATGGGTCGTAGTAGTGCTATAGTTTGCAAACTTTTTTTACCTAAATTGTAGGAAAAAAGCAAAAAAAAAAAAAAACATTTTTTTTGACCTTGTTTTATGGTCACATACACCTGTGCCAAATTGCATTTACATTGGAAGTAAGGCCTGGAAGTTAGTAAATAACCGGTCGGTCCCCTTAACCCGGGAACTGCAGGAAGACTCTTAACCTCTGAAGTGCGCATGGGGGTAATTGGAAACGTCCCCCTGTGCTGACGTATTTGAGGTGTTTCCGTCACTAAAATATTCATTGTGCCATTAATAGCATTAATATTTATCCATATGCGCCTATTATGGGTTGATTATAAAGGTATTAACCTGAAACAACAATAAAACGAGTGAAAACAGCGTTTGGATGGTCAAAATCGGAGATATAGCCCGCGAGTTGTTATATGTAGGGGTGAGGCAATCTGCTTTCCCGCCAATTTCCCCCAAGGCCACTGAGACACAGTCGATCGATACTCTCTCTCTCTCTTTGCACTCGCTTGCTATCAGTGATGACCACACCCTCCAATCGGATTTCTAATGTTAGCACGAAAATATACCTCAGAATAAGGGAATAACAGGGAAAATAGGTGATAACTGAAGGAGAGGAGGAAAGTGGGGAAGGAGGGGAGGTAGAGGACTGAGATTTTGCATGGCCCAGGGGCCAAAAAAAAAAAAAAAAAATAAAAAAAAAAAATATAAAAAAATTTTTTTTTTCGATGTCAAAAGTTGATTTTTATTTTCTCTGACTCTTAAGAGTCTTCCCGCAGTGCGCCGGGGGAACTCTTAAGAGTCTCCCCGCAGCTCCCGGGTTAAGAGTTCCCCCGGCGGACTGTGGGAAGACTCTTAACCCGTTGAGCCCCGGCTAGTTATAATATTTTGTTCACCCCAGTCCCAAGCCATTTCCACTTATTTGTTTTGTTTGCTAAAATGGAAGACAAGGATGAGAAATGAAAAAAAACAAAAAAAAATCACCTCTGACATTTTTTTTTGGGGGGGGGGGAGCCTCAAAAAAATGTGTTGAGCCAAAATGGAAGAGAATGGTGAGAAATGAAGACAAAAATAAAAAAAAACTCATTTCGGTCATTTGGGGGGCGGGGGGGGGTTTCAATAGTTCGTCTCCCCCGCATGACCACCCGCCCGGGAGCACTAGGGTAAAAACTGAGTATGGCATTGTACGGCATACATCCTAAGGAGTATCTCACATAAATCTCAAGCCTCTAGCTCCCATACGACCGGAGTAATGAAGGTTCAAAGTGGCGGTGAACTATCGGTGTAAACTATCCCCACTAAGCCCACCACCACCAGCCGCGCGGCTGTCTCGGCCCGCTCACACCTACTGGCCCGGCTCCCACACACACTACGGTACCTCCCCCTCCTATTCTCCCGCCATTTCCTACCTTACGAGCCACGTAAGTGTTTTTTATATGTCGGACGCACGTGATGCGTCGCTGGGAGTTGGTGATCAAAGACTGCCGACGCAACACGTGCGACGCTGGGTCTCACCGGGTTAAGAGTCAGGGAAAACAAAAATCAATTTAAAACACCCGAAAAAAAAAAAAAAAATTTTTTTTTTTTTTTTGGCCCCTGGGCCATGCCAAATATAACTCCTCCACCTCCCCTCCTTCCCCAGTTTCCTCCCCTCCTTCAGTTATCACCTATTTTCCCTGTTATTCCCTTTTCCTGTGGTCTATTTTCGTGCTAACATTAGCGAGTTGGTAGCAGGGCATTGTCATCACTGTTAGCAAGCGAGTGCAAGAGAGAGAGAGAGAGTATCGATCGACAGTCTCTCTCCAGAGGTGGAGTAAAGTAGTGGGCTGAGAGGTTGCCTCAGCCATACATTGTGTAACTCCCGGCCTGTATAGCCGATTTTGACCATCCAAACGCTGTTTCCACTTGTTTTATTGTTGTAACAGGTTAATACCTTTATAATCAACCTATAATAGGCGCATATGGATAAGTATTAATGCTATTTATGGTAAAAATAATATTTTAGTGATGGGAACAGCTCAAATCCGTCAGCACAAGAGTGTGGTGTCTCATACCCCCCATGCGCACTTCAGAGGTTAACCCAGTGAGACCCAGCGTCGCATGTGATGCGTCGGCAGTGTTTGATCACCAACTCCCAGAGACGCATCACGTGCGTCCGACATATTAAAATCAGTTACGTGGCTCGTAAGGTAGGAAATGGCGGGAGAATAGGAGGGGTACCGTAGTGTGTGTGGGAGCCGGGCCGGTAGGTGTGAGCGGGCCAAGACAGCCGCGCAGCTGGTGGTGGTGGGCTTAGTGGGGATACTTTACACCCTTAGTTCACCGCCACTTTGAACCTTCATTACTCTGGTCGTATGGGAGCTAGAGGCTTGAGATTTATGTGAGACACTCCTTAGGATGTATGCCGCACAATGCCATACTCAGTTTTAACCCTAGTGCTCCCGGGCGGGTGGTCATGCGGGGAGACGAACTTTCGACCCCCCCCCCCCGCCCCCCAAATGACCGAGGTGATTTTTTTTTTCTTCATTTCTCACCATTCTCTTCCATTTTGGCTCAACAAAATTTGTTGAGGCTCGCCCCCCCCCCCCAAAAAAAAATATCCGAGGTGATTTTTTTTTTTTTTTTTTTTTTCATTTCTCATCCTTGTCTTCCATTTTAGCAAACAAAAAAAAGAAGTGAAAATGGCTTGGGACTGGGGTGAATAAAATATTATAACTAGCCGGGGCTCAACGGGTTAAGTAATAGCTCTCTTTCGAACACCCACGGTCAGCCTGTTTGAAACACCCGCCACAGAGGAGAGAGTGCCAACATCATAAGTGCAACGCTAATTCTCTTAGGCTATGCCTTATGGAAACGTCTTTATGATTGGGTACTCACTACGAAAAAACTACGTAAAAAATAAAAAATAAAAATTAACTTAAGAATTGTTATAATAAAGCTTTCCAACTCGTGGATGTCTTTTGTGGATTCTATCCGAGACGCTGAACCAGGCAACGCCATTCCTCCTTCAATGATATATCAAGATTAAAATCAAGACATCAACGAATGGGAAGGGGATGGAAGGGAGGGCCTACATCGTCAATGATTTCGGGGCCACTACTAAATATTAGGTTTTGCTTTTTCCCTCCGGGACTCAAACCTATAATTTATTAGTGGCCCCTCCATCATTGACGATATGCCTGATATCTCAAGACTGGAGGGGGACATTCGTGACACTATCTAACCCACTAACAAATTACCATAGGTAGAGAAAAAGAACCATATAACAATCTTAAATTTATTGTATACAAACAATATTTTTGGTAAAAAATGGAAAGAAAGCATATTGCGTGCTTCAAAGAAGTCGGCTTATAAAGAACCTTGCAGTTACATCAGTAAATGAATATCACATTGAGATTCAATAAAATATATTTTACAAGAACTGTTGTATTCTTGTCCAAAAACATAAGAAGTCTTTGACCCTTCCTCGGAGTCAAAGTTCTCTAGGAACAAACAAATCATTTGATTATATACATTTGGTCCTTAAGATTAATTTGTACATACTGTATATTTTGTACAACTTATCTTCTATATCTCATAAATAAATCGTAGGCAGTGTCCACCATCCTTTAACTGTCTTCGTGGTGCGATGCATAAGGTGTTGATTTTCGGTGTGAGCATCCTGGGTTCGAATCCACGGACTGCCACATGTGTTTGTAAATTTCATAAATCGATTTTAGGAGTATAGTTGGTTGTTGGAAGGAACATAATAATTGATATTGGTTCAGGAGTGATTTATCACTCCTGAACGATCATGCACTACTCTTACATCCCTTCTATCTACCTTCACAGGTGGTACAATTATATCTGAGGGAACTGCTACTTGGGCCATAGATCGAGTGACAGCACACACTGGGAAAACCTTTGGCATCTCCTTCTCGAGCTCACCGGTCAGTGGCTCATCAATAGGGGAAAGTGACAAAATGGGGTCTGGTCGGACCCTCTCACCAGCCACATCATTCCCCAAAAGGAGTGTTACCCCAGGCACAGGGATGTCCTGAGGCCTACACAAAGCTATACAGGCTTCACCCTTCAGCAAATCACACTCAATCTCACCATTCACCAAGTTAGCAGAAAATTTACCTCCAGCACCTCTCATTATTACTAACATGTGGTGATGGGCTGGTCTATCCAAGTGAGAACTGAGCGATCTCTGCCATACCCATAGCTTACTTTGACTGTTCCTTTTACTTATATATCTTCTAGATCTCAAGTGACGGCGTCTTTTCCGTGGATTAACCTCCCTACTGCCAACCTAGAATTTGGCAGATTGGGAGCGAAAGCGTCACATTTTTCCCTTACCCCTCAACTTTCCCTTCATAATTGCTGAGGGGCACAGGGCCTTGGGTGGGGCTTTGGTTTCCCGGGCGTTTCCGCACCTTCCTCAGCTCCCTGCCTTGGAGTGGCTTCGGTCACCCGGGCTTTGTTAGTGGTAAGCAGTGAGGATTTTGTGGGGGCGCTCGTTTATGGCCATGGCCTTGCTCGAGACCTTGGGGCTGTTCGGCCAGACAGCCTGGGGAACAACAACAACAACAACAACTGATTCGCCAGTTGGGCATTCAGAATAAGGATTCACCATGAGGGTGCTAGTAGAACCAGTATCTCTCAAGATATTTACCTCATGTACACAACCATTTATTTTCACACATCCAGATGAAATAAAGGGACGGTAGCTATCCTGAACTGTTGGGGACACTAAGACAGGCTTAACCCTTGCGGGTTGCACCACACACGCTACTACACCATTTCCTGTCTGATTTACGTTAACTAGGTACTCCTTCTGTCGGGAGTCCTGCATCAAAGGCACATTTGGGTGGTTTTGGTTATTTGGGGAGGCAGTTACGGCGGCTACTGTCGGCCCCGATCTCTCGGCTCTCTCCTTGGCCCAACATTGATAAGCTAAGTGGCCTCTCTTGCCACAATAGGTACACACTTTCTGGGATACATTCCCCTTGTAAGCATTATTATTATGGGTTTGGCCCCACCTCTATTACCATTACCAGGAGTCACATTCTTAGTTGGGGTAGCATTTTTAGTTTGGCTTAACACCTTATTAGCGGGCTAGGCGGTATTTTACACCGAGCCGCCCAGCGGGCACAATCCCGAAATATTCGCTCACTTTCACTCGCCCTAGCGCCGTAACTATGGCTCCAATCGGAACGAAACGATGATTTTTGGAACGAACAACTCTTCGTCTCCCCATAGAAGTCTATTCTGAATGAATTGAGCGAGTGTGGAGGGTGGGAGGAGGTGAGGAAGGGAGGCTACTTTTTGGTGTATTTCCCAGGCGCGTTCGGATGCGTTCGCTTTGTCCTGACTTCGGCCTCACGCGCGTCTATTATTCCTTTGGTAAGCCCTCTTATTTTATCTTGTTTCTCCTTATTTCTGTATTCTCTGTATTCTCGCTCTTTCTCTCTCTCTCTCTCTCTTTCTGTCTCTCTCACTCCTCTCGTCTGTCTGTCTGACTCTCTCTCTCTCTCTGGCTAGCTCGCTTTCTTTCTCTCTCTCTCCTCCCTTCTCCTTCGTACGCGCTGTCTCCCTTCCTCCCTGTCTCTCTTCTCTATTTCTCGCTTTCGTATATGTAATTCTCATTATTCTTTTCTCTAATCCCTCTTTCTTTATTTGCTTGTAATATTTCTGTATTATTATATCTTTTTCACTCTATTTTCAGTTCAGTTTCTGTATTCTCTTTCATTTATCACTAATAAATTTCATTCCTTACAAGCTACCGTACAAATACGGTATTCCTTCGGTAAGCCCTCTTATTTTATCTTGTTTCTCCTTATTTCTGTATTCTCTGTATTCTCGCTCTCTCTCTCTCTCTCTCTCTCTCTTTCTGTCTCTCTCACTCCTCTTATCTGTCTGTCTGACTCTCTCTCTCTCTCTGGCTAGCTCGCTTTCTCTCTCTCTCCTCCCTTCTCCTTCGTACGCGCTGTCTCCCTTCCTCCCTGTCTCTCTTCTCTATATTTCTCCCTTTCGTATATGTAATTCTCATTATTCTTTTCTCTAATCCCTCTTTCTTTATTTGCTTGTAATATTTCTGTATTATTATCTTTTTCACTCTATTTTCAGTTCAGTTTCTGTATTCTCTTTCATTTATCACTAATAAATTTCATTCCTTACAAGCTACCGTACAAATACGGTATATATATAGGATTAGATATATATATAATATATATATATATATATATATATATACTGTATATCGGTGTATATCACGGTATACGGCATATTTCACTACTTACGAAAGGAGAGAAGAGTCATAGCAATTTCAAGGTCACCTTCGTAAGGAAACAAATATACCGTACATGGTGATATATATACGCCTATCAAATGATTGATATCAATATACGGTATATATATATATATATACTGTATTTTGGTGAATATTGATATCAATCATTTGATAGGCGTATATATATCACCATGTACGGTATATTTGTTTCCTTACGAAGGTGACCTTGAAATTGCTATCACTCTTCTCTCTCCTTTCGTAAGGAGAGAAATATACCGTATACCGTGATATATACGCCTATCAAATGATTGATATCAATATATATATACTGTATATTGGTGTATATTGATTTCAATCATTTGATAGGCGTATATATCACGGTATACGGTAGATTTCTGTCCCTACAATGTACCGATACGTACATGATGATAGGTATGCCTATCAAATGATTGATATCAATATACGGTATATATATATATATATATATACTGTATATTGGTGAATATTGATATCAATCATTTGATAGGCGTATATATATCACCATGTACGGTATATTTTTTCCTTACGAAGGTGACCTTGAAATTGCTATGACTCTTCTCTCTCCTTTCGTAAGGAGAGAAATGTACCGTATACAGTGATATATACGCCTATCAAATGATTGATATCAATATATATATACTGTATATTGGTCTATATTGATTTCAATCATTTGATAGGCGTATATATCACGGTATACGGTACATTTCTGTCCCTACTATGTACCGTACCTGTGACCTGCAAATTGCTATGACTCTTCTCTCTCCTTTCGTAAGGAGACAAATGTACCGTATACCGTGATATATACGCCTATCAAATGATTGATATCAATATATATACTGTATATTGGTCTATATTGATTTCAATCATTTGATAGGCGTATATATCACGGTATACGGTACATTTCTGTCCCTACTATGTACCGTACATGTGACCTGGAAATTGCTATGACTCTTCTCTCTCCTTTCGTAAGGAGAAATGTACCGTATACCGTGATATATACGCCTATCAAATGATTGATATCAATATATATACTGTATATTGGTCTATATTGATTTCAATCATTTGATAGGCGTATATATCACGGTATACGGTACATTTCTGTCCCTACTATGTACCGTACCTGTGACCTGGAAATTGCTAGGACTCTTCTCTCTCCTTTCGTAAGGAGACAAATGTACCGTATACCGTGATATATACGCCTATCAAATGATTGATATCAATATATATATACTGTATATTGGTCTATATTGATT
Organism: Paralithodes platypus; assembly: GCA_032716605.1. Taxonomy (NCBI): domain Eukaryota; kingdom Metazoa; phylum Arthropoda; class Malacostraca; order Decapoda; family Lithodidae; genus Paralithodes; species Paralithodes platypus. The sequence continues at coordinate 19,708,768 of CM064580.1, read as the reverse complement.
TCAATCATTTGATAGGCGTATATATCACGGTATACGGTACATTTCTGTCCCTACTATGTACCGTACATGTGACCTGGAAATTGCTATGACTCTTCTCTCTCCTTTCGTAAGGAGATAAAATGTACCGTATACCGTGATATATACGCCTATCAAATGATTGATATCAATATATATATACTGTATATTGGTCTATATTGATTTCAATCATTTGATAGGCGTATATATCACGGTATACGGTACATTTCTGTCCCTACTATGTACCGTACATGTGACCTGGAAATTGCTATGACTCTTCTCTCTCCTTTCGTAAGGAGACAAATGTACCGTATACCGTGATATATACGCCTATCAAATGATTGATATCAATATATATATACTGTATATTGGTCTATATTGATTTCAATCATTTGATAGGCGTATATATCACGGTATACGGTACATTTCTGTCCCTACTATGTACCGTACATGTGACCTGGAAATTGCTATGACTCTTCTCTCTCCTTTCGTAAGGAGACAAATGTACCGTATACCGTGATATATACGCCTATCAAATGATTGATATCAATATATATATACTGTATATTGGTCTATATTGATTTCAATCATTTGATAGGCGTATATATCACGGTATACGGTACATTTCTGTCCCTACTATGTACCGTACCTGTGACCTGGAAATTGCTAGGACTCTTCTCTCTCCTTTCGTAAGGAGACAAATGTACCGTATACCGTGATATATACGCCTATCAAATGATTGATATCAATATATATATACTGTATATTGGTCTATATTGATTTCAATCATTTGATAGGCGTATATATCACGGTATACGGTACATTTCTGTCCCTACTATGTACCGTACATGTGACCTGGAAATTGCTATGACTCTTCTCTCTCCTTTCGTAAGGAGACAAATGTACCGTATACCGTGATATATACGCCTATCAAATGATTGATATCAATATATATATACTGTATATTGGTCTATATTGATTTCAATCATTTGATAGGCGTATATATCACGGTATACGGTACATTTCTGTCCCTACTATGTACCGTACATGTGACCTGGAAATTGCTATGACTCTTCTCTCTCCTTTCGTAAGGAGACAAATGTACCGTATACCGTGATATATACGCCTATCAAATGATTGATATCAATATATATATACTGTATATTGGTCTATATTGATTTCAATCATTTGATAGGCGTATATATCACGGTATACGGTACATTTCTGTCCCTACTATGTACCGTACCTGTGACCTGGAAATTGCTATGACTCTTCTCTCTCCTTTCGTAAGGAGACAAATGTACCGTATACCGTGATATATACGCCTATCAAATGATTGATATCAATATATATATACTGTATATTGGTCTATATTGATTTCAATCATTTGATAGGCGTATATATCACGGTATACGGTACATTTCTGTCCCTACTATGTACCGTACATGTGACCTGGAAATTGCTATGACTCTTCTCTCTCCTTTCGTAAGGAGACAAATGTACCGTATACCGTGATATATACGCCTATCAAATGATTGATATCAATATATATATACTGTATATTGGTCTATATTGATTTCAATCATTTGATAGGCGTATATATCACGGTATACGGTACATTTCTGTCCCTACTATGTACCGTACATGTGACCTGGAAATTGCTATGACTCTTCTCTCTCCTTTCGTAAGGAGACAAATGTACCGTATACCGTGATATATACGCCTATCAAATGATTGATATCAATATATATACTGTATATTGGTCTATATTGATTTCAATCATTTGATAGGCGTATATATCACGGTATACGGTACATTTCTGTCCCTACTATGTACCGTACCTGTGACCTGGAAATTGCTATGACTCTTCTCTCTCCTTTCGTAAGGAGACAAATGTACCGTATACCGTGATATATACGCCTATCAAATGATTGATATCAATATATATATACTGTATATTGGTCTATATTGATTTCAATCATTTGATAGGCGTATATATCACGGTATACGGTACATTTCTGTCCCTACTATGTACCGTACATGTGACCTGGAAATTGCTATGACTCTTCTCTCTCCTTTCGTAAGGAGACAAATGTACCGTATACCGTGATATATACGCCTATCAAATGATTGATATCAATATATATATACTGTATATTGGTCTATATTGATTTCAATCATTTGATAGGCGTATATATCACGGTATACGGTACATTTCTGTCCCTACTATGTACCGTACATGTGACCTGGAAATTGCTATGACTCTTCTCTCTCCTTTCGTAAGGAGACAAATGTACCGTATACCGTGATATATACGCCTATCAAATGATTGATATCAATATATATATACTGTATATTGGTCTATATTGATTTCAATCATTTGATAGGCGTATATATCACGGTATACGGTACATTTCTGTCCCTACTATGTACCGTACCTGTGACCTGGAAATTGCTAGGACTCTTCTCTCTCCTTTCGTAAGGAGACAAATGTACCGTATACCGTGATATATACGCCTATCAAATGATTGATATCAATATATATATACTGTATATTGGTCTATATTGATTTCAATCATTTGATAGGCGTATATATCACGGTATACGGTACATTTCTGTCCCTACTATGTACCGTACATGTGACCTGGAAATTGCTATGACTCTTCTCTCTCCTTTCGTAAGGAGACAAATGTACCGTATACCGTGATATATACGCCTATCAAATGATTGATATCAATATATATATACTGTATATTGGTCTATATTGATTTCAATCATTTGATAGGCGTATATATCACGGTATACGGTACATTTCTGTCCCTACTATGTACCGTACATGTGACCTGGAAATTGCTATGACTCTTCTCTCTCCTTTCGTAAGGAGACAAATGTACCGTATACCGTGATATATACGCCTATCAAATGATTGATATCAATATATATACTGTATATTGGTCTATATTGATTTCAATCATTTGATAGGCGTATATATCACGGTATACGGTACATTTCTGTCCCTACTATGTACCGTACCTGTGACCTGGAAATTGCTAGGACTCTTCTCTCTCCTTTCGTAAGGAGACAAATGTACCGTATACCGTGATATATACGCCTATCAAATGATTGGTATCTATATATATTCTGTATATTGGTCTATATTGATTTCAATCATTTGATAGGCGTATATATCACGGTATACGGTACATTTCTGTCCCTACTATGTACCGTACATGTGACCTGGAAATTGCTATGACTCTTCTCTCTCCTTTCGTAAGGAGCAAAATGTACCGTATACCGTGATATATACGCCTATCAAATGATTGATATCAATATATATATACTGTATATTGGTCTATATTGATTTCAATCATTTGATAGGCGTATATATCACGGTATACGGTACATTTCTGTCCCTACAATGTACCGGTACGTACATGGTGATATGTATGCCTATCAAATGATTGATACCAATATACGGTATATATATATATATATATATATATATACCATATATTGATTGAAATCATTTGATAGGCGTATATATATATATATATATATATATATAGGCGTGCATTTTCACTCTCTCTCTCTGTTTCGCTTGCTTTGCAGGAATTTTTGTTTTGTTTTATAAATAATATTATTTCAACACATTTCCAAATCACCCTATGGGGTAGTGTTGATGACTCATTTTTTTTTTTGTGGTGTTCCCAGGAGGTGTAATCCACATTGCATTGAGGTAGAAAAGGCAGTTATAGGATTGAGGTAGATAAAAGGCAGTTATATGATTGAGGTAGACAAATGACATGGATGTATGAGGTAGACCAAGAAGCAGATGGATGGATGAGATTAGAAACTTATGGATGTAATGGGTGATGTTGCTGATGATGATGAATGCACTTGTGTTTGGGTAGTGTGCTATTCCACCATATGAATGATTGAATGACATGAATTCATGAGGTAGTTTGAAATAGATGAATGAATGATTGCATGAACTTATGAATGATTGGCAAGAGGTCTAGAGGAGGAGGAGGTCTTGGAAGAGGTCTAGAAGTGTTCCAGTGTGTGGTACTCTGTGTAACATGGAGAAGCGCATAGTCCCACATTACAATAGCTACACATGAACGTAGTTTCCTTCCTAATTTGGTTCCTCCTTGTTGTATGTTTGCAGACGTGGCACTGCTTCAGTCCGTGCTTCCGGTTGGCTGCGATCTGTGATGCTGAGCGGGGGCAAAACTCAAGCATGTGGGTCAAGAAGTAGTCCCGGCTCTCAAGGCGGGCAGGCATATTCACGATCGGCCTCGGAGGTGGTAGCATACGTGTGGTTCCGTGCTTCCTGAAGATGGAGTCGATGATGTCCTTCGCGAACAGCCTTACCGAGCTCTTCCTTCCTGTCCGCGTCATCCACAGGTTGTACGCGTTCAGGATAGTGACATCAAGAAGATGGAGTACCACCTTCTTATACCACTTACACGTCTTCCTGAGGCAGTCAACAGCAGTGATTTGCATGTCACTCTTATCCACCAACCGCATGTTTATGTTGTAGTCCATAACAAGGTCAGGTTTGGAGATAGGGACTAGATGCTTCTCGCGGGTGACAGGGTCCATTTGGTATCTCTTCTTCCCGCTATCTCGCATTGTGGACTTGTGGAAGGTGGAGAGGACATTGACTGGCTTTGTGTCATGCCAACAAATAGCCAGTATACTGTCACTGCTGCTCTTCTTCCGGAAGATGTCTCCTTTCCGTGTAGCATGAAACTTGGGCCAGTGTTTTCTGTTTGCCCTGACAGTTCCACAGCTTCCCGTGCTCCTTGCAAGGAGATACCTGGCAAGGAGAGGAGAGGTGTAAAAATTGTCGCTGTACAAGATACGGTTGGCATCCAGATACGGCTCCATCAGTGTCTTCACAACCGCCCCTGAAAGACCCAGTAGGTCGTTTGGAATGTCCACATCAGTAGCGGTGTAGATGATGAGGTCCAGCACGTATCCTGTCTCGCAGTCACACAGTACAAAGAACTTGATCCCGAAGCGGTGACGCTTCGACGGAATGTACTGCCTGAAAGAGAGACGTCCACGGAAGAGGATCAAGGACTCATCAATCACAACATTCTGAAAAGGTTTGAAAAACCGGCGATACCTGGTCAGGAGGGAGTTCAGGAATGGCCGGATTTTCCAAAGCTTGTCAGCTCCGTGTGCGGCAGTGTTGTCGACAAAGTGCAAGCACTTCAGAATTTGCCGGTATTGGTCCCTGGGCATGTACATGTTGAAGACTGGCGTTGATCTAATGTCATGCATCAGCCAATAATCCAGCATGTTGTGTTTTCTCATGTGGGGCATTAGCATGGTGAGGGCCAAAAACACGAGGAGCTGAGGGATATCGATGGGCGTCCATCTCCTCATGTGGGGCGAGGCCATCTCTTCGGAGTGCTGGGTTGCGTAGAGGTTTGTCTCCCTGACGATGTCCCCGAGCAATCCATCGTCAAAGAATGCTCGGAAGTAGTCATAAGGGGTGTCATTTTCTGAACAGGGAAAGGCAGGCTGGACGCCATTTGGCCCCTTATCAAATGGGGTGGAACCCCAGGCATATCCCGAGGCTCGCAGTGCTCCCACTCAAAGATAGGTGGCTCGTCCGGCCTCCTGCCCCTCCCGACCACTCGTGGGGCACCTCCTGGGGCACCTCCTGGGGCACCTCCCGGGGCACCTCCCGGGGCACCTCCTGGGGCACCTCCCGGGGCACCTCCTGGGGCACCTCCCCGAGCACGTACCTGATCACCTCTTGCGGCCCTTCCTCGGGCCCTTCCTTGGGCCCTTCCTTGGGCCCTTCCTTGGGCCCTTCCTTGGGCCCTTCCTTGGCCCCTTCCTCGGGCCCTATCCCGGGCACCTTGCTGTGGCGGTCCCTGCTGTGGCTGTGGCTGTGGCTGGCTGGCATTAGAGTCGCGTGCTGGGGTGGGGATATCCTGGCTTCAGGCGAATCGGGAGAGCTTGAGCCGGTGCCGGCATCACTCTCAGACATCGTCAGCCGACGCCTGGTCCTCCTGGTCCTCCTCATCCGCTGCAGCCCGGGTGGCGTTGACAACCTGGGAGGAGCAACAACAGCTGGTGTTGACGTTGATGGTCCTGGTTGTCCATGGGCGGGGGTTAGTGGTGAGAGCTGCACTACCCCCGAGATGTTCCCTAGCTCACCACCGGGCATCACTGGAGGCTCGGACGAAGCTCGCTGCCTGGATGTGGATGGGCGTGGCTGTGGGGATGATGACGATCTTCTTCGTTTGGCCTGTCTTGTGTTGCCTATGAAAATTGTGGGAATGGTATTTCGTATGAGGGATGTGCAGACTCAAACTTGACAACTAAGACATGATTGATTTGAGAGAGAGAGAGAGAGAGAGAGAGAGAGAGAGGAGAGAGGAGAGAAGAGAGAGAGAGAGTCCTAGCAATTTCAAGGTCACCTGCGTAAGGAAACAAATGTACCGTATACCGTGATATATACGCCTATCAAATGATTGCAAGCAATATACACCAATATGCAGTATATATATATATATATATATATATATATATATATATATATATATATATATATATACTGTATATTGGTGTATATTGCTTGCAATCATTTGATAGGCGTTGATATATAACGTGTACAGTACATTTCTTTCCTTACGAAAAGAGAGAGAAAAGTCCTAGCAATTTCAAGGTCACCTTCGTAAGGAAACAAATGTACCGTATACCGTGATATATACGCCTATCAAATGATTGCAAGCAATAT